>CAWUFW010000454.1:4007500-4353763 GCA_963921515.1 Calotriton arnoldi | reverse complement strand
TGCAGGGAGTGTAAGTTGTCTCTCAGGATGTCAGTCAGTGGTGTCCTGCTGTTTGTTGGTGCACAGTTGGCAGCAGGGCCTTGTGCTCCCCACAGCAGTAGCCAGTGTCAGCCATCTTGTGAGTCCTTCTCCACTCCCTGTGATGTGAGCATGGTTCAGGGTGGTGTTGATGGGACAGTTGTGGGGGTGAGCTATGTCTGTGACTGTGACTCCCATCATGCTATTGCCTCCACCCCACTTCCCAGCATTCCCATACTTACTTGCTTTTGTGGGGAGTTCAGTGTGTGTGGGTGTGAGGGCAATGGCAAGATGGCTGACAGTGGTGTCCTGCTGTTGGTTGGTGTGCAGTTCCCAGCATGCCCTTGTGCTCCCCACAGCAGTAGCCAGTGTCAGCCATCTTGTGTGTCCTTCTCCACTCCCTGTGATGTGAGCATGGTTCAGGGTGGTGTTGATGGGCCAGTTGTGAGGCTGAGCAATGTCTGTGACTACCACTCCCATCATGCTATTGCCTCCACCCCCTTCCCAGCATGCCCATGCTTCCTTCCTTTTGACTCTGCTTCCCTGTGGGGTGAGCTGGCTGTGCTGACAGGATGGCTGGGAGTGTTGTCCTGGCAGTTGTTTGGCTAAGAGTCCCAAGAGTGTCCCTGTGCTTCACACAACATAACCCAGGGTGGTGGTGCTTTGTGGGATCTTGTGTTAGGATGGAGGGCATTGCATTCTACCAGGTGGGTACTGTGGAGTTTGTGTTGGGGGGGTGTGAGGGGAGGTGCTGGTGACTATGGTCAGTGCTGCAAGTCCCCCTTCCCACCCAGCCAGCCAGATATCCCACCATGGAACGTGCTTGCATTGCAGGGAGTGTAAGTTGTCTCTCAGGATGTCAGTCAGTGGTGTCCTGCTGTTTGTTGGTGCACAGTTGGCAGCAGGGCCTTGTGCTCCCACAGCAGTAGCCAGTGTCAGCCATCTTGTGAGTCCTTCTCCACTCCCTGTGATGTGAGCATGGTTCAGGGTGGTGTTGATGGGCCAGTTGTGAGGCTGAGCAATGTCTGTGACTACGACTCCCATCATGCTATTGCCTCCACCCCCTTCCCAGCATGCCCATGCTTCCTTCCTTTTGACTCTGCTTCCCTGTGGGGTGGGCTGGCTGTGCTGACAGGATGGCTGGGAGTGTTGTCCTGGCAGTTGTTTGGCTAAGAGTCCCAAGAGTGTCCCTGTGCTTCACACAACATAACCCAGGGTGGTGGTGCTTTGTGGGATCTTGTGTTAGGATGGAGGGCATTGCATTCTACCAGGTGGGTACTGTGGAGTTTGTGTTGGGGGGGGTGTGAGGGGAGGTGCTGGTGACTATGGTCAGTGCTGCAAGTCCCCCTTCCCACCCAGCCAGCCAGATATCCCACCATGGAACGTGCTTGCATTGCAGGGAGTGGAAGTTGTCTCTCAGGATGTCAGTCAGTGGTGTCCTGCTGTTTGTTGGTGCACAGTTGCCAGCAGGGCCTTGTGCTCCTCACAGCAGTAGCCAGTGTCAGCCATCTTGTGAGTCCTTCTCCACTCCCTGTGATGTGCGCATGGTTCATGGTGGTGTTGATGGGACAGTTGTGGGGGGGGGCAATATGTGTGACTGCGACTCCCATGATGCTATTGGCTACACTGACTTGGCCAGCATACACAGAATTCCTTCCTTTGAGTGGTCTTCACTGTGTGTTGGTGTTGTTGTGGTGGCTACATGTGTGGATGTGTGTGTTAGTTCTATTTGTGCCACTGCCTAGCTGTAGTTGTGGTTGTGTTTGTACATGTGTTGGCACAGTTGGATGTGACTTTTTTGATGGCATGTGTTGTGTTTATCTGACTGACATACACATTTTGGGATGATTCTGTTCTAGTTGCTGTGTAATTGCTATGAGTGCATGGTTTGACTCTCCCCTTGACAGTGATGTGTGTGTTTTGTGGCAGTTTATTGTGTACATTTGTTGTGTACTCACCAGGCTCTGGGATGTTCTCTAGTCCATATACGCTCACTGGCGGAAGGATGGCCCGCACCTTCTTCTCCCAGGGCCTGAGGTATATTGGCTTGGCAGGAGGGCCACTGCCGGTGTGTTGGCTGTTGATGTAGTCTATCTTCAGCAGGTCCCGTACCCTCCTGCGCACGTCATACCACCTGTTCTGGATGTCCGTCTTTGTGCGCCGACATGGTGATTGGGCGTTCACCCTGTTGATGATCCTCTCCCACATCTTGGTTTTCTGCGACATGGGGGTCTGTTGGACCAGAGTGCCAAACAGCTGTGGCTCCACCCTGAGGATCTCGTCTACCATGACTTCCAATTCACTATCTAGGAACTTGGGATTCTTCTGCATGGTTCATGGTGGTGTTGATGGGACAGTTGTGTGGGGGCAATATGTGTGACTGCGACTCCATGATGCTATTGGCTACACTGACTTGGCCAGCGCCACAGTTCTTCCTTTTAGTGGTCTTCACTGTGTGTTGGTGTTGTTGTGGTGGCTACATGTGATTGGATGTTATTTTGTTCTATTTGTGCCACTGCCTAGCTGTAGTTGTGGTTGTGTTTGTACATGTGTTGGCACAGTTGGATGTGACTTTTTTGATGGCATGTGTTGTGTTTATCTGACTGACATACACATTTTGGGATGATTCTGTTCCTGGTTGCTGTGTAATTGCTATGAGTGCATGGTTTGACTCTCCCCTTGACAGTGATGTGTGTGTTTGTGGCAGTTTATTGTGTACATTTGTTGTGTACTCACCAGGCTCCTGGGATGTTCTCTAGTCCATATACGCTCACTGGCGGAAGGATGGCGCACCTTCTTCTCCCAGGGCCTGAGGTTTACCGGATCCGAGTCGGTCGGTGCTTTTTCCGGCCCGAATCGGAATCGGCCCCTAAATCGCTAAGGCAGAAAAATGCCAACTTTCTAAAAGTGGTATTTTCAAAATTTTAAATCCCACTTTACCATTAAAGAGAATTTTTCATTGCAATTCCAAAGACACGGAACATGAACTTTCTACCTGCTCCCAATTGGAAGTTATAGCTTATTAATGCCAACAAAATAGGTTCAGAAAACAGGAGGGTGAAGGCAAAATGTTTGAGGATGACCCTGCAGAAAGAGGCAAGTCCAACAGTAAACATTTCATGTTTCGTGTGTGAGAAATTGTAATAAAAAATCCCCTTTAAGTCAGATTTTAAGAAACTATTTTGAAAATGCCATTTTTAGAAACTTAGCATTTTTCTGCCTAAACTACATGGTACCTGCAGTCTCTCGTGGATCAAATAACTGGGTGAAGTTGGCAGTTGGACTTTGTTTAGTCCTCCCAGACAGCCACACAAAAGAGAGATTAGATGTGCCTGGATGGGCCATCAACAGGACGGGGGCGGAGCTGGGCATAGCCCTACTTGCAATAGAATAGGCGATGCTCTGCCTTGACACAAAAGACTTGTCACCCTGTATTATTCATGCCAGCTTGGAAAAAGTTGAAGGGAGTCAGCAAACTTCAAGCACTTCAAAGGGAATTCTCTAGAAACTTCTAATTCAAAGAAGGCACTATGTAGTACAAGGGGACCCTTGGACTCACTCTTCAGTTCACTTTATGGATCTGCGAAAGGACTCTCAGAGGACTGACTGCTGCTGTGGCCTGCTGTGTACTCCACAAGACTGCTTTGCTGCCTCTGGAAGGACTGCTTTTGCCTTGAACCCTCAGAGGCATGCCCTGCTGCTTGAGCCCTGCTTCATCACATGCATCCAGGACTACCTGAGTGACTCCAAGGGCTTGCAGGTCTCCTGTACAGGGCCTCAGGAACAGAAAAGTCTCTCTCCATCATGAAACCACACCTGGACCCAGCTTGAGTGAGTCCTTACCCAGCTTGAGTGAGTCCTTACCCCCCAAGTGTTGCCCCTCCAGTCCCTGATCCTTGGTGGTGTTGGTAAAGGTGCCCAGATAGCAAAAATCCAAAACTTGAGAATTGGAAAACTCTTGACTAAAACTTTTCTGAGAACCAAGGGAAGACCGGAACCAACCTGCTTGTCTATCTGCCCAAAGTGCATCACTGGTCAGCCTGTTGTTATGTTGTGTTATGTTATGTAGTTTTGTATGGCACAGCTTATTAGCTATCACCCGTGAAGGTATCCAGGCACCAGAGCAGGAGCACAGGTCTGGAGGTGCTCCTAGTTGAGCATCCAGGTCTTTAGCTTGCTTAGGAAGTTGAGGAGTGGAGTAGTCGTCCTGTAGAGGGAGTTTGTTCCAGCTTTTGGCTGCGATGAAGGAGAAAGCGCGACCTCCTGTCTTGCTTCTGCAGATGTGCAGGATTTGTGCGAGGGAGAGAGAAGTGGAGCATAGATGTCTGGCAGGTTGGGAGAGTAGGAGTCAGTCACTGAGGTAGGCTGGTCCTGTGTTGTAGAGGGCTTTGTAGGTGTGGATGAGAAGCTTGAATCTGCAGTGCTTCTGGATGGGTAGCCAGTGAAGTTCCATGAAGTAGGGCATGATGTGTGCATTTCTAGAGAAGTCTAGGATTAGTCTGGCAGTGATATAGGTAGAGATGATGTATAGTGCATTGTCGTAGCTGAGTCTGCTAGTGATGCGGGCCTGGGTGACCGTGTGTCTAGTGTGCGTGGGGAGTCATTTGAAGATTTTGCAAAGCATTCTGAGGATGTGGCAGCAGGATGTGATCACAGCATTGACTTGTTTGTTCATCGAGATCTTGTCATTCAGGATGATGTGGAGGTTTCTTGCATGGTCTGTGGGGGTGCATATAGGGTTCAAGTCGCGTGGCCACCAGTAGGAGGTCCCCAGGGAGTTCTCATTTCTGAAGATCAGGATCTCTGTTTTATCCATGTTGAGTTTGAGGTAGTTCTCTCGCATCCAGTTTGCTATGTCAGACATACCAGTGGTAAAGTTGCTCTTGGTGGTTTTGTTCATGTCAGTGAGGAAGAGGATGAGGTAAATGTCATCAGTGTAGGAGACAATGTTGATGTCATTGGTTCTTATGATGTGGGTGACAGGTGCCATGTAAACGTTGAACAGAGTTGGACTGAGGGAGGAGTCCTAGTGTACTCTGCTGATGAGTTTTTTGGGTTTGGAGTTGAAAGTGGAGAGTCTGGCCCATTGTGTCCTTTTGGAGAGGAAGGAGGAGATCCAACCTAGGGTGAATCCTTGGGCTCTTGATTACTGAAGTCTGGAGATGAGGGTGCTGTGGGAGACAGTGTTGAATGCTGCCGAGAGGTCGAGCAGGATGAGCACATCAGTTTCTCGTCCGTCCATGATTGAGCGGATGTCATCTGTTGCTGCCAGGAGGGCCGTGTCCGTGCTGTGGTTGCTGTGAAATCCTGATTGGTTGGAGTCCAGTAGCGGCTGCTACCGGACGTGGGTGGTAGGACGATGGGGGGTGAATGTGAAGAAATAAAAAAAAAATAATAAAGGGGCTTACCTGGAACTGCCTCTCCTCCGTCCTCGTCCTCTTCAGCTTCCTTCTTCCTGGCTCCAGCAGGAAGCACCCGGGCACACAGGCCCCTCTTAGCCAATCACAATGGTGCAATGCAGCGTTGTGATTGGTCTGAGCTCAGACAGGGAGCCTGTGCATGTTCCTCACCAGGCTGTGTAATGCAGCCTGGTGGAGAACATGCAAAGTGCGCATTACTGTTTGGCTGGCCCAAGAGGGCAGGCCAAACAGTCATGAGCACTTCAGGAGTGCAACCACTCCTCCCCCTGCTCTGGCCAGCCCGTCACTGAGAGCTGGGGCCTAGGACTTTGCGGCAGCTTCCACTCCGTTCTTCTCCACACCAGCAAATCCAATTCAGCTGTACCTTACCAAAGTGATATACAGCCTGTCAGAACTCTCATCAGCTATGGCCTCCTGCCCCTCCCGCTGGAGATTTTCAACTTCAAAAAAAGTGAGCAAGTCCAAAAGTAGAAATCTTCACCACAGCTTCATCCAGCAGCTCCCCAATGATGATGTCCCCTTGTGAGACACCGCCTGCAACCATGCCCCGCTGAACTTTACCTTCTCAGCGCTTTTTCTTTAAACTTTCTTCTTAGTCTGAAGTTAAACACCTACTGGGCCCAATCCACTTTTTGTATTCGACTCACACTCCAATTCGGTCAGCCAAATTGTTTGCTTTTGAACTAGTCTTGCACAACTAGATGTCTGCGGTTGGCACTCTGATCTTTTTGGGGCTAGATTATTCCTTAAAATTTTAAAATACATAACTCCGGGTTATACCAAATGGATTTTTGTTCTTTTTATGTCAAATAATAAATTGAAATTTACTCTAGTTTTCTAAATTGGATTGGGCTTTTATAACACAGTTTGTGTGCTGCATAAATACTTTACAGATTGCCTCTAAGTTAAGCCTGACTGCTTTTGTGCCAAGCCACTAAAGGGTTACACACAGGTTAATTTAGGACTTTTTGTGGTTCACTCTGGTAGGAATGGAAGCTGTTGCTTGAATAGGGGTCCCCCTTCAACCAACATCTCAATTTCTCACAGTCCTGCAGAAGGGGAGGCAGTCCAGGAGGAGTACCCCAGCATGTTCCTGTTGTGATAAACACCTAGAAGAATACGAAGACAGGAATCAGCCCATGTTGTGAGGGAGCTCCCAGTTTCCCAGAATGGTTCCCGCAGTGAACTGAGTCAAAACATTCAACTAAAAAGCAACATGTAAACTGGGAATTTAATAGGGAAAAATGTCCAGCATAAAGGTACACCAAAAGATGATAGCTGCCCTGGAAGTATAAACAACAAAAATTATTATTGGAGAAGGCACCCCAAAATAATTCTTCAAATGCAGGTTCTTTGAATACCAAATCGCTGATTTATTATTCATATACATAGATAATATGGAGAATGTATGTCTATCATCATGGTTTCATCAGAACATAATACATTCAATTTGTTCAGAACATAATTCATTTACAGACTAATCCAATACACAAACATCGATTATAGATAAACATTGCATCCAAATTATTCTATCAACATGTGGAAATGCCAATAACTGGTTCCTCATTAGGTACAACTCACAATTGAACGTAACTAGCAGTAGAGACTTCAACTCTGTTGAGTCGCCACAAGCATAAAGCAGAATTAATCCCAGCAGACACGTTTCGTGAATCTTATCCCTTCATCAGGGCTGAAATAAAAATAACAAGAGAGTTTTTTTACCAGAAGGAGTCCTTATGTGAGATGAAGTTATAACATTTTGAGCCACACACTATCCATTAGAAACTAAATAAAAAGGTGAAGAAACTACAATCCAATTTTTGGCAAAACATAAAGTTTAACACATGTATTACTTAAATCATAAATAAGGCTTCCTGTTTTCCGTTTTTACTGATTTTTACAGATAAATACAGACAGAAAACATTAATTTTCTTGTCTGTATTTATTTTTAAATGTGGATAAAAACGGAAATTGGGTTGCTTGTTGAATAATTCTAAATACTGTCTGCCATGACTGCCAGGCCAATAGCTGTGTGGATTGATAGGTGTAGGGGGCTAAAAAAAAAAAAAAAAATTTAGTAAAGAGGCTTTAGCAGCAGTAGATATGCAGAAGGTTGATACTGAAATATGCATATTTTCATATAAGTGCACTGATTTATCTTCTGCAGGTGTTCACAGCATTGAAACCTGGCAGGCACTCAAGCATATTTATCAGTTAAATAAATGTGAAAATATACTAATTTCAGCTTAATGTTTCCACAAAACCCAAAATAAATATGGATAAATACAGATATAATTAGCAAAATATAAATATGGATAAATACAGACGGAAATGGCAAAAAAATAAATACTATAAAACCGGGAGCCCTAATCATAAATAAATATTACAAAGATATAAATCCAATCCATACTAATGAAAAGTCGATGCCTACATTTCCAGTACATTCTGTACTCTATAAACAGTTTCAATTGTTGTTTCCCTATATCGGAATATAAAATAGATCACTAAACACCTCCAGATTCATGCTTCCTGTTTTACTCAATTTAAATATTCACTCACAACTACCACAATTCTGCATACTCTCTCAATATATTGCTTATACATCCTATCCATATTAGTGAAAATTCAATACATCCAATTCCAGTACAGTTTACTTTCAGGCCTCTAATGCCACCCTAGTTTATAGAATAATGTGTACATAAAAAGCTAAGATGATATCAGCAGTAATGTCATCAATGATGTAATTTGAGATGTCATCAGTGATCTCATAAATGATTTCATGGAACATTTCATGAGTGATGTAATATGTGAGGTCACAAGCAGTGTATGGCGGGCGCAAGTTATAGTTAGCTCTGCTAACTATAACTGGTGAACTTCTGTGTTTTTTTTAGTTCAAAACAATAATTTTGACACTGACATATTCACGTAACTATAACGTTACTCTAACCTATGTTTTTTTCAGTGAATTTCTAGTTTTTTTAATGTACTGAAATATTTTATTACCATGAGTAAACCCAACCTCCAGTGTGCATGGCCTTTGGCCATGCGCAGCAGGGGGCTGTCCGCAGGGCCTGGCCTGCTGCCAGACCCTGCGGCAAATGCCCCACAGGCAGCCAACCCCACATTGCACATGACCTTTGGCCGTGCACAGCAGGGGGTTGGCAACAGGGCCTGGCCTGCAGCAAGTCCTGTGGCCAACCCACCCGGGGCCAGCACTGTTGCTTACTACTAACATGGAAGGGGTGGAGCTTGTAGGTGATACAGCACTTTTGCATACTCAGCAGCAAATAAAAGGGAGAACCATGTACTCGGCTCTCAGACCAAGAGACTACAAGAAAAAACTCACTCGTCTTGGACAGTCACTACAGAAGAGATTGTACTCCATTAAATCGGTGATGCATTCACCTCCATCAGAGATTTCAGATAGCTTTTCAAAGTGCACTTGTAGAGAAAAAACACTGTCTATCAGCCTGGAAAATGGTGGGAATACCAGTGAATACTACTAACATGGAAGGGGCGGGCCAGATGGGCAGAGCTTATAGATCTTTTTTTTAAGAAAAGGGGGGTGGCACGGCCCCCCTTCCTGAGACTTAAAAAGGCCCTGGGTGCTCCATCCCCCAGGGCCATGTTTTTGTTTAGGTTAGGAAGACCATGCTGCCCCTCTCCCTGAGCCTATTCTGCAAGAACCCTGTGGAACTGCAGCAGATATTGCAGATTTTCATGTATTTGGATCAGTGGGTGGTCCCTCTGGGTCCAACCCCTGGAGCCTAGGGGGGCAGGGTATCTCTGCCCTGCCCCCTTATAGCACATCTTGTTTTTAATGGCTGCCAGCAACATTTTTCTCATGTTGCTGTCAGCCAATCAGAGCTCTCACTCCAGCAGGAGTCTGACTCTCGTGGGAGTGAATTGGCCCATGGGAAATAAAACTCCCTGGGTCAAACAGAACAAACTATTTTTGAACTGGCACTCCCGCGAGCGTCTCTCAAACCTCTCGCAGACTCAACTGTCCAAATATACAAATATTTTTTACCCTTAAATTCGAAAAAACTACTGAATGGATTTACACCCACTCACAAAAAGGCACAATCTGCAGACAAAGATCTAGCTTCCTGCCAAATTTGGTGTAATTCCATTCAGCAGTTTTTGCATTAGCCCTTCTTAAAAAGGGTTCACTGATAAAATATCGATGTTCAAAATATCGAGAAAAAAATATAGACTACAAAAATATCGACTCCCATACCCACACAGGTAAGTACAAAAATATTGAATCAAAAATATCGATGTAAAAAATATTGATTTAAATATATATATAAAATAAAATAATATATATTACATATATTAAATATTAATATTAAATTTAACAAAATTAATTACGTTTAATATACATTTTTACAAAATATTACAAATAAACTTAATTAAAAAAAATAACACACAAACTTAATAATGTATACATATATGTATATTTACTTTAAAATAATTAATAAATGATACAAAATAAAATATATATATATATAAATAATATAAAATATAAAAAAAATTCTAGAATAAATTAAAACATTAAACTATGAAAAAATTTTAAACTTAAATTGCCCAATACAATAAATGCAACAGTAGGAAAAGTGTTGGATAGCAAAATAATTAAATTTACTATTCCAACTCCAATGAGTGCAACAGTAGGGAAAGTGTTGGATAGTGGAGGGGTAAAAATTACTATTCCAACTCCAGTGAGTGCAACAGTAGGGAAAGTGTTGGAAAGCGGAGGGGTAAAATGTAATATTCCCACTCCAGTGAGAGCAACAGAAGGGAAAGTATTGGCTAGTGGAGGGTCAAAAATTACTATTCCCACTCCAAAGAGTGTAACAGTAGGCAAAATGTTGGATAGCAGAGGGGTAAAAATTAGTATTTCCACTCCACTGAATGCAAAAGTAGGATAAGTGTCGGATAGCGGAGGGGTAAAAAAATGTATTCCCACTCCAATGAGTGCAACAGTAGGGAAAGCGTTGGATAGCGGAGGGGTAAAAATTATTATTCCCACTCCAGAGAGTGCAACAGTAGGGAAAATGTTGGATAGCGGAGAGGTAAAAATGACTATTCCAACTCCAGTGAGTGCAACAGTAGGGAAAGTGCAGGATAGTGGAGAGGTAAAAATGACTATTCCCACTCCGGTGAGTGCAACAGTAGGGAAAGTGCTGGATAGCGCAGGGGTAAAAATTACTATTCCAACTCCAGTGAGTGCAAGAGTAGGGAAAGTGTTGGATAGCGGAGGAGCAAATATTACTATTCCCACTCCAAAGAGTGCAACAGTAGGGGAAATGTTGGATATCAAAGAGGTAAAAATTAGTATCCCCACTCCACTGAATGCAACAGTAGAATAAGTGTTGGATAGCGGAGGAGTAAAAAAATGTATTCCCACTTCAGTGAGTGCAACAGTAGGGAAAGTGTTGGATAGCGGAGGGGTAAAAATTACAATTTCCACTCCAGAGAGTACAACAGTAGGGAAAGAGTTGGATAGCGGAGAAAACAAATACTATTCACACTCAAACACTTAAAAAAGATATATATTAAAAACAAAAATGTTTTTAATAAATATTAATAAACAATATTTAAAAAATAAAAATAAAAAATATTAAACATATAAAAAGAACACATATTATAATATTAAATACATATAACAAAAACCTACAAATACTATATATGATAAAATAATAAATACATTTACAAAAAAATTATTCTTTTAAACTAGAAAATATTTACAAACAAACAAATTAATTAAAACATAAATGTATTTATTTTATTTCCTACCCTATAACACCACACCAATAACAAAACATGTCAACATTTTAATTACATTTACTTACATAATTAACATAATTAATAATTTTTTTTTTTTTATTAATAACAAAAAATAATAAACATTAATTGACTACACACACTTTAACACTATAATTTCCACAACACAAACCTAAATTAAACTATAAAATAATAAAACACAATTAAAACTTATTTTAAAATTAAAAACTATTAATATTAACAACGAATAATTAAATAATTAAAATGTATTTAATCCCCACCCTTTACCACTTTAAAAGTAAAAACAACACACAAAAAATAAACAATTACCCAAAATAAATATCAATTAATTAACATTAATTAACAACTATGTATTAATTAATTAAACACAAATTACTTCCCACCCTTTACTCCTATAAACAACACAACACACACCTAAAATTAATTACACAATTACCATAATTAATACACAATTAATAAATTAAAATTAATTGACAACCAATTATTAATTCTTCAATTAAAAATATATTACTTCCCACCCTTTACACCTATAAACACCACAACACACACCTAAAATTAATTACAAAATTTCCAAAATGAATTACCAATTAATTAATTAACACTATAACATCTCAATTAAACAAATATTAATAAATACAAATTTATCAATAAATTTAAAATAATTAAATTACTTCCCACCCTATTCCCATATAAACCGACAACCCACCACCGTAACGGTAAACGGGACCGACCGCCAGAGGTGCGGCGGTCAAGCTGTGCCCATTAGGATGCGACCGCCACCGTGGCAGTCGCATCCCTCATTGTTTACATTGCGGCGGGCGGTGCTGTCAGCAGCACCCGCCGCAATGTAAAAAATGCATGCAGTGCATTGGCATGCACAACGTGACAGGCACTGCGCTGTGCCTGCCACCTTGTGCATGCCAATGTAGGGGGTACCATAGGTAGCCCCCAAGTGCAGCCACCCACCCCCCCACCCCCCAGGGGCCCGCAACGGGCCCCCAAAGCAATTCCCGCATGCCTTTCCATGGCGGAGATGCCGCCATGGAAATGCCTTCACCGCCAGGCATCCTAATATGGATGGCGGTGTCTTCCAGACACCGCCACCATATTAGGCCTGAGGTCCGCCCGGCAGGCAATCGGAACGATTGCCTGCCTGCGGAAATGCGGCGGACGGTCTTTCCGTCTGCCGCTGTCGGGGGTAAATGGAGGGCGGGTGGGGAAAGATGTCGGGTGGATCACCACCGCCGGTCAGGCGGTGGCGATCCGCCCGACATCATAATGACCTCCCAAAAACGCAAAATTCAAAGGAAAAAAAAATAAAAATTTATTATAATTAATTTACTTCTCACCCTATTCCCCTATAAACCCACTACCTGCTACAGAACTAAAAGCGCAAAAGTTAAATAAAAAAAAAATATTAACTACTAAAAATTTAACATATATTAAAATTACAAACAATTCTTATACAAAAAATACACATCACATACATATAAAATATATACTAAAATACATAACAATAATAAAATCCAATATTTTTAACAACTATGGGGCCCATTACGATACCCGGCGTAAAAAAATCCGCCAGGCATGGAAGCGGCAAAAATCCGCCCGCACACACCGTCTGAACACCGACCACGCCATTACGATTACACAAACCGAAAACCGCCATCGGCGGAAAAATCACACAAGATACCGCCCGCCATCGTCCGAGTCGGAGTCAAACCGCCCGCCACGGACGGAAACACGCACGACAACACAAAACCGCCCGCCCTCACGGCCGACACACCGCACGTGAGATTACGATCGCACCGCCATGAGCGCGGGAAAACTACAAATATACCGCCCGCCAGCGCAAACAACGCCGATGAGAATCGACACGGCAGAAGCCATGGCGCCCACGTCCCTGCACAGAAACCATCCGCTGACAAAAACAATCGCACACAACATGGCCAACAAGTCCACACAGCAAGGCACGCACAAATACACAAGCACAGTACACATCCCGAAAACACCCCCTGGACAAACAAAAACTACAAAGGCCAGAACCCCAGACACAACACACCTGAAAACAACAGACCATGAGGACACACCCACATAGGTAAGTACAAAAGCAGCACTCCCACAGACCACAACCCCTTGCAACATTGCAAACTAGAGAGGAGAGGAGAGGACACAGTGACACAGCAAGGACAGCAGCACACCACAGAAACGCACACATCACAACCACCACCACCACCACCACCACCAAACACCGGCACCGGCACCACAAACCCCCTGCACATTACACAACACACACCGCACCAGCACCACAAACACCATGGCACCACAAAGAATGCCCAAGTTCACGCCCATGGAGCTGACGGTCATGGTCGACGAGATCATCAAGGTGCACCCACAAATCTATGGGAACCTGGTCCAGCACACACCACTAGCCACCAGAAAGAGAATGTGGAACCGGATCGTAGACCAGGTCAATGCAGTCGGGACCTTGCCCAGGAACAGAGTCGAAATAAACAAACGGTGGAATGACGTCAAGAGCCTGGTCTAGAAGAAGGAGAGCAAGAACAGAGAGCTGGCTGCCGTCACTGGCGGAGGGAATCCCGCGCTCTTCAAGACCTTCAAAGCTTGGGAGGAGAAGGTGCGAGTCATCATACATCCCGAGATCCTCGCCGGATTAGCAGGGGAGTGGAGGCTGGTAAGTACAAACTAATGTATACCAGCACACCGCTATGTACTCACATGCACTACCACCATGCCACAGCTCCCAGGGACAAACACCCCCATGTCCAGCACACAATACACAACACATCACACACACATGCAACAGACACCACCACACACAGCCCAAACCGAACAACTGTAAGATGCGTGGGGACATGTGTACACTCAGCCAGCCACGTAACCACCAACAGGTCCCCAAATATGCCAGAAGCGCCACAACGAGCACCCACCACACCCATGTGTCCGCCATAGCTGCACTAACCGACAAGTAACAGGTAAGTGTCAGGAACACAAAGTGCAGTGGGTGGGAGGGTGGACAGCCCAAGTACAAAACACACCAGGCCCCTAGTCCCACAGCACAGCAAGGAGGAGCATCCCCCACACCCCACAGCCACGTGTCAGCCACCGCAGTGCACAACGACAGCCGAAAGGTAGACATCACGGTCCACAGCAATCGGTGTCAGTGGGTGTCCAGCCACCACCACGACCCACAACACCCCCCACCCCCACAGACCTGCAACATGGAGCACCCCCGCTTAGAACCATGTGGCATCCAGTACAGTGCACGCACGAACAACCTGCAGGTGGGAAACTGGACAGGGCTGGATTACTGGAGGCATGAGGACCGTAACACGACCAACACATGGGACATGTCACGTAGCAGACGAACACGCAGCACCGCCCACCGTCACGAACAAGTGAACAATGTGCACACGGACATGAACCACAGACTCACACCCCACATGACCCATCACAAACACAGCAACACCCAAGGAGCCACGTCTGCATGCACAAGCCACACTGAATATAGTACCACACGGCAGCCACTGTGCAACCCATCACACACCACCGAAACACCATTGAAGTCCTGTCCATGTAGCCCCTACTGCCTGTCAACCACACACCACACAACTACGCCTATGTAAGACAAACAACACTAGACGCAACAGAGCGGAACAACATAAATGCACACGAACACCACTGAACCCATCAAACACACAGACACACCATGCACATACAACATACCATCCATCCCATCCGTCAGCCCCAGTCTCATGAAAGGCATGTCATCCGCACAGCTGCCACACATACAGCAGTCACGCTAAGATACATGCCCATGACCAACCATGTGCCAGAAGTCAATGAAGCGCACGACACACTGTGAGCAACAACACACAACATGGGCCACACCCCCCGAGCACTGCAGTGATGCACATGGCACAGGGCAGCACGCACACCAAGGAGATGGGACAACTGCAATACGTTGGCTGGCACACAACCATCACTCACTCATAACGATGCGTCCAATGCCATGTCCAGTAATCACAACAGACAGCAAATATGCAGGCCATGTCAAGCATGCACACACCTCAAACCATGCACTGTCATGCTGCCACAACACATGTCACGTTCGGCACCCATGGCTCACAGCATGTACCCCAAAAGCATATTCCATCCCAAATGCGAATCTGGGGCATGGCCCCCATGTTGCCATATGCGTTCCTAAGCGTCCCATCTGAACACCAAAAGCAAAGTACAAACCAGACCCAGGATGGGCCAGGAGCCCGCATACACCAGAGTCACAATAAGTAGGGGCACAGCAACACACCCATCGGCATGGCCAATCCGTCCCATGCCACATGTGCACAGCACACAGTCCCATTGTCAAGCACACACAACTACAAATGCTACAGCCACACACACGCCTCCGGGAAACCCATGTACGAGATTGCACGAACTGTTAATGTCAGACGACAAATACATACTTCGCCAGGTGCAACACAATAACAAATCTCATTCTATCCACAGGTGACGAACTGCTGGATGCTGGGGATGGAGACAGCAGCCAGCACAGCCAGCCTACAAGCCCCCAACGAGGACACACGGATGTGGAGGATCTGTCCTCCTCTTCGGACACGGACCACCAAGCAGGCCCATCTGGTGTGGCAGGGCCCAGCCGCTCCCCAGCGCCCCTCCTACCCACCAACCCATCATCCAGGGCTGCTGAACATTCCCAGCCCCCTGCTGCCACTGTCGTTGCGGCCACACCCACGGTCATTGCGGCCACACCCACGGTCATTGCGGCCACTACCATTGCCGCAACCGCCACCATCGCCGCACCGACCACCACCGCCGCCACCACCACCACGTCTTCGCTGGCACCAGCCCCAGCGCAGGTGGTGGCCCGGCCGACTGGATCCACCCTGGGAGCCACAGCGAGGACCGTGGTGAGCAATGTGGCTAGTGGGCAGCCCGGTGGCAGCAGTACTGGTAGGAGGAGCAGGGTCAGGGAAACGCAAGTCTCCCCTGGGAGCCATGCCCTGCCTCAAATGGCCAGAGTCCTTGGGGCCTATGAAGAGGCCCAAGAACAATGGGTCAGGTCTGCTTCAGACACGCGGGAGGTGCTGGGGGTGCTGAGGTCCATGGACGCCCGTATGGGCCAACTCGTGGACCTCATGGGCCAGCTGGTGGTGGCGGTGAGGTCACAGCCAGGGACAGCAGCTCCCCTCCGCCACCACCTGCCGGGGCGCAGGGTCGAGCAGCAGTGTCCAGTTCCCCTGCGTCCACAGCCAGTGAGCACACCTCAACCACCAGCATGTCGCAAGCAGGCACCCCCTCGCAAACGTGGAAGGGGCCGTCCGAAGTGGAAACAGATCTCCCGGGAGGACTTCGCACGCTCCAGACGCAAGTGAGGCAGCCAGCCAGCCTTCCTTGACCACCCACTGCATTGACTTGGACTACGATCCCACTCCACACAGCCATCTGGATGGCATGTGTGTGTTGGACTATGGACATAGAACCAGTGGGTACACCCTGAGCATCACGCAGCCATGACCGACAGCTCATTGTCACTGCACGCACCACTTTTGTCATCACCTTACACACAATCACATGTCACAGTTTGAAATAAATGCACCTCTTACACAAACTGCTGTTTGTGCCCTGTGTTTTATTTGTACGGAATACAACGGCCACCTTGGGCGGAAAGGCACCTGATGCGTGACATGGCAATGGAACCGGAGGGCCTGTAGGGACCTAGGGGTGGGAGACAGAACAGGAGCACATTCAATGAGTGTGTCACACACCCATCACACAGTACATGTCAACAACTACAAGCAATGTACACACATCGCACAGAGCAATAGGGCACAATGCCACAGCCACCAACAGTGGCATACTACCCTGGCCATGGAGCGTTGACACACAGCACGCAGTGAACAAACGGCCACCCTGACACAGCACACACACACCTGCACAGATACAGCCACATCAGCCGTCGTACATGGACACTCACCGTCAAGTGAAGTAGTGGGTGATGAGCTGCTGCCGCACATTACCAGCTTCCTCCTCTCCGCTGTCCTCCTCACTCGAGCTGTCCTGGTCTGCGGGCTGGGGCCCTGGTTGATCTCCGTCATCCACGATGAGGGGGATCTGCTTCCGAATGGCCAGATTGTGCAGCATGCAGCACGCCACCACTATCTGGCACACCTTCTGTGGGGAGTATGCCAGCGCACTCCCGGTGCGGTCCAGGCACCTGAACCTGGACTTGAGGAGGCCAAAGGTACGCTCGACCACACGTCTGGTCCTCCCATGTGCCTCATTGTAGCGATCGTCTGCTGGGGTGCGAGGATTCCTCAATGGACTGAGCAGCCATGCCCCATTCGGGTACGCAGAGTCACCTGGGTGTGAGGGACACAGAGAACCGTTGCTATTCCAACTGGACAGGGGACAGCATCGCACAACCAGCACGCTACACCACTCCACATACTCACCGACAATACAGCCACGATCCTGTTGCAGATTGGACATCAGTCGTGGCAAGATGCTGTTGCGCATTATGTGTGCGTCATGGGCCGAGCCTGGGAACTTTGCACACACGTGGGTGATCACCATGTCCGCAAGGCACACCACTTGCACATTCAGGGAGTGCGTGTGCTTCCTGTTGCGGTACAGGTGCTCAGTGGCCTGTGGTGGAACAAGGCCAACATGTGTGCAGTCAATGGCTCCAACGACGTGTGGGATTCTGCCAAGGGCATAGAATGCACCCTTCACTGCCGCCAATTCACGAGCCCTGGGGAAGCGGATGTACCTGTTTCGGTACAGCATCATGGCTGCCAGTACATCCCTCAGCACCTTGCTGAACATGGGCTGGGACATCCCTCCTCCACTGCCCACTGTGTGCTGGAATGACCCAGTGGCGAAGAAATGCATGGCGGCCATCACCTTAGCCGTGGGGGTGACAGCTGTCGGATACACCCTGCGGGGACGGAGATGGGGTTCCAACATGGCACACAGTCGATGCAGGGTTGGCCTGTCCAGCCGAAACTTCCTAATGACCTCTGTATCGTCCATGTCCGCCAGCAATTGGTATGGGCGGTCAATGTTCGGTCTCCGCCTAGGGAAAATGGCAGTGGACACATGTCAAAGCAACACAACACATAGCAATTTCGCATACACATCACTGACATGACTGAGCAAGCACATGAGCCACAGCCCAGCTGTCAAGCTGGGACGGCACGGCCACAATACACTTACACAGGTCTCCCAACAATGGCAATGGCTAGTGATACAAACCACTGCCATGTGCATGCACATGGGGATCTAGGCCCCAATGACTTGCGGGCGTGCTGATGGGGACTGACTGCATATTCGTCAAGCGGCAACGCCACGGCAACATGAATGTCTGCTGAGCATGGAACTGCTTCCGAGGCTGGATGAGTATGGCACACGACGACGACGATGTGGGCACAGGCTGAGCGGCCAAAACAAGTGGGACCTGTGGCACGAGGGGATATGAGACAGTAGTAGGTGTCAGCACTGCACCCTATGTACAGCACTGTACGGATCACACCTCCCGAAACATTGACAGGTGTCCACATTGACAGCCCCATGCCAAGACGGCTGTGTGCTTGCAGTCACACGTCACAGGTGAGAGGTTACATTGCACGTGCCAGGTGGCAGACGTACATAGTGGGAGCTGGCATGTGTGTGCATGTGTCTCCTGTTCAGGATCCACCAGATGGGCGCTGACTCTGTACTGAGCATTGGACACAGCATGTTCCGTGGAAGGCTTGTGTGTGTGGGATGGTGGCACTGGATGTGCCTCCGTTGGGTGGGGGCCATGCACAGGGCGGGTACGTCGATGATTGCGCATTGTTGGTCACGGTGGGTGCACCCACTCAGATGTGTTGCCCTGTGTTCAATTCCTATGTCCGCATGATGATGGACTGTAGATGTGGGCAGACTACACATTGGTCGATGTGCTGTCTATATGCATGTGCCTTCACACCAGGCACAGCTGCCCCTGCACATGTGACACCTGCTGGACTCGCTGCTGGGTCTGTGGAGCTGATGCACCTTCTGTGCGTGGGGCGGACAGCTCTCCTCACTTCCCTCATTGCGCATGTCATGACTTTGCCGCAGGTGACATGGATCATGGAGGGCCCACATGTACGCGTGGGTAGGCTACACATGATTGTTCACTGGTCGCCACCCCCAGTCAGTGTTTCGAATGGGAAGGTTGTCGTGCTGGTGGTATATTCGATGTGGCGGATGGGCGGGCCTAGGTGCGGGCTTACATTCCGGACATGGGGGGTAGTTGGATTGGCGACTAGTTGCAGTACACACGGGACACGTCTCTTCCTTTCCACATCTGGGTCATCCCTTGTACTCACTGACAGTGATACAGTCATCTTCGCCCCAGCCCTCATGTCCTCCCCTCGCTCCCCCAATATGCATGTGCACCTGCGAGGCTAGCGCTTGCACAGGCAGCCCCAAGCTCGCACCAGAGAGGGCAAGGAGTGTATGTGTGGGTCCAGTTGCACGAGTGGGCTGTCTCAGGGTATGATGTGTTGCGGGACGCCGTCCACCTGCGTGGTGCCCCAAATGGAGACCCGGCCTGCATGGACTATGCATCACAGTCTTCGCCTTCCGGATCCGCCACCTGCGACACCCAGTGGCTGTGGCTGCCCTTGCGGCCATGCCGCGTCCGTCTGTGACTGATGGCCCACACATTCACTCTTTGGCCTCTCTGGGGAGGGCTCGGGGGTGGTGGCGCACGCGCTTGCACTTAGTCGCAATGGCATGTGGCGTGGTTGGTATAATGGGCAATGGATGGGATGGTGCGAGCCACCTCCCGTGACGTCAGTGCTGCTCGTGCTGTGGTGCGTCCCCCTACACTTCCATTTGACTTGTGCCATGCTAGACGTTGAGGTTCTATTGCCTGCGTGATATGACCAGGAGGAGCGCGAGGAGACCTCTCACACACCATGCTCCACTGCCATCCCGTGCCCTGTATCGCCTGTGCGGATTGACTATGTTGGGGTTACACCTGGTCGACTGGGGCTGTGTGTGCCTTGTCAAGGGGCATGGCGGGCGCACAACAGGATCCAGCTTGTCCACAGAGGGTGGGCTGAGGTGCGCCTGGTACCGCTTTGTACGTGTGCCCGGCTGCTGTGCACACACGTGTTCACTCCCCCGACAGGTGTCCTCTCACAATGCCCAGGGAAGCGGTGGTGTACTGTTCATGACCCCTCCCGACACGGCGTGCTCCAACTTGGCATGTGCGCATCTACCCGTCACACCCACCCACCTGAGCACTGCGTCCATACGACTTCACACGACACATGTGTGTCTTCCACAGTTGTGCTACTCATTTGCGTTGACATCCAATACCAGTGGACTACATGGTCATGTCACGACTGCCGTGTACTTCACATACTCTCATCCTCTCTCATTCGTACTTGTGAAATGAGTCAGCGGAGACAGTTTTGGTTTCAAACATTATATTGAGTCTTCTGTCCTCTGTGATGCAGTATAGTGGACACTACTGGCAGCGGAATACATGTTGAGGATATACTGAGCATGATTGCAAATGGGATAGGGTGTGGGGTTACATGTGATTGGCTGTTGCATGTGGGATGTGGGCTTCAGAGTTACATCTGCTTGGCCAAGGCTGTGCTAATGTACATTTACGTATAGCTGCGGAGCTGCGGACTTTGACACAGACGGTATACATGTAGCCTACCAGACCGCTTGGCATCATGGGCACAGTCCATCTCAGTTCCATGTGACAGGTTTGCTGCGGTTGTTCCTCATGCACGCGTGCATGTGAGATGACATCAGGGCATGTGCTTGCGTGCATGCAGCGGCGTGCCACTTGTTGTTGCAATGTGGTGGTTACTGGACATGTCACAGTCACTGGGGTTGTGTTGTTGTTGTATGCACTTGTCGTCCATGCAAAGGTCCTGGTATGGGATTCCCGGGGCGGGGGTGGGAGGGTGCAGCACCCACAGACTCCAGGCGACCTATTCATGTCCACTGAGCGGTGTGTGTGTCCATGGGCGCTGGATCCATGTCGTGTCCTGGTTGTTCGTGCAGTTCCGTCCATGTGGGTGCGATACACAGACCCCATGCCACTGCCTCCCACGATGCATGCGGTGTTCCTGGATGTGATGGGGAACAGTGTGCATGTCCCGGTCATATCCGATGTCATGGCGATGTCGTTGATGGTGTGGTAACAGTTGCCGGTCGTTTGGTATGGCTGTTGTGGTGGTGACTGGCCAGTCCGTGCGGAAGCTAAGCATGGGTGCGGGGTTGGACATCATAGGTCAATCGGGGAACCTGCGTTGTGGTCCGACGAATTTACAGGTTGTCAGGTATGCGATGCCGTCCAGCAGGGCTTCCATGTCATTGGTGGTGTACATGTTTGCCAGCCAATGTAGCGGATGGTGGCTGTCAAGGTGTTGTTCGTAAGTTGTCCCTTGGAGGACCATGATGGGGCATGCTGGGTGACATTCGATGTAGCTGTTCTCGATGATCCGTCGTGTGGAGGCACAGTGGTCCCATTTCAGTGCGGGTGCGATGTTGGCCACATACGCCATGCCCCCATAGGCAGAGCAGGCCCTGTCGTGTGCGTCCAGAGGGAGGAGTAGTGGTAGCAGGTCCGCCTTTAGACATGCCGGGTTGGAGAGGCATATCTCCACGGGATGCTGGTAGGGACACCTCCGACAGTAGAAGACGGGCATGACGCAGCTGAACAATGTGATGCGGTAAGTCAGTCGGTAACTTACGTTCAGCAGGGACAGGAGATCGCATCCCAATATATGTATCAGGTTGGTTTTGTACAGCTTGAGCTGTCCGGCGTAGTTGGGTAGGTGTGTTGCGGTTGCCATTTCGCAGCGGTGCGTTGTGGTGGCGTGCTCCGGCTGTGTGTGCAGTCTGCAATGTGCACGCTCCGAGGTTGCTGTGAGCTCTGTGTAGTCGTAGGGAGACAGGACTTGTGTTCTGTTGGCTTGTTTGGAGGACACGGGCCCTCATCCCACATGCTTCTCAGACAGTTCAAGGTCAGTGATGTGTGACTCCTTCCAATTAACTTGCATGTGGCCGACATGGGGGAGTGTTTTCTTCTTTCTTCCCCGTCCGTTGTGTGCTTCTGTGATATGCGCTATCTGCCCTGTGGTCGGTCTCCTCGGCATGCCTGTGTTGGTCTTTTCTTGGACAATGGCTGTATTCACCGGCTTCTTTCGTAGGGCTGTGGTTTCGGAGTTGGAATGGAAGGTCATTCAGTGCTGTCTGCTCTCCCTTGTGTGGGCGGCAGGCTGCCTTTCCGCTCTGCGTTGGGCCTTGTGTGTGAATGTTATTCTTGGGCCACCTGTTGTCGGTCCCCGGGCTCTTTGGTGTTCCGTTTTATATGTCTTGTTCATATGTGCAGGGTGGTATGGGTGTTTCAGTGTGGTACTGGCGTTCCTCTTCCCGAAGGGGCCCTGCTTCTCCTAGTTGGTGTTGCCGCCGCTGTGTGCTTCGCCATGTTTGTTACACTGGGGTGTGTCCTGCTGTTGCGTGACTTCACTGACATGTGTGCGTCGGTTGTGTGGCGTTGGGTGTTGTCCGTGAATTGGGCGTTGGGGACATGTCTGTGGCAGGCCTGTCACGTGTCATGTGCGTTCGGGGTGGGGCTGATGTGTGTGCTGCTTGGTTGTGTCCCTGTGTCTGTGTGCGACGCATGCATGGCGCTGCGGTTGGCCTCTGCGTTGTGCGCATGTGTGGCGGCGTCATCGCCGCTTTGGGGCCGTGACGGGGTTGTTGGTTCCTAGTCCCAGGTGGTGTGTACACATGTGTTACGCGATGTTACGATTTGGCCTGTGTGTCATATGTGGATGCAATGGTGGATGTGTAGTGTACACGCGCTTGGGGGGGTTGTCCGCTTTTTCCGCCCTTGCACTGTGTGCGCTGTTTGCGTGCACTTGTTGTGTGTGTGCCTACCTGCGTCTCCGCGGTACGTTGTGTCCTTGGTGGTGCATCAGCAAGAGCATGTGGAGGGCCTGCAGTGCTGGATTCATGCTCGGGGAGCCGCTTCTTCGTTGTCCGTGCTCGGCGTCCGTGTTACCGCTTCGGTTTGTCGTACGGTATCTCTTAGCCGTGGGAGCCGTTTGTTTGCGGCATCGTAATTTATACGCCGGGCGGGACGTGTTTTCGTCGGACGGTGTGTGTCAGTTGAGCTGCGCCGCTACGTGTACGGGCGCACTTTGATGGCGGACGGTGTTGCTGGCTTGCCGGCGGTGTTTGGCCTACTTTTCGCATCGTAATTGGGCGGGCGTGTGGACTGCTGCGTGCCGGCGGTAACTGGTGGTTTTTGCATCCGCCAGCACGGCGGTTGTGCTTCCGCCCGCCATCGTAATGACCCCCTATATTTTTGCAAACGATATTAAACACTTTGATATTTTTAAAATTGATATTACTTACCTTAAGTTGATATTCTTGACAACAATATTCTTGCTGTCGATATTTCTGACCCACGATATTAATGACTCAATATTTGTGCAACTCGATATTTTGTACTCGATATTCTGTCTCTGCACCCTTAAAAAGTCTATGGAAAATGCTTTGGGATTTTGCATTTTGGGACCCCGCCTTTTTGTCGGTGCCCGCTTGACCGATAACCCTGAAAGTTTTCATGCAGAAATTAGTCAAAAAGTAGCATTTTTTTGGAAAGGTTCGATGAGATTTGTCAAAGGGTGCCCACACCTGGGACATAGCTGTTTGCCTAAGCTTGCTGGGAGCTACAGCTCCCGCCAAGCTAAAGCAAACACTCTGCTTCCAGCGGTCCTGAACTGTCAAAGTGCTTCCGCCCGCTGGAAGCAGAGGTAGGGAAAGAGATGAATGATTGCTCCTGCAGGGAGACCCATTGAATCTGGGATTGGGGGTCCCATGGAAAGATTGTTGCAGTTTCTCGACATTTTTCTCAGACCATATGTTGTTAATTTTCCATTGTATATACAAGATACTAAGTATATCTAGAATTTATTGGCAGATGTAATATGGGAGCCAGGGATGATGCTGGTGACTATGGATGTAGTCTCACTGTACACCAATATACGACACGACTTAGGACTCAAGGCATTGGAGTTTTTTTTGCATTAAAGACCTATTGAGTACCTGGAACATACGGAAATGATTTTAAGAATGACTGAATTGGTACTTACTAATAATGTGTTTATGTTCAATGGTACTTGGTACAGACAATTGATCGGGACTGCTATGGGTTCTAGGTTTGCTCCGTCTTTTGCTAATCTCTTTATGGGATGGTTTGAGGCGGAGCGGATCTGGGGCCCTGCAGGATCCCCCTGGATTGAATATATACATTATTGGGGGAGATATATAGATGACTGTCTATTGATTTGGATGGGTTCTATACGACAATTGGAAGATTTTTTTACATACCTGAACTCCAATGAACACAATCTCTCATTTACTTTCCAGTACAGTCAAGAACGCATTTTCTTCCTGGATGTTGAGTTGTCCATTTCGCATAATAAGATCTGCAGCAAAATGTACAGGAAGAATACATCATGTAATGCATTACTACACGCATCGAGTTGTCACCCAAAATCTCAAATTGATTCGATCCCCTATGGGGAAATGGTTAGGGCTCGAAGGAATTGTAGTGAAGACTTTGAATTTGTGAGAACCATATCTGATAAGGAAAATACATTTTTGCAGAGAGGTTATAAAAAGCAGGTCATTGACAAGGCGATTGAACATGTACAACGGGTACCACGGGAGCATACATTGAAGTTGACAGATAAGAAAAAACATAAACGTTTGGAGAAAATTAGAATTTTAATCCTGACACAAATAGATTGTATTGCGTCTACACAAACACTGGCACCTTTTAACCTCAGATAGGTCATTGGCTCCTTTCATAACATCATCTCCAAGTCTCACCTTCAGGAGAGGTCAGTGTCTTTCTAACTTGATGAGTCCCAGTTATCCTTTATCTATAAGACAGGACAACTGGTTGAGTGCCCGTATTAAAGGTTTCCATAAATGCGGACGCTGCAATACATATAGGTGGGCTATTGATAAGGTCACACAATTCAGCTTCAACAACACAGGTACTTTTTACCATACCTGTGTTTATCAACTGTGATACAAGGTTTGTGGTGTATGTGATTATTTGCTCTTGTCACAAAATCTATTTGGGGAGTACGCTTAGACCCCTACGAGAACGCATTGCTGAACACTGCAGAGCATTAAAGAACAATGACTCTAAATATCCAATAGTGCAGCATACATTAGAGCGTACATCTTTGAATAAAGACACAAGTTCAGCTTTCATGGGATTGACCATATGAAAAACAATGTATGGGGTGGCAACAGAGAACTCCAACTTAGGCGAAGGGAAGCAATGTGGATCATGAAATTGCGGGCGGTAGAGCTCGGTCTAAATATGGATAATGAATTGCAATATTTTCTTGGAGACTAGGATGTGACTCATATATTATCCAGAGCATGTATTCCACCTTGCTTTTCTAACACTGTGCACATAAGTATATTGTAGGGATAAGCAAACAATGACCAAATTTGTACCATCCACATTTCGTGTATGTCAAGATTACATTGAATTGTTTGTTAAATCTGTCCAATATTTGAGTATAGTTGTTTGTAATAAATTTTTCCTGTTTAAATTCTATATCTGAATTGGTTCCCAAAGTTTATGATGTTACTGCAGTCACTGTATGCACTATTGATCATTGTGCTAGTGATAAGTTGAGAGGAGCTAAGTTGACTATTTTTGATAATTGTTATAATTAGCGAGAGTTTACTGCATACATTTGTATATTTAATTATTTTCTTATTACGATAACCTTACGAGCGATATAATGAGAATAATGTTTAACTATTGGGGTGACCCAAGTCTATTTGATATTGTAATGACAAATATTGTATCTATCTTTCCTTGTCTTCCACTTTTAGTAATGCAAAGTACTACATATATGTAATTAGCAACCGTGTGCATACTGTCTGGATTTTCACTGATACATTTCTTACCTGGATATAACTAATGGTCTCAATCTCCATTCTTTTGTATCTACCTTTTTGATGGGACTTACTTTTTCGTACTGTGCATGAATATGTGAACTTTCTATCTTAATGCTGTTTACTTACGTTTTAGTCACATACTGCCACCTCTAACTATGTCTTAGTGATATAGTCACACTACTCGAAGATGGCCGACACTTTCACCTTATGGTTCCCGTTGGTGCTTGCCTATTAATTGACTGCACAAGCTATTCATATATCTGATTCTCTCATGTAGGTTGACGCTGTGACGAAATAAGAGGAGAATACTCTAGGTTTGGCTTTACTCTTATTTGGATACATAATCTTTGTACTACACATCCTGTTGTGACCTATTATTTGTTTTTTACGTGATTTACGCTAGCACAAGATAACCGATACTTTCTACTTAAGGCTCCCTTTGGTACTTTCCGATTAAGTATTGCATGAACTACTTATAGATTTGGATTTTCGGATAAAGATGTGAAGATATGTTGCTGCTTACATAAAATGGATCAATATTGAAATGTTGTGAGGAATCTGCATTTGCTATGGAGGAACTGGATAGTGATTACCCCGGACTGTACAATTTGGATTAAAAGTGGACTACGAAAATACATCGTGTTTATGAACATTACTATAATTTGGACTGTTGATATGCTCGGATTGGTAATTTGACAAATGTCTGTTACCTTCTTTGAAGGTTAATGTTTTGGGGTTATTGTGGTAACTGACCCTTCCTTTCTTAGTAGCACTCCCAATATTGTGTTGTATTTACTCTCCCCTATATACACTGCAGAGCGCCTGTAGCTGGTGATATACTTGGTTACCACATATCCAACACAAACTATTTTTGAACTGGCACTCCCGCGAGAGTCTCTCGAACCTCTTGCGGACCCAACTGTCCAAATATACAAATATTATTTACCCTTAATTTCTAAAAAACTACTGAATGGATTTACACCCACTCACAAAATGGCACAATCTTCAGACAAAGATCTAGCTTCCTGCCAAATTTGGTGTAATTCCTTTCAGCAGTTTTTGCTGTAGCCCTTCTTAAAAGTCTATGGAGAATGCATGGGGATTTTGCATTTTGGGCCCCCCCCCCCTTTTTGTCAGTCCCCGCTTGACCGATAACCCTGAAAGTTTCCATGCACAAATTAGTCAAAAAGTAGCATCTTTTTGGAAAGGTTCGATGAGATTCGTCAAATGGTGCCCACTCCTGGGACATAGCTGTTTGCTTTAGTTTGGTGGGAGCTACAGCTCCCACCAAGCTAAAGCAAACACTCTGCTTCCAGCGGTCCTGAGCTGTCAAAGTGCTTCCGCCCGCTGGAAGCAAAGGTAGGGAAAGAGATGAATGATTGCTCCTGCATGGAGGGAGCTGCCTTTCCAACAGCTCTCTCCGTGCAGTAGCTATGCTGGCTCCCGGAGGAGGCCGAGAGCCGGCTAGGAGAGCAGGGGCCTTGAGGCTCCCCCCGCAGTCCCGGTGAAAAGAGCAGAAAGAGGCAAAATAAAGGTCAGAAGGGAGCAGAAAGAGGCAAAATAAAGGTGAGAAATGAGCAGAAAGAGGCAGAATAAAGGTCAGAAACAAGTAGCAAGAGGCAAAATAAAGGTGAGAAACAAGCAGAAAGAGGCAGAATAAAGGTCAGAAACGAGCAGAAAGATGCAAAATAAAGGTCAGCAACAAGCAGAAGGAGGCAGAATAAAGGTCAGCAACAAGCAAAAAGAGGAAAATAGAGGTCAGGAACAAGGAGAAAGATGTAGAATTAAGGTCAGCAAATAGCAGAAAGAGGCAAAATAAAGGTCAGCAACAAGGAGAAAGAGGCAAGATAAAGGTTAGAAACGATCAGAAAGAGGCAGAATAAAGGTCAGAAATGAGCAGGAAGAGTCAAAATTGATATCGGAAACAAGCAGAAAGAGGCAAAATAGTGGTCAGCAGCGAGCAGAAGCAGTCAAAATAAAGGTCAGCAACTAGCAGAAAGAGGTAAAATAAAGGTCAGCAACTAGCAGAAAGAGGTAAAATAGAAGTCAGAAACAAGCAGAAAGAGGCAAAATAGAGGTCAGAAACGAGGAGAAAGAGGCAAAAGAAAGGTCAGCAATTAGCAGTAAGAGGCAGAATAAAGGTCAGTAACAAGCAGAAAGAGGCAAAATAAAGATCAGAAATGAGCAGAAAGAGGCAAAATAAAGGTCAGCAACGAGCAGAAAGAGGCAAAATAAAGGTCAGAAGTGAGCAGAAAAAAAGGCAGAAAACGAGCATCGAACAAGCAGAACCCACTCAGGCACTCATGCACCCATACAGAATCACTCATACTCTCTCTCACCCACTCACAGATCTACTCAGACACTCATGCCCTGACTCACAAACCCACTCAGAGACTCACAGACCCACTGAGACACTCATGCAGTCACTCACAGACTGACTAACACACTCATGGAGGCACTCGCAAACCTACTCAGCCACTCTCACACCTACTCACAGACCCACTCAGACATTCATGCACCTACTCAGACACCGACTCAGACACTCAGACACCCACTCACACACCCAGTGAGACACTCACACACTCACTCACACAGCAACTGAGAGACTAATGCACTCACTCACACACTTACTCTCAAAAGTTACAGGTTACAGTTAGGCAATAACATTAAAAAACAAAGATATTCACTGAAAAGCAAAGGATACAGGGATGTTACAGTTAGGAAATAGAATTTAAAAAACCTTAGAAATTTACTGAAAAAACAAAGGTTACAGGGACGTTCTAGTTAGGAAATATAATTAAAAAAACCTTAGAAAATCACTGAAAAAAGCAAATGTTACAGGGACGTTATAGGTAGGCTCAGATTTCACTCGTACAAAACCAGTGAAATTCAGCAGTTATAGTTACCTGAGCTAACTATAACTTACGCCCCTGCAACGCACTTCTTATGACCTCACATATTACATCACTCATGACATGGTCAGTAACATCATTGATGACATCTCAAATGACTTCACTGGTGACAACCATACCTGAGCTGGCCTTGGGGAATGACATCTCCATGGTGGTGTGGGAGCAATTCCGGCTCCAACTGCACCCGCAATGGGTGCAAGCAGGGGAGCCGGCAGGGCTGTGGGGGCTCTGGGCCTCCCCCCACAGCCCTCAATGTGGGACCTGCTATGTCATGCCCTGGGCATTAATGTTTTGAACTAAAACAAATGGAGAAATTCACTAGTTTTACTTAGCAGCGCTAACTAGAACTTGCACCCCCACCATGCACTTCAGTGGCCCCAGTATCAGTGTGAACATTAGAGTTTTCAACTAAAAAAACACAGAAATTCACCCGTTATAGTTAGCAGCGCTAACTATAACTTGCGCCCCACCATGCACTTCAGTGCTGCTAACTATAACCAGTGAATTTCTGTATTTTTTTGTTAGTTGAAAATGTTAATGTTCACACTGACAAATTCTCCTGAGTATAACGTTACTTTAACCTTTGTTTTTTTCAGTGAATTTCTAAGGTTATTTTTAAACAAAAACAGATATTTTTATTGCACCTAACTGTAACGTTACTGGTATATCTGGTGTTTATAGTTTGCGTCTTTCTTGGAGCTCTGGTCCTTGCTGCTCAGCCGGTATGAATGTGTTGTGTAAATTGTTGGTGTGGATGGTGATGCGGTGGAATGTTTGGGTGCCTCTGTAGTGCTGGAGTGGTAGTTGGAGTATGGGTTGAGCAGCAGGGAAGCTGCTCCTGGTGGGGCTTATCATAGAAGCTATCCTAAGATCTAAGAAATATACTTACTTGCAACTAAGATAAATAAATCATCTTATACAACCTACACCTCGGCTAATGGACTTCTCATTACAACACTTTGGCGATGATTTAAGGAAAAGAAACCCTGCATGGTACAGAAGAAACTACAAAAGAAATTATGCCTGAAGAAACTACAGAAGGAAGAACTTTAAAGGGAACTTAAGGAAACTAAAAGTACAGAGAGAGACAGAATGCCCTGCAAAACTGTAGCCCCACCAGTGACCTCTACATCGGTCAGCCCCAGCCACGGTGTGCTTCTCTTAATTGCATTCATGTGTTTTCATATGTATGAAGACAACCTGCAGTACATTGAGCTATTCCAGCGACAGCACTTCACTAATGTCCTGTCAATTTGGACGGTCTGAATGCGAGGCAACTATCTATGTGTAAGAGCCGGCAGCCCGTGGCTAATGAAGGAAGAAACCGTCAGCGGCATAAACTTTATTACAAATCTTGGGAGCCGGCTGCGGGACCAGCAATGTGCTATTGAACTATTTATCCACGTTTCGATTTTGGTGAGCAACGCTATGCTGGGGGAAATTGATGTGTCGAGTGTGTGTGCCCGTTTTGCCATTACAATGTGGGGCATTTGAATGGACCGCGAGATGTGGCTCTGAGCAGCTCGCGCATCCCTTACCGTGGCAACAGGGTTGCGTGAAGCATCTGAAGGGGGTCTTTGTTGCTACCCGGTGTCGAGTTTGGGCGAGAGACACTTTGACACTTTTCTGTATTCACTTATCTGCTTGAGGAAATACGGTAAAACATCTCAAACCTCTTAGGAGTTGAGAGGGATTTCGGGTGAGGAGCCGCTCACCGGAGTGAAGCACTAGTTTCTTGTGCTGGAATATTTTAATGCTGATTTATTTTTGAGATTTTTAATGCTATACTGTTTGGTTATGATATCAGTGTGGGGTAGAATTCACTCATTGAGTAAGGCCACACTAGATGCCCTGGATTTAAGGATGACGTGTGGGGTGTAAGTCACCCATTTCTTGCTGTTGTTTGAGATGGCTGTGAGTGAGTAAGTCACCCATTTCTTGCTGTTCATTAGTTGCTCTGTTTTTAGGGATGACTGTGAGTGAGTAAGTCCTTTATTTCTTGCTGTTTTTAGGGATGGCTGTGAGTGAGTAAGTCACTTATTTCTTGCTGTAAACTAGATGCCCTTGTGTTAGAGATGACATGTGGGGTGAAAGCCACCCACTACTTGCCTTTACATCATATGCCCTTGTGGAGGGATGAGTGTGTGGGGTGTGAGGCACCCATTGCTTGTGTTACACTATATGCCCTTGTCACGTTGGATGACTGTGTGGGGGCCTTTGTCACTTTGGATGACTGTGTGGGGTGTGAGTCACCCATTGCTTGTGTTATACTAGATGCCCTTGTCACTTTGGATGACTGTGTGGGGGCCTTTGTCACTTTGGATGACAGTGTGGGGTGTGAGTCACCCATTGCTTGTGTTATACTAGATGCCCTTGTCACTTTGGATGACTAGCTGATAGATAGTGGGTAAGGATGCATATTTATAATACAGTGCTAGACGCCTCAGTCTATGCCTTTAGAATGTCACGTGTATTGCAATCGTTACTATTACCCAATTTAATAACACGCAATTCGAATCGGAGGCGTGAAAGGTTGACCTACCTTTGCTGGTCTTCGAAATGGTGGCCTGCATGTGAAGTTGTTCAACTCTCTAAGCCCTCTTGAAGAAAAGCTAACCTCTATCTCCATTGAAAAGCAAGACTGTAGCAAACGTGGCATATGTCTTAATATCAGAGTGTGGCCGCCCTAAAGGAGAAGTGCTTTGGAGAATCAGGCAGTCCCAAAGGAGACCGTTCATTTGCTCTGGAGAAGCACAACTTCTAAATGAGAACTGCATATCTATTTTAGGTTACCTCTGCAGTACTTTCTCTTTTCCTCACCCACTCTGACCTAGGGTGACCAACCGTCCGTAAATTTCACGGACCGCCCGTAATTTGGGCCTCTTGTCCGTTGTCCGTGAGACATTCTTTCACGGACGCCTTTTGTCTGTAATTTCAGCCATAGGAGTGAGCTGGCCCCTGCAGTGAGTTCTGTAACTCTCACTGCAGGGGCCAGCTCGTGCTCCTGCTGTGAATTCAATGGCCTGCAGAAGCCCCTCCCCGACCCAGCACAGACTGCTATCAGCCCATTATCATTCGGTATGTCGGCCTAATTATCACATACTGAATGGTAATGGGCCTCTCTGTGCAGTGACAGGATAACCTCAAAGGGCACCACGATAGGCAAAGTGTACATGAGCACCTTCTCTCCTCATACTCCCCCCCCCCAGCAGTGTCAGACTCTCAAGACTATAATATGCTCCACTACATCAGCAGCAACTATGGTGATACCCAGTGCTTTAAATGGAAAATTAGAAGTGCCGGTACTCACTAATTAGACTGGGTGGGTAGTTAGGGGCGTGTCTAGGGGCGTGGCTGGGGGCGTGGCTGTGAGCCAGGAATTTAACAATAGCCACATAAGTAAGCTTTAATGCAAATGCGCTGATTGTCATGTAAAGCGCTTAAATGCCTATGGGCCAAATTCGCGCAAAATCAAACTGCCTCCTTACATAAGAAACATGGCAAGCATCAGCTTCTATGTCATACGTGCAGAGCCTAATTTTTGGCAGTTTGATATTGCGCGAATTTGGGCCATGGGCATTTAACCCCTTCGCTGCTAGGCCTTTTCCCCTCCTGTGCTAAGCCTTTTTTGGCTATTTGGGGTAGTGCGCGCTTAGGCCCCTGTAACGTTTTGACCACATAAGGTATCCATGCCAAATTTGCGTCCTTTTTTCTAACATCATGGGGATTGTAAAGGTACCCAGGGTTTGTGGATTCCCCTGGAGGGGACCCAGAAATTAGTCAAAATACAGCTAAATTTTGGTTTTTTTGGAAAAAGGCAAAAAAGGGCTACAGATGAAAGCGTCTTGATTTTTCCCTGCAAATGGCATCAAAAAAGGGGTTGTGGGGATGAAATCACCATCTTCCCAGCTTTCAGGGACAAGCAGACTTTTGTCAGAAAACCAACTTTTTTACACAGTTTTGGCATTTTTCTGGGACATAGCCTATTTTTGCTATTTTTGTGCTTTCAACCTCCTTCCAGTTAATGGTAGAAATGGGTATGAAACCAATAATGGATCCTGGAAAGCCATACATTTATGAAAAGTAGACAAAATTCTGAATTTAGCAAGGGGTCATTTGTGTAGATCCTTAAAGTTTTCCTTACAGAAACTAACAGTTAAATAAAGGAAAAATTGAAAATTTGTTGAAAAAAACAGCCATTTGTGTCAACGTTTTCACCTGTAACTTCTTCTAATTATGACAGCTATTTGAAGGCAATATACCGTTATATCCGCTGGACCTTTATGGTTGTGGGGATATATAGGACTTGTAGGTTCACCAAGAACCCGACGAACCCAGAGCCAATAATTGAGCAACATCTTGCAATGATTGTTTTTAAGTACCGGGTATATAGCAATTATTTTGGGAAAATGTATACATGGAAAAATTGTTATGAAAGACACCTATGTATTTCTGAAATGGGAACAAAATGTAGATTTTAGAAACAGTAGATATTTGCACATTTCCGAAATTGGGAGTACCCATACTAGCATGAGAATTATAGGTCATTTTTCAAAATGACTTATTTTTTACACATTGTCTTTCATTTGGAAGGCAGAAATGCATCGAAAGTCAATAGGTAATAACAGTTGCTCTACAATTCTGTGTTACCCTAAGTCTCCCGATAAAAATGGTACCTCACTTGTGTGGGTAGCCCTTGTGCCCACAACAGGAAATGGCTCAAAATGCAACGTGGTCACACCTCAATTTCGCAGTGAAAAATGACCCTTTTTTGGCAAAGTGCCTAGGTGTAGTTTTTGAACCCTAGCTCTGCCGGCACCTAGGGAAACCTAGCAAACCTATACATTTTTGAAAACTAGACACCCAGGGGAATCCAGGATGGGGTGACTTGACTGCCTCCCACCAGGTTCTGTTACCCAGAATCCCTTGCAAACATAAAAAATTGTCAAAAAAACAAATTTTCCCCACATTTCTGTGGTGGAAAGTTCTGGAATCTGCGTGGATCCACAAATTTCCACCCACCCCGCGTTCCCCAAAGTCTTACGTGAAAAATGGTACCTCACTTGTGTGGGTCGGCCTAGTGCCTGCGACAGGAAACGGCGCAAAACGCAACGTGGTCACACCTCAATTTCGCAGTGAAAAATGACCCTTTTTTGGCAAAGTGCCTAGCTGTAGTTTTTGAACCCTAGCTCTGCCGGCACCTAGGGAAACCTAGCAAACCTATACATTTTTGAAAACTAGACACCCAGGGGAATCCAGGATGGGGTGACTTGACTGCCTCCCACCAGGTTCTGTTACCCAGAATCCCTTGCAAACATAAAAAATTGTCCAAAAAACACATTTTCCCCACATTTCTGTGGTGGAAAGTTCTGGAATCTGCGTGGATCCACAAATTTCCACCCACCCCGCGTTCCCCAAAGTCTTACGAGAAAAATGGTACCTCACTTGTGTGGGTCGGCCTAGTGCCTGCGACAGGAAACGGCGCAAAACGCAACGTGGTCACACCTCAATTTCGCAGTGAAAAATGACCCTTTTTTGGCAAAGTGCCTAGCTGTAGTTTTTGAACCCTAGCTCTGCCGGCACCTAGGGAAACCTAGCAAACCTATACATTTTTGAAAACTAGACACCCAGGGGAATCCAGGATGGGGTGACTTGACTGCCTCCCACCAGGTTCTGTTACCCAGAATCCCTTGCAAACATAAAAAATTGTCAAAAAAACACATTTTCCCCACATTTCTGTGGTGGAAAGTTCTGGAATCTGCGTGGATCCACAAATTTCCACCCACCCCGCGTTCCCCAAAGTCTTATGAGAAAAATGGTACCTCACTTGTGTGGGTCGGCCTAGTGCCTGCGACAGGAAACGGCGCAAACGCAACGTGGTCACACTTCAATTTCGCAGTGAAAAATGACCCTTTTTGGCAAAGTGCCTAGCTGTAGTTTTTGAACCCTACCTCTGCCGGCACCTAGGGAAACCTAGCAAACCTATACATTTTTGAAAACTAGACACCCAGGGGAATCCAGGATGGGGTGACTTGACTGCCTCCCACCAGGTTCTGTTACCCAGAATCCCTTGCAAACATAAAAAATGGTCCAAAAAAACACATTTTCCCCACATTTCTGTGGTGGAAAGTTCTGGAATCTGCGTGGATCCACAAATTTCCACCCACCCCGCGTTCCCCAACGTCTTACGAGAAAAATGGTACCTCACTTGTGTGGGTCGGCCTAGTGCCTGCGACAGGAAACGGCGCAAAACGCAACGTGGTCACACCTCAATTTCGCAGTGAAAAATGACCCTTTTTTGGCAAAGTGCCTAGCTGTAGTTTTTGAACTCTAGCTCTGCCGGCACCTAGGGAAACCTAGCAAACCTATACATTTATGAAAACTATACACCCAGGGGAATCCAGGATGGGGTGACTTGACTGCCTCCCACCAGGTTCTGTTACCCAGAATCCCTTGCAAACATACAAAATTGTCCAAAAAAACACATTTTCCCCACATTTCTGTGGTGGAAAGTTCTGGAATCTGCGTGGATCCACAAACTTCCACCCACCCCGCGTTCCCCAAAGTCTTACGAGAAAAATGGTCCCTCACTTGTGTGGGTCGGCCTAGTGCCTGCGACAGGAAACGGCGCAAAACGCAACGTGGTCACACCTCAATTTCGCAGTGAAAAATGACCCTTTTTTGGCAAAGTGCCTAGCTGTAGTTTTTGAACCCTAGCTCTGCCGGCACCTAGGGAAAACTAGCAAACCTATACATTTTTGAAAACTAGACACCCAGGGGAATCCAGGATGGGGTGACTTGACTGCCTCCCACCAGGTTCTGTTACCCAGAATCCCTTGCAAACATAAAAGTTTGTCCAAAAAAACACATTTTCCCCACATTTCTGTGGTGGAAAGTTCTGGAATCTGCGTGGATCCACAAATTTCCACCCACCCCGCGTTCCCCAAAGTCTTACGAGAAAAATGGTACCTCACTTGTGTGGGTCGGCCTAGTGCCTGCGACAGGAAACGGCGCAAAACGCAACGTGGTCACACCTCAATTTCGCAGTGAAAAATGACCCTTTTTGGCAAAGTGCCTTGCTGTAGTTTTTGAACCCTACCTCTGCCGGCACCTAGGGAAACCTAGCAAACCTATACATTTTTGAAAACTAGACACCCAGGGGAATCCAGGATGGGGTGACTTGACTGCCTCCCACCAGGTTCTGTTACCCAGAATCCCTTGCAAACATAAAAAAATGTCCAAAAAAACACATTTTCCACACATTTCTGTGGTGGAAAGTTCTGGAATCTGCGTGGATCCACAAATTTCCACCCACCCGTCGTTCCCCAAAGTCTTACGAGAAAAATGGTACCTCACTTGTGTGGGTCGGCCTAGTGCCTGCGACAGGAAATGGCGCAAAACACAACGCGGTCACACCTCAATTTCGCAGTGAAAAATGACCCTTTTTTGGCAAAGTGCCTAGCTGTAGTTTTTGAACCCTACCTCTGCCGGCACCTAGGGAAACCTAGCAAACCTATACATTTTTGAAAACTAGACACCCAGGGGAATCCAGGATGGGGTGACTTGACTGCCTCCCACCAGGTTCTGTTACCCAGAATCCCTTGCAAACATAAAAAATTGTCAAAAAACCACTTTTTCCCCACATTTCTGTGGTGGAAAGTTCTGGAATCTGCGTGGATCCACAAATTTCCACCCACCCCGCGTTCCCCAAAGTCTTACGAGAAAAATGGTACCTCACTTGTGTGGGTCGGCCTAGTGCCTGCGACAGGAAACGGCGCAAAACGCAACGCTGTCACACCTCAATTTCGCAGTGAAAAATGACCCTTTTTTGGCAAAGTGCCTAGCTGTAGTTTTTGAACCCTACCTCTGCCGGCACCTAGGGAAACCTAGCAAACACACACATTTCTGAAAAGTAGACACCCGGGGCTTCCAGGGAGGTATGGCTTGCGTGGATCCCCCAACGTTTCCTTACCCAGAATCCCTTGCAAACCTCAATTTTAGCTGAAAAAATCACTTTTTTCACACATTTGTGTGTGGGAAAGTGTGGCATCACTGGCCTCACACAAATTTCCCACCACCCAGCGTTCCCCCAGGTCTCCCGATAAAAATGGTGCCTCACTTGTGTGGGAGGCCCAAGTACCCGCGACAGGCAAGGGCCCACAACGTAGTGAGGCGACTTCAAAATTGCCTATCTCAAAACCACCTGGTTTTGCAAGGGGGGTCACCTGGGTTTTTGGCCCCGTGCTCGGCGGCCATCTAGGTAAACCTACGCTGGGTGGTAGGAAATTTGTGTGAGGCCAGTGATGCCAAACTTTCCCACACAAAAATGTGTGAAAAAAGTGATTTTTTCAGCTAAAAGTGAGGTTTGCAGGGGATTCTGGTAGGAAACGTTGGGGGATCCACGCAAGCCATACCTCCCTGGAAGCCCCGGGTGTCTACTTTTCAGAAATGTGTGGGTTTGGTAGGTTTCCCTAGATGGCCGCCGAGCACAGGGCCAAAAACCCAGGTGACCCCCTTGCAAAACCAGGTGGTTTTGTGAAAGGCCATTTTGAGGTCGCCTCACTACGTTGTGGGCCCTTGCCTGTCGCGGGTACTTGGGCCTCCCACACAAGTGAGGCACCATTTTTATCGGGAGACCTGGGGGAACGCTGGGTGGTAGGAAATTTGTGTGAGGCCAGTGATGCCACACTTTCCCACACAAAAATGTGTGAAAAAAGTGATTTTTTCAGCTAAAAGTGAGGTTTGCAGGGGATTCTGGGTAAGGAAACGTTGGGGGATCCACGCAAGCCATACCTCCCTGGAAGCCCCCGGGTGTCTACTTTTCAGAAATGTGTGGGTTTGGTAGGTTTCCCTAGATGGCCGCCGAGCACAGGGCCAAAAACCCGGTGACCCCCTTGCAAAACCAGGTGGTTTTGTGAAAGGCCATTTTGAGGTCGCCTCACTACGTTGTGGGCCCTTGCCTGTCGCGGGTACTTGGGCCTCCCACACAAGTGAGGCACCATTTTTATCGGGAGACCTGGGGGAACGCTGGGTGGTAGGAAATTTGTGTGAGGCCAGTGATGCCAAACTTTCCCACACAAAAATGTGTGAAAAAAGTGATTTTTTCAGCTAAAAGTGAGGTTTGCAGGGGATTCTGGGTAAGGAAACGTTGGGGGATCCACGCAAGCCATACCTCCCTGGAAGCTCCCGGGTGTCTACTTTTCAGAAATGTGTGGGTTTGGTAGGTTTCCCTAGATGGCCGCCGAGCACAGGGCCAAAAACCCAGGTGACTCCCCTTGCAAAACCAGGTGGTTTTGTGAAAGGCCATTTTGAGGTTGCCTCACTACGTTGTGGGCCCTTGCCTGTCGCGGGTACTTGGGCCTCCCACACAAGTGAGGCACCATTTTTATCGGGAGACCTGGGGGAACGGTGGGTGGTAGGAAATTTGTGTGAGGCCAGTGATGCCACACTTTCCCACACAAAAATGTGTGAAAAAAGTGATTTTTTCAGCTATAAGTGAGGTTTGCAGGGGATTCTGGGTAAGGAAACATTGGGGGATCCACGCAAGCCATACCTCCCTGGAAGCCCCCGGGTGTCTACTTTTCAGAAATGTGTGGGTTTGGTAGGTTTCCTAGATGGCCGCCGAGCACAGGGCCAAAAACCCAGGTGACTCCCCTTGCAAAACCAGGTGGTTTTGTGAAAGGCCATTTTGAGGTCGCCTCACTACGTTGTGGGCCCTTGCCTGTCGCGGGTACTTGGGCCTCCCACACAAGTGAGGCACCATTTTTATCGGGAGACCTGGGGGAACGCTGGGTGGTAGGAAATTTGTGTGAGGCCAGTGATGCCACACTTTCCCACACAAAAATGTGTGAAAAAGTGATTTTTTCAGCTAAAAGTGAGGTTTGCAGGGGATTCTGGGTAAGGAAACGTTGGGGGATCCACGCAAGCCATACCTCCCTGGAAGCCCCCGGGTGTCTACTTTTCAGAAATGTGTGGGTTTGGTAGGTTTCCCTAGATGGCCGCCGAGCACAGGGCCAAAACCCAGGTGACTCCCCTTGCAAAACCAGGTGGTTTTGTGAAAGGCCATTTTGAGGTTGCCTCACTACGTTGTGGGCCCTTGCCTGTCGCGGGTACTTGGGCCTCCCACACAAGTGAGGCACCATTTTTATCGGGAGACCTGGGGAACGCTGGGTGGTAGGAAATTTGTGTGAGGCCAGTGATGCCACACTTTCCCACACAAAAATGTGTGAAAAAGTGATTTTTTCAGCTAAAAGTGAGGTTTGCAGGGGATTCTGGGTAAGGAAACGTTGGGGGATCCACGCAAGCCATACCTCCCTGGAAGCCCCCGGGTGTCTACTTTTCAAAAATGTGTGGGTTTGGTAGGTTTCCCTATGTGGCCGCCGAGCCCCGGGCCAAAAACCCAGGTGACCCCCTTGCAAAACCAGGTCATAATGAGATAATGTGTTGTTTATTTCTGCAGCGTGAAAATTTTGGCACAATATTGCAAGGAAAATGTGACAGACATTTTGAGGTTTGCAGGACATTGTGGGTACCATAACTTGTTGGGATCCACAAGAGAGATATCACCATGTACTCCCATGGGTGTTTCGTTTACGACAATATCTACAGTTGGTAGGTTATTCTTAGACGGAATGTACACCTTGGCAGACAGACTAAAAAGACAAAGATTACTGCACAGCCATCTATTCCTCAAGCACACACACATACTGGTTGGATTTGGCACGAGGGCAAGTGATGGTTCAGTATATACAATTTTATTAACAAGAGATTTCACAAAAATGAAATGCACTGTCAATAATTGAAAGGACAAAAACGGAACCAGTGACTCGCAGCTCGTGAGCTGTAAAGCCACGTCAAGGCCCCAACCGCTTTACAGGCCATTCACACACCTTTCATACGTGATACACACAAGACCATTCACACCCCCAAGCACGAAACAAACACATTACAACATTCACAAAAAGGGACAAGGTACACCCTGCTTGAGAAAGACAAAAAAAAATATTACTGCACAGCCATCTAATCCTCAAGCACACACACACATACTGGTTGGATTTGGCACGAGGGTGAGTGATGGTTCAGTATATACAATTGTATTAACAAGTGATTTCACAAAAATGAAATGCACTGTTAATAATTGAAAGGACGAGAAACTGAACCATTGACTCACAGCTCGTGAGCTGTAAAGCCACGACAAGGCACCAACCTCTTTACAGGCCATTCATACACCTTTCATACGTGTGACAAATACAAAACCATTCACACCACCAGCCGCGGGCCCATCACATTACAACACTCACACCAGCAGACAGCGCCATTCAAGGGCCCATCACTTTCACACGCCCACATTCCTAACACAGCAACCACACAAGCTGATGGATTGCGTGGAGTGTCGCTCGGCTAGCAGTGTGTGTAGTGACCAGCAGCAAGTCACTACTCACACACTGCCAGCCGAGCACCACTCCACGCACACCGCCAGCCAAGCACCAGCCTACACACACCACCATCACATTTAGGATTTTTTTATACAAAAAAGAAAACACAAACAAATTGCAAATAGATACAAATCTACTAACACAAAATCAGAAACATTGCACTAAAGCCAACCTTGAAACAGAACAACAATTCTTAAACATTACAGACCAGGCAGTTCACTTTACCACTCATGGTTGCTCCCAATAATTCTTTTGCTTGTGGTACGCTCTATAACAAGCAGGCACACACAGCCCAGGGTTAGAAGGACACTCAGGGCAGTACATACGAGTCTCCTTCCGCGTACCTCTTCGCCAACAGACTCTACATCTCCTAGTGGGAAAGTCTTTTGAGAGTGTAGGAGGAATGTGATCAGGAAAGTGGCGATCTTTCAATTGAGCCACATCCTCCACCACTCCAACTCTAGGAACACTTGCCTGTTCCACAACAACAAGGCTGCCTATGACAAACTCCTGAAACTGAACAAAAGTCAACTTTGACGCAGGAGAACACTCCTTGAACACAACAAAAGCATTGAAAGTTGCTAAATTGAAGAGATGGATGGCCAACTTCTTATACCAAATGTAAGACTTACGAATAGCAGTGTAAGGTTCCAACCTCTGATCTACTCTATCAACACCACCCATGTGCTTATTGTAGTCTAAAATGCACACAGGTTTGCGCACTTCAGCAATCTGACCCCAAACAGCCACAGGTGAAGTACTCTCATCATGGATGGTAGTCAGCATGTACACATCCCTCCTGTCCACAAATTTCACAGCTAGCAGTTCCTCACTACACAAGGAACTGCACTGTCCCCTCTGAAGTTTTTTGCAAACAAGCTCTTTTGGATAACCTTTACGGTTAGAGCGGATTGTGCCACAAGCAAAAGTGTCCACTTTGAACAATTCCTTAAACAATTGCACAGCAGTGTAGAAGTTATCAAGGTACAAATGGTGGCCTCTGTTAAACAGTCCTCTAGCAAGTTCCCACACAATTTTCTCTGAAACTCCTACTAAAGTGGACGGACAACCAGGGGGTCAATAGTGGAATCCCTACCAGTGTACACACGCAAATTAAAAACATATCCTGTCCTACTCTCAGACAACATATACAGCTTAATTCCATAGCGTGCCCTCTTGCTAGGAATGTACTGCCTAAAAACCAAACGGCCCTTGAACAGCACCAAAGACTCATCAATAGATATTTCTTTCCCTGGAGTATAGATCTCTGAAAATCGATCTACAAAGTGATCAAGAACAGGCCGAATCTTAAAAAGACGGTCACATTCAGGGTGATCTCGTGGCAACGCCAAACCATTATCAACAAAATGTAGCATCCGAAGCAAAAGTAAATACCGATCACGAGTCATAACTGCAGGAAATATGGCCGTTGCCATCAAGGGACCGGTAGACCAATATGAACCCATGGACGGCTTCCTTATCAAACCCATCAAAAAGTCAAACCCAAAAACTTCTTCATCTCTTCCAGATTTGTGGGACTCCACCGGGTAGCTCTAGAATGGGGCCTAAGTCTGGCACTGTTCTCCCTCAAAAACTGTTCAGCATACAAATTAGTCTGCTCAACAATCTCACCCAAAAATACATCATCCATAAACAACTGAAAATACTGTATAGGCAAATAATGTTCACAATCCACTCTACACCCTGCATAACCACTAAAGGCAGGCAACACCGGCTGCGCCATGTTTGGATCAACCCAGAGTCCAGCACTTCCAGTAGGAAGCCTAGCAGCCCCAGGCTGCAATCCAGATGCCTCTTGCACCATCGGCACAGTAGTATCCTCCTCTAAATCTGGCACTTCATCTGCACTGAGAGTACCTTCATCATCCGATGATTCCATGTGGAGAGAAAACTCACTGCCTGAATCTTCCCCTCCCTCCTCTCCCTCAGACGCACTGTCAGTCTCATAATCCTGCTCAGAGGAAGATTCAAGAAGCAAACCAACCACCTGCTGAGCAGTAATTCTACGGCTAGCCATAATGCTTACTAATAAAGGTTACTTGTCAAACAAGTCAACAACAACAAACCCTTTGTAAAAAAAAAAGAAATAAACAAAATGTAGCTTTATCACAAAGACCTATATACTCCAACACTATACCACTCACGTGACAGAAGCAGCTAGACTCACCACCACCTACTCTGCACAGACACAGTAAGGATCAACAATATCCCACTAAAAAAGAAGAAGAAAAAAATTACACATAAGACAATGCAAAACATCGCAAAGAATTTCATGCTCTGAACACTAACAAATATGCTGCCTTTATGGCACCACTTACAAAAAAATTCATTCATGCATGACAATAATACTCATTTGGAGTACACACAACAAAAATATTTTTCTTACCAAATAAATGCAATTACGCAAAACTGCAGAACCACAACTGCCGAAACCGCAAACAGGAATCAAAAGCTTTACACTAGAATAAAAAGGAGGAAAAAAACATTACAATCACATATGCAAATAATGCACCAGTCCACACACAATCCACCAGCCAAGCTAAGGGGTAGGTGGGCCTAACAGTATAAATAAAATATTCACACTCCGTAAAAGGGGAGCAACCCTTGCCCTTTTGGCCACTCCCCAACACAAAAATTAAAAAACCCTGGTGCCTAGTGGGCATTTCCTGCTGCACGATCACATGATCGTGCAGCAGGAATGCACAAAAGAGGCATCGGGGGAAAGGAAAACCCTTTCCTTTCCCTCGATGCCTCTTTTGATACAAACCCCCCTCCCCGAGCCAAACCTCACCTGATTTCACGACGCGCTGGAAGCAAATGGCTTCCAGCGCGTCGGGAAGAAAGGGAAACCCGCAACGATGTCAGCGCACCTCGCGCGCTGACGTCATTGATGGGGCGGGGGAAGCCCTTCCCCTGCCTCCCCAAAAAAAAAACCTAACGATCAGATTCCCACGGGGGAGCGCCAGCGCTTCCCCGTGGGTGGTCTGATGACGAGCTGGACTCGTCACGAGCACTGTGTGCCATGACGAGTCCAGCTCGGTCATAAGCACCGAAGGGGATAAAGGGTCAGAGCAGGATCTCAGCGGCAGACGAGGAGAAGGAACCTCCTGGTCACAGGAACTACACGAGCATTGCGCTCGAGAAATTCAAGGATGCAAAGACCTCCATCAAGGATTACAGCTAACTTTTCAGGGTGTAAATGGAGAGAAGGCACATCTGCCCTGCATATTTATCCAGGAAGATGCCACCGTTTTGTGCAATACCTCTACTCAACTGGAGTACTTTCTACTGGCTAATCAGTAAGTGCTACCTCGTTGGGTAAATGTATAGTGCCTTTCCTACACTACAGCTGCGTAAAGGACCAGAAGAATTGTCTCCAGTGACCTGTGTGTCTGTAACTTTGCCACCGCGCCGAAAGCGCCGGGGTCCTTTGAGTAAGCTGTCCATCATAGTGGGGAAAGGGCGGGCATACGTTGCATACCGCTAGTGTATGTGTGGCGGGGCCAAACGAGCGGGGCTTCTAGGCCCGTTCACATGCCTCTTGTTTATAAAGGGTCAGAGCAGGATCTCAGCGGCAGACGAGGAGAAGGAACCTCCTGGTCACAGGAACTACACGAGCATTGCGCTCGAGAAATTCAAGGATGCAAAGACCTCCATCAAGGATTACAGCTAACTTTTCAGGGTGTAAATGGAGAGAAGGCACATCTCCACGCTCACGAATTCTACACGAGAATTGCGCTCGAGAAAATGAAGGATGCAAAGACCTCCATCAAGGATTACAGCTAACTTTTCACGTTGGAAATGGAGAGAAGGCACATCTGCCCTGCATATTTATCCACGAAGATGCCACCGTTTTGTGCAATACCTCTACTCAACTGGAGTACTTTCTACTGGCTAATCAGTAAGTGCTACCTCGTTGCGTAAATGTATAGTGCCTTTCCTACACTACAGCTGCGTAAAGGACCAGAACAATTGTCTCCAGTGACCTGTGTGTCTGTAACTTTGCCACCGCGCCGAAAGCACCGGGATCGGTAAGCTGTCCATCATAGTGGGGGAAGGGCGGGCATACGTTGCATACCGCTAGTGTATGTGTGGCGGGGCCAAACGAGTGGGGCTTCTAGCCCCGTTCACATGCCTCTTGTTTATAAAGGGTCAGAGCAGGATCTCAGCGGCAGACGAGGAGAAGGAACCTCATGGTCACAGGAACTACACGAGCATTGCGCTCGAGAAATTCAAGGATGCAAAGACCTCCATCAAGGATTACAGCTAACTTTTCAGGGTGTAAATGGAGAGAATGCACATCTCCACGCTCACGAATTCTACACGAGAATTGCGCTCGAGAAAATGAAGGATGCAAAGACCTCCATCAAGGATTACAGCTAACTTTTCACGTTGGAAATGGAGAGAAGGCACATCTGCCCTGCATATTTATCCACGAAGATGCCACCGTTTTGTGCAATACCTCTACTCAACTGGAGTACTTTCTACTGGCTAATCAGTAAGTGCTACCTCGTTGGGTAAATGTATAGTGCCTTTCCTACACTACAGCTGCGTAAAGGACCAGAACAATTGTCTCCAGTGACCTGTGTGTCTGTAACTTTGCCACCGCGCCGAAAGCACCGGGATCGGTAAGCTGTCCATCATAGTGGGGGAAGGGCGGGCATACGTTGCATACCGCTAGTGTATGTGTGGCGGGGCCAAACGAGCGGGGCTTCTAGCCCCGTTCACATGCCTCTTGTTTATAAAGGGTCAGAGCAGGATCGCAGCGGCAGACGAGGAGAAGGAACCTCCTGGTCACAGGAACTACACGAGCATTGCGCTCGAGAAATTCAAGGATGCAAAGACCTCCATCAAGTATTACAGCTAACTTTTCAGGGTGTAAATGGAGAGAAGGCACATCTCCACGCTCACGATTTGCGCCTCGTAGGCATTCCTGCTGCACGATCACATGATCGTGCAGCAGGAATGCACAAAGAGGCATCGGGGGAAAGGAAAACCCTTTCCTTTCCCTCGATGTCTCTTTTAGAATCAAACCCCCTCCCCGAGCCAAAACTCACCTTACTTTCGCGACGCGCTGGAAGCAAATGGCTTCCAGCGCGTCGGGAAGAAAGGGAAACCCTCAACGATGTCAGCGCGCCTGCGCGCTGACGTCATTGATGGGAGGGCGGGGGGCGGGGGAGGCAGGGAAGTCCTTCCCCTGCCTTCCCTCAAAAACCCGACGATCGGATTCCCACGGGGGAGCGCCAGCGCTTCCCCGTGGGTGGTCTTATGACGAGCTGGACTCGTCATGAGCACACGAGCACTGTGTGCCATGACGAGTCCAGCTCGTCATAAGCACCGAAGGGGTTAGGCGATTTACATGACAGTCAGAACATTTGCATTAAAGCTTACTTTTTTTAAGACCAATGGGTAAAGGAGTTGTCCTGAATCACAGGATGATGAGCCGACGTCGGGCTTCGACCCTGGTTCTTCAGTTCCACTCTCGGCACCTCTGACCATATCCTCATTCTTGTTGCGATGCCAATGAGAACCAGAGGCGCAACTAGAGTCAAATTTCGGGGGTGGGGGGGGGAGGGAAGCTAATTCTTTCAGCAATATGCAGATTGGAGATGCAGGGGGATCTAAGAAGGGGTGAGAAACAACAAAGCCTCGTTAAAAAGCAATTGGTCTTTTAAAGACCTGTGAAGTACTCGGGTGCGGCTGTGTGTGTGCCCGGGAAGCTGTCTCAGCCGGGCTGACACACACGATGGGGGAGGAGGGGTGTCTGAAGCCCTTTGATCCCAATGGGCGTTGCGCGCCTGATGAGAACCTAACACTGCAGGAGCAACCCAGCATAGAAATACACAGGCTGTTGCCAGCCAGAGCAGCACATAAACACGCACCATCTGAAAGGGTAATTTTCAGTTTTTGCGTTGCACGTACCCGTACTTCAGGGCCTGAGCCCTGCTGCTTCATGGAGTACCGGTACTCTCCTTGCCCGAAAATAAGTTCCGGTACTCAGGGGGAGAAAACTGAGAAGTGCCGGTACTCAGTACCGGTGAGTACCGGCCCATTTAAAGCACTGGTGATACCTGGAAGACACAGAAATGCAAGTGAGGCGCAAAAACAGGTGCTTAGTATCCGTGATCCATTTACACTCGGACCACACAACAGCAGTACAAATGAGCACCAACAAGATGTCTGAACTGGCCTCCCTAATGGGGCAACTGGGGCATCTCAGCAGATCGGACAAGTGAAGGGCGCCGTGGCACTTCATAACATCAGCAATGCCAAAAATCACCACCCGGCAGCATATACTAAAGCAAGTGCACAGTCACACGGTAAAATGTTACAGTGCAAAGGTGCGTTTTAGCAACATCATTCAACGACTTAGAAATTGCAGCAGTGCCCTAAAACAAAACACCACAATCGTAATCAGGCCCTTAGACTTGAAATTCAAGATGATGAGAAGCCAAGTCTAATCTCAAGCCTATCCCTCAGTATTTGCTTATTGACATAGGAGATTCAGGTGAGTAATCAGACATGATCGAGTACTCAAGGCCTACAACTCTCCCCTCCCCATCCTACATAAAAGTCAGTCTGCCCCAATTCCATAAACTTCTTTTATTTCCAATTACTTCATGCAGGCACTTGATTCTTCAACAGCATTCACAATCGTTATCGCTTCTTTCAATTATAATTGTTTTCCGCCCATAGTCTCTTCTGCAGAATGTCAAGTATATTTTTCTAGCAGTTTATAAACGAAACACACAATGGCATTGCGTTGAGTGGTTTTAGCCAAATGTTTACTTCCAGATTTGATAAACAAGAGGAATTACATGGGGGTCATCATACACACTAGTGATGCTAGTGTGAAGTCACGCATGTGCACTAAGCAGGGAACACATTGCTTCCAGATTTGCCAAGCAGGAAGAACTTCATTCAGTATGGAACTGATGCGAGACACACTTGTGCACTTGAGTGAGACATGTGCACATCGATGGCAGTGATGAAAGGTTGTGGGTGTGCACTGAGCGAGGCACAGGGACAAACAGTCACACTGGTTGCTTAGCAATGTTACAGTTTTACATGGTTAGTTCTATGCAGTGTGTTAGTTGCACGTGATGGCCTGATCAAAAACATAAACAGGTGCTCAGTCAATTATTAAAAATCCGTACAGATGTTTCTTTCAGAATCACTATGCCAAAAATGAGAAGTGCCTTAATTAGTACAGACGCAACAATAGGTCGATTTCTTTCCTCATTCGCAAGGTGTGGAGTGGTTTCCTCTATCTCTCCACCTTGGTGTTGGTCCAGATGTTGCTGGTGGCGCTCATTGCCAAATTGAAGTAGTGACACACACCGGTTTGAGTTTCAACAAATGTTGTATTATTTTATTCTCAGACTAGGAAGGTAAAGGTCCTTCCTGCCAGCCAGCAGCAGCCAACTTCCTGGTTGGAACCTCACTGTGTGATCTGACTGGAACAGGTGACTAGTCATCCTGCAAGTGAAAAATTTTACAACCGGTCACTTCTCAAGACTCCTTTCATTCTGTAAATTCATTTCTACAAGCACCCAAGTGGATCCCCTTTTCACAGAGGCAGTTATCCACAGTTCCTTTATGCCAGCGTTTTCCCATCTGCATTCTCATCTTTAGCTAGTTGGCAATCCTAGAAGGACATTTGGAGACACCAAGCACCTCTCTCTAATGAATATTCGTTGATTTTCCCCTTGTTTCATTCCAGAAAAAAGCAGAGACAGGTAAGGCCTGACTTGAACAGTAAGAAAGCAGCTGATCAGCACAAAGTAGAAGGTAGCTATCGAATTTCAAACAAGTATTGGCAAAGACAAAAGGTCCAGGTTCAATGCGTTCATTGATTGCAGCATTAGCATATTAGAGCGAGATCCCTCATAAATTTCAGTGCAAGCACGCAAGTGGAGGTGGAAGGATACACCTAACTAGCCAGTAGCGTTAGGTGAGAGGTGATAATTCCACTGGGCTGAAGCAAAACGTCATTGTCAAAGACACAAGACGTGTCCACTATGGATCTTATCCATCACTCAGTACTGTACCAGCCCCTAAATCCATGATTTGTAAAGCGCAGCAGATCACCTGTGAGGGTCTCAAGGCGCTGCATTACAGGCATGGGGAGATTAAGTGATTTCCCCAAATCACAGGATATTGCCATCGCCGCCGAGACTCGAACCTGAGTCTCACCGGCTCCGTAGTCGGCAGCTCAGGCCGTTACACCACAACCAGTCATCACCAGCTAAATAGACATGGAATACCTGAAGCGATCTGACACATAAAGCAGGCCACTCGGAGAACTGCACTCTTGTCCAGCACTGCAGGTCCCAATTAGCTACATTCTATGCGTGCTGCTTTACATCTCACAATGGCACTCAGATATGAGATGCTAGTCACAAAGTCCATCCGAGCAGATCTTCCCGACCACTTCTCTCACCAAACATGCCTGCTCAGGACCATGAACTGTAAACAAAATATCAAAATGGACAACCCAGTGCAGTAACCATGTAAATAAATTATGATCATATGAAATACCATAAAAATACTTGCACAGATGCTCAAAGCTGCATGCATACAGAGAAAACCGTGAAGTCCAAGATTATCACAACTTAATATGAATTTATTTTGACTTGTACTTATGTTGGTTGTCTATTTATGTACTTATATACTATTGAGCGACCTCCTCTGATGTGTCTGTAAAACTTACCTTTTGTCTCGAATTTTTGTCCTGAATTTTGACCTTCTGTCCTGAATTTTTGTCCTGAATTTGGACCCTTTGTCCTGAATTTTTACACTCACCGTCCTGAATTTGTACCCATGCCAGTTGGTCACCCTACTCTGACCGCCCACGTGCTTCCGCGGGCATGGGCGCGTGCTGCATGCCACATTAAGCCCTGCGCCTGTTGTTGTTGGCTAAGGGCCCTAAGATGGGCCGCGTTCATGGAGGACGAATTGTCGAGCCAATTAAATCAGGCGTGAGTGGAAGGTTGACACGGGGCAGCAGGGGGAGTATTGCCTTCAGCGTCTATCTTCTTTTCCTCCTTCCTTTTCCCCTCTGCAAATCTCTTCATCGCTCAGCTTTCCTTCTCCTCTCGCTCTCTACACCCCTTCCTTTTCTTTAATGCTTACCTTCGTTCTCTTTGCTCCTGTTTCCAATTCTTCTCAAACACTTCTAGCCTTTTTTAATCTGTTTTTCTCTCATCCCTTATTCTGATGCCTCTTTCCCTTCTTTCCAGTTCTCCCTTTTTTCCATCTTCCTTCCTCTTTCTACCACCCCTTCCTCTGATAACTCGTCTCCTTACTCCCCTCTTTCCCTGACCCTTTCCTCTCATCCTCCCATACTTTTTTCCCTCTTTCTTTCTCTAGATTCGCCTCCTTGCATATAAGCAGGTTTCAAGCAGCAGGCCTTTTCTGTGGGACGGTGACCGAGCAAAGAGAGGACAAGGGAAAGGAGGAGTCAACCAGTGGCGGGATGAGGGTAATGATTGGTGACTGAAGGAAAGATCATGAATGAAGGGGGAGGAGAGAGGTGGGAGATGGAAATATGTTATTGGAAAGACTGAACATCTGTCACTTCATTTAAGTGCAATTAAATCTATTTTTGTTATGCTGTTTATGTTTCAGCCTTTTCTGCACGAATTGGTCTACTCACCCCCTTGCGAGTACCGCATGTACACTGCCCATGCGACTGCAGCGTGTTCGTGCTGTGTTTATTTTGTAGCTGACTGTGGCGTGAACACTGCCCATGAAACTCCCGTGTGTATTTTTAACATGCATATTAATTCTTCATGTGACTGAGGCATGTTATCTTTGCATTTGACTTCTACTTGTTAATACCCACTGGAGTGTAGCACTTCACTCACGACTCCAACACTCTTCCCACATAACACTGCCACATGATTATTTCAAGTTCGTTGTCTATGTGAATGGGTCATGTACACTCAACATGTGATTTACCTCTTGTTCGTTGTTATTGATTGGACTGTGGGGCCTCATGCACAACACCACAACTCTTCTTACTTACACCGCAGTATAAACACATGCTCTACCAACCAAAAACAACCAATGGATAGCCTTCATTAAGGATGTTCTAAAAGAGCTTCAGGCCACGTCTGATGCATCAGGCGATACAGAAATGCTACATACAGTACAATACAATACAATGTATTCTGTGCATGGTGACTCCTGCTTCTTAATTCTTCATGGACTCTGGTGTGTGCTCTCTTCACTAGAGTGCGGTATATTTTTTCTCTAAGTGACTGTGACACTCCCAATTTCCATGTGACATGAGCTTGTCTAGCCTCCGTTTTATTACATTGCTTCTTTTTTCCATGGGGCTGTGGCATGTCCATCACAGTTGTCATTGTGTCATGTTAATTCTCCAGGGTAAACTGGCGTATGTTCTCTTCAGGTGAATATATCTTCTTGATATAGCATGCTCCTTCCATGCGTCCATTCTCCATTCTCCATGGGTTTGGCATTCTCGTTCCACACTCCCAATGCAACTGAACAATCCACTTCGAATTGAGCCCGTGTCCATTATCTGAACAACTGTGGAGTCGCTCCTATATTGCCACTAAGTGCCCATTCGCCATGTGACTGAATCATGTCAATTGCACAAGTATCTAGAGCATTTTAATCCTCCATATTATTGTGGTATATTCAACTTGTTAACAATGTATCACTGTTCACTTCTGCTACCTACCACTAACCACAGTAGTTGTTGCTTGCAATCAGATTTTTTTCTTTGCCAAATGATGCCTGTAATTCTGCTGGAAGTGGCCTTTCTACCTTGAAACAATATAAAAAATATGCAGGGGGAGGACCCAGCACTTTTATATGTATCAATCAATCAATCAATCAATCAATCAATCAATCAATCAAAGATTTATAAAGCCCACGGCTACTCAAGATTGTCCTGGAGCTAGGACTAAGTACACAGTTCTTACACATCTGAATAACTGAAAAGATGTTTGGAAGAGCCAGGTTTTGAGGTGGTGCCTAAAGCGATTTTCGTCCCTCAGAGCCCGCAAGTCCAACTGGAGGGCATTCCAGGTCCAGCCGCAAGATCCTATCCGTACCACCCAGTTTCATCCTCCTAATTCTTAGTACTGCAGCCAGCCCTGCACCAGAAGAGCAGAGAATTCTTGCAGGGAGATAATGAATGATTCTTGTAGAGAGCTACCTAGGGTCCGTCTGGTAGAAGGCTCAGTAGGGAAGCCTTAAACAGAATTCTCTCCTTGATGGGTAACTAATGAAGTTCCTTTAGATAAGGGCAAATGTGCGTCTGCCTAGGAACTTTTAACAATAACTGTGTTGCCCGCGGTTTGGCCCTGCTGTAACCTCATCAACAAGTAGGCGGAAAGTCCCAAATAGAGAGTGTTGGCATGATCAAGATGGTAAGTAATGAAAGCAAGTATGACCATGTTTTGAGCCTGCACATGGAGCAAATGCAAAAAAATGTTTACCCACTGAATCCACTACTTACTTTTATTTACTATCAATCCCATCTGCATTCATTACAATAGAGATAGGCAAAATCAAAATAATTAGATTATGATTATACCAGAATCCTGTAATTTCACCTCACAACTCAAATTCTTTCACTTTTTTTGTATAAGACTTGGCTTTTTCTGCAGGGTCATCCCCAAACTTTTTTTGCGTTCACTCTCCCGTTTTCTGAAACTGTTTTTGTTGGCTTTTAAGATTCTGCACACTTTGCCACTGCTAACCAGTGCTTAAGTACTTGTGCGCTCTTCTTTAAACTTTGTAAAATTGGCTTACACCCAATTGCCCTATTTCTTGTGCTGGTAAGTCCCTAGAAAAATGGTACTACGTGTACCTAGGGCCTGTAAATTAAATGCTACTAGTGGGCCTGCACCCTTCTTGTGCCACCCACTTAAGTGCCCCATTTAATATATCTAAGGCGTGCCATTGCAGTCTGTATGTGTAGTTTAAACTGGTATTTCGACCTGGCAAAATAAACCTTTTTGCCAGGCCTTAACCTTCATTTTTAATACTCATAAGTCACCCCATAAGGTAGGCCCTAGACAGCCCATAGAGCAGGGTGCAGTGTACTTAAAAGTAGGAAATATACTTTTACGTTTTACATGTCCTGGTAGTCAAAAACTCTTAAATTCGTTTTTCACTACTCCAAGGCCTGCCTCTCTCATAGGATAAAATTGGAGTTACTTATTACATTTAATAAGCTATAACTTCCAATTGGGAGCAGGTTGACAGGTTGAGTTTGGAGTCTAGAGATTTGTACTTAAAATTAGTAACTCTATTCATAAGGCATCAATCGCTTTAAAAACAAATGAACATAAGTGAAAGAACAACAATACACAAGGGTCTATCAACAATTTGTTTGTTATATTCAAAATAATGTTTACAATACTTCACATATTTTACTGATGGGGTTGCTTCATAAGTGCAATGCATAAAGTGAACACAATGTGACTCAACATACAAAACAAACAAAATGAATAAAGCTTCAAAAGGTATATGCAACAGAGTTTGAATAACTCTGTCGTTGGCCTGTCTGTAATAATGTAGTTTATGAGTCTCATATGACAGAGAGGGCAGGCGTTTATCTCCTTTTTGCTATCTACAGGACTATTTTTCAGTACAGGTAAATTAGCTTGATCATCAATGTTTTGACACTCTAAAGATGTTTTTAGTCTAAAATATCATTAAAGATTAATGGGGTAGCCCAGCATCTCACAGAACCTGGGGAACTAGAACAGTATATGCTAATGGTTGGTTCTGTCGAGAAAGGTAGAATTGCTTCAGAACGTTTTGCATTTATCCTGACCACTAGGAAAACCATTCAATGGTATACAGTCAACATTGAATACCATACAAACAAAAGAAATAATAAGACTGATGTTATAGACTCAAAATGTGATCGATATATTAACAGTCATATATCGAGTAAACACTACATATACAAATATGTGAAAACACAAGACAGTTGAACAACATATACCATTACATAAATAAATATGTGCCATATAATTACATAGAACACAATCCAAATGTTTGACATTCACAATACAAATAGAAGTAGACACTTAATTTTGCATCCATATAGACTTAGCATATATATATTAACACATATAGCCTTATTATTTAGCACCGATATGTGGAGTACTGGTACGGAATGACTGATCTGTCTGTACGTCGACGTTTCAACCCCTATTCAAAGGGTGCAAATGTAAAACATCACCCAGGGTCTTCTTCAGGACTATGAATATATTTCAGAGTAGCCTGTATGGTAAAAAAACGAGGTATCAACACAGAGTATCAATACAATAGACCTAGTCTTAACATGGTGAAAAAGGAGGGGGTCTCCTACACTTCTTACCTGTATATGGGTCTTGTGGTTGCAATAAGCAGGGGAGTGATCCCTATAATTTCAGAAAATCCTCCATATGTACCTATATGGGAAACAGTGTAGACCAAATGTCAGATCATCTTGACCAGTGAGCCTGTATACTGCTCACAACAATTGTAGAGTCCCTACCTTGAAAATCCAAAGCAGGTAAACTTTCCTGCATGTCCTCATCCGAGGGTAACTGGAAAAACAGAAAGTCAAAACATAGAGGACCCGGCATTAGGTCTGCATATCCAGCACAATGTGTGGTTATGCAAGTCAATATATCAAGAAACATTTGTACCTTATCTTTCTAGCTATCCGTACGACTCAGAATCGCCACTCCTCGAATTCCTATCTAATGGAGACATTAGGAAAAATGAGCTGAAAGTGCTTCAAGAGTCCTTGTAATTTAGAACATTTCTACGGAGGACACAAAAAAGGGAAATCCCCATGATTAAGCTAAATTAATGATAAATCATGAACACAAATACCATCTTGAGAAAATGACACCTAAATTACCTTCAAAGACGGTGCATCCACATCCGTCTGTTCCCGCTGCCCGACTCGAGTCTACTGGGAAGACGTGGGCCAGCAGAGAAGAGGGTTAAGGAGGGCAGCCGCCGCGTAAGCGTGCACGTCTAACTCAGCGTGTAGCCAGCCATCTAGTTGATGACGCGGAAGCTGTCAGCCCCATGTTAACCGTAGTCATGGCAACCTGGCTGAGGAATGTCTGCTGTAGCAGCGCGCAAGTAGAAATGCTGTGTATAAGCTGCTCACAGTCTCATGTAATCGTGAATTGACTTCCTAATAGTTAGGCAACGTTGCACAATGGCTATATGTCACGTGCAATCTTGGGCGTATTATGCATAGATGGACTTTCTATGCATACTAAAATAAAAAGAAGAAATCTGTCGGATGGTATTTAAAACACCTCCTAGTATGTCAAAAACACTTTTGACCATAAAAATGCTAATCAAAAATGCTAAATCACATGACGATATGTCATAGCCTTACCTCATCTCAGTGTCAAAAGTAATGTTCCCGAGGTGACCAAGCTTAGACACGATATATGTAAACCTATGTATGTAATGTCCTAATCACCACCCAATAGATCATGCATGTCAAATTGATATGGTGATAACTGTAAGTCCTGGAAAGTGTCATAGGTCATACCGACCATGTATGCACCGTAGATTAATGTAGTAACGCTCAATTTTGAATATTGAATATTATCTATCTAGTTACTGTACATGATTATATCATTAACCATACTGTGAATATACAATTATGCACAATGGATCACATTTCTTTGTTTTACATCCAATAGGATATGAATGGTCATAGTAACATCATTGGTAAAAACTAAAAACATTAGTAAAGAATAAAAACAACGTGATTCAATGAGACATGCATGGCAGGATTGGAGACATGTTAGAATAGTAACTCCCCACTGGAATTGGAAGCTTAACCCATACAGAGTAAGGTGGCCTGTTTTGATATTTCCTCAGATTCATTCAGTTCCTTCCCAACCGTGTCTAACAAGTGTATCCATTTGCATTTGCCCAAGTTGAGAATAGCTGACAAATCACCCCCTCTAGGGTTATGAGCCACCTTTTCCAATGCCCACCATCTTAGACTCTCTGCAGTGTTTTGTAACCTGCTGCAGTGCTACACAACAGATGCACCGTGTCTTGCACCGGATCGTTGAACAATGTTGGAAGATTCTGGTCTTAACTTTTTGTCTAGTCTGGCCTACATATAACATGTTGCAAGGGCATGCTATTGCATAGATGGCATCCGTAGAGTTTCAATTTGTGTGATGTTTCAATGTGTATGTCCGATCAGAGTAAGTGAACTCTTTTCTCTCAACAGTAAGGTCACATGCCTTGCATCGTCCACACTTGAAATGGCCTATCAGTGGTGGTATGATAGCTGAGACCTGAGATCAGGGGCTGGTTGAGTCTTCAGATAAGAACTGACCAAAAAGTCAACCTATGTTGCGTCCCCTCTTGAAAGAAAAAAGTGCTATTTTCCTTGGTGTCAATCTCATCAGAGACAAGTGCCCAATGTTGAATAATGATCTTTTTGATCTCATTTCTCCTATTGTTGAATGTAGATTCACACACTACTCTCTCTTTAGCTACTCCACACGAGTCTTTAACTTCTAATAGGGTTTCCCTGTGGCAGTACCATGCTCTTTTTCTAGCTTTTATCAGTAAGCCCTTGGGGTACCCCCGATCTTTCAGTTGCGACAAGAGATAATCAGTTTCTTTGAAGAAATCATCCCTGTATGTACAGTTTCTCCGGAATCTTAGGAACTGCCCATGTGGCAAATTATCTCTGAGGTTCCTTGGATGATGACTAGAATACTTGAGCAATGAGTTACATTCCATTGGTTTTCTAATTAGTGTGGTGTACAATACATCATCCATCTTAATACTTAGATCTAAGAAATTAATCTCGTCTTGGCTGTGCATCATGGTGAATTGTATGTCCGAAGATCTACTGTTCAACCATGTAAAAATTTCCCGTAGTGCCTGTTCCTCCCCTGTCTAGATCATCAGAATATCGTCGATGTACCTTTTCCAGAAAGTGATATTCTCAAAATAGGGGTTATCAGTATTGTAAATAAACTTCTCCTAATATGCATCCATAAAGAGGTTGGCTAGGTCTGGAGCAAAGCCAGCTCCCATCGCCACTCCCTTTGTTTAGAAAAAATACTCATTTTTTAACACAAAAAAGTTTTTGGTCATAGCGATTCTAAGCAAACCCACAATGAATTAAGTAGGGACCCTAGTTGGTCCATCCCATTTATTGAGGACCTTTCAGACCACTTCCAATGCCTCTTCTTGTGGAATGCTAGTATATAGGGAGGCTACATCAAGTGTTAGTAGTCATTGTATGTCTCTGTTGAAAGGTTGGTTCTCGACTAATTTTATAACTTCCATCGTGTCTCGAATATAGGAGCGTGTCTCTGTCACCCACGGCTGCAAGAAAAGGTCAATATATTTACAAAGGGGTTCCAAAGCAGACCCACAGCCTGAAACTATTGACCTCCCTGGCGGCTTATCCCTGTTTTCATGTATCTTGGGTAAGGTGTACAATGTGGGGATACGTGGAACCTTCTTATTCAAGAAACCGAACTCCAACTCACTGAGATAACTTTATTTCTGTCCTTATGATGTTAGTTAATGTATAAGTCTGGCGACTTCTTTCATGGGGTTACTCTGAATCTTTTTGTAATTGTCAATTAGCTGCAGTTGCATCTCAATCCCTGCACTATAATCTTCAGTGTCCTGGATAACAATTGCCCCGCCCTTATCGGCTGGTTTGATGACTATATCTTTGTTTCTTTTAAGGGATTCTAGACCAAGTCTCTCTTCCTTTTTTATATCGTGCTTGATGTATTTTTTATCAGCAAACAATTTCATAACATCTACTACTTGTTCAAAAGCTAGTATTTTGTTAGACAGGAGGTGGGATGGAGTGGTGAAAGTGGAAGGTGTTCTAAAATCTGTAGCCAAAATCTTCCTTTCTCTGTTGGGGCTAGGGTTCTTGTAGAAGTAATGGCGTAGGCATACCTTTCTGAAAAATTGGAGACGTTTTACTTTAATATTAAAACCGCTAGGGGTTGCAGTAGGTACAAAGGACAGTCCTTTGATTAGAACCATCTGTTCTGCGGTGGTTAATCAATGTTTAGACAGATTAACAATGGGATTGTTTTGACTTTCTGTTTTTCCAGTTACCCTCTGATGAGGCCACGCAGGAAAATTTACCTGCTTTGGATTTTCGAGGTAGGGACTATACGATTGGTGTGAGCAATATACAGGCTTGCGGGTCTAGATGATCTGACATCTGGTCAACACTGTTTCCCATATAGGTACATTTGGAGGATTTTCTGAAATTATTGGGATCCCTCCCCTGTTTATAGCAACCACAAGACCCATATATACAGGTGAAAGGTGTAGGAGACCCCCTCCCTTTTCACCATGTTAAGACTAGGTCTATTGTAGTGATACTCTGTGTTGATACATTCTTTCTTTAAGATACAGGCTTCTCTGAAATATATTCATAGTCCTGAAGAAGACCCTGGGTGATGCTTTACATTTGCACTCTTTGAATAGGGGTTAAAACGTCGACGTTCAGATCAGGTATTCCCTACTGGTACTACACATATCGGTGCTAAATAATAAGGCTATATATGTTTATATATATGCTAAGTCTATATGGATGCAGAATTAAGTCTTTACTTGTATTGTGAATGTTAAACATTTGGATTGTGTTCTATGTAATTATATGGCACATATGTATGTATGTAATGGTATATATTGTTCAACTGTCTTGTGTTTTCACATATTTGTATATGTAGTGTTTATACAATATATGACAATGTATCGATCACATTTTGAGTCTATAATATCAGTCTTATTATTTCTTGTGTTTGTATTGTATTCAATGTTGACTGTATACCATTGATTGGTTTTCCTAGTAGTCTTAAACATCAGTATGGGTCTTCTTCAGGATTTTGTTAGAAGCAATCTGTGTGTTTAAAATATATATTCAGACTGAAGTCCTGTGTGTGAACAAATTATTGTAATTAAAAATGGCTTATTCAGGCATGACTTCCCTGGAGTCTCATGTTTCATCAAACCAGGTCTTTTTTTGATCAACAGGGACTTCCTAAAAAGTTCCCAGGGAAAAATGTGTTTCATAGACATCAGTCCATGGCTAGAACACTCATTATGGGCAGAGAATCCTCTATACTGAGTGATTTCTGAAAATGTCAAAAAAATACATTGACAAGTATATGTAACAAAGCAGCAGATTGCTCAATCTGTTTTGACCACATTTTGGTAGACACCACTTGTAGAGACAATAGGTAAGTGAGTCTACTAACAGAGGCTACTAATTAGCGAGCCATCTGCTGCTTTGTTACGTGTATGTGTTAATCTATTTTTTTGACATTGTTGCTCGGATATGAATTTACCTTAAAAAATGAAAAGACAAGAGGCATGTGGCAAAACAGGAACAAGTTGGTTTAATTAAACGCAGCGGCCGGAAGAGTATTGACAGAGTAGCGTCTGAAGAAAGTCTCTAATTGTACAGAAGTTTTGGCTAACCATTTATACCGTTCGTGAGGTACAATAAAACGATCTAGCATTCTTGGTCGAGTCATAAACAACAAGTACAACCATCTGTTAAGGGTGGCGCAGTTTGCTCTTGACCTCGTGGAGAGCTATTGTGGGCCAGTGTGTATGTGTCCAGATATCCAGCGTGGGGAGCGCGTGATCACTACATTTGGTGTGCATGCTGTGAACTGATTGGCTCAGTGTTCCTAACTGTATGTGGCATCTATCTTTGTGGTATTTTGGGAATGCACACTTTTGGCCAAAAGTGTTTTATTGGGGCCAATTTCCTCTGACCTGTTTGTGGTATAACTGCCTATCTGTGGGATCGATCAGGGTTTTCCCTGGGTGTGCGTTTGTCTTTGTGCTATGTGTAACCCCATCTGTGACCTGTCAATCTGTAGGCTTGGATTTGGGTCACAGGGCATGTCTGACCACGATGATGGGGAGGTCACCTTGTGTGAATCCAACAGCAATGATATGAGTTCACTAAATTGTGTACAATTAACATGGTGGTCATTGATATAATTTTTGCCGATATCCTCAGTATTGTGCGTAAATTTGTTATAACGTACATCAATATTGTCTTTACTGATATTAATATTGTTATGCATACATAGATTACGTTAGACAGTGACATTGTTTCTACTGTTTTCAACATTGTTGTGCGTGCATAGATTATGGCATACATTAACATTGTTTCTTCTGGTATTGACATTGTTATGTGAGCACATTTTATGGCGTGCATCGACATTGCATTTAATGATAGTGCAGTGGTAGTGCCTGCATATATCATGGTGTGTAATGACATCGTATTCACGGATATTGTTAGAAATGGAGGTCTCTAGTAGACACTGGCTTGCACCCTGTCCAATTGGGGACCCCTATTCTAGTCAGGGTAAGGGGATTACACAGCTAAGATAACGCCTGCTCACCCCTTTGGTAGCTTGGCACGAGCAGTCAGGCTGATCTCTGAGGCAATGTGTAAAGCATTTGTACAAACACACACAGTAACACAGTGAAAACACTACAAAAGGACACTACACCAGTTTAGAAACATAACCAATCTTTATCTGAATAAAAGAAGACAAAAACAACAAAAATATAACATACACAAGAAAAGATAGCACTTTTAAAAGGTTCAGAATAGTTCAGTCCATAGGAAACTACAGATGCGTCACTTTTATCAAAGAGTACCTGGGATGCACCAAAATCAAACACGAAAACAGGCGCAAGAGAGGTGAAGCACCAGAAAAGCAAAGCAATGCATATGTTCCTTACTCCCAGGGGAGGTGATGCATCTGTTCCTTACTGTCAGGGGAGGTAATGCGTCAGTTCCTTACTGTAGCGCAAGGGAGGTGATGTGCGTTGGTTCCTTACTGTCAGGGGAGGTGATGCGTTGGTTTCTTACTGTCAGGGGAGGGGATGCGTTGGTTCCTTACTGTGAGGGGGGTGATGCGTCGGTTTCCAGACACACAACCTTAGTTCCTTATTGCTGGGCAACTTCGATAAACAAGTTGGCGCACAGGCGCGATGCATCAAAAATCTGGATGCGCTGGGTCAATGCAGTGACGGCGAAACAGACGCTGCATCGATTTTCCAGCCGCAAGCAGGTGATGCATCGATTTCTTTAGCTACACACCGGGGTCTGCGTCAGAGTTGGAGCGGGTGCCGCGTGCGTCGGTGACAGTGCTCAGGACTCAGACTGTAGTGACCTTTCAGCTGCATGGCAAGCGCTGCATCGTTTCTTCGGCCGCACTGCGGTGATGCATTGGTTATTCCAACCACACGGTGGTGCTACGTCAGGAAAAACAGGTGCTAAAGGTCAATCCATGAATTTTCTTCAGTCCTTTGCAGCAAAACCATCTCCATGGGCCCAAAACAGGGACTGGCACCATTGGGCAGGTCAGAACTCCAGCAGAGGAGTTCAGGGGCTGCAGATGATGTCATTGATGGCCCTAAGACTTCTTAGCAGGAGGCAAGCACACACAAGCCCCTGGAGAACCTTGGTAATCAGGATACAGAAAGCAAAGTCCATTCCTTCCTCTGCCCAAGACAGAAGCAGCAAGCAGTAGGCCAGCATAACACAGCAACCAGCAGAGTGGCAGTTCCCCTCCTACAGCTTCTCCAGCTCTTCTTCATGGCAGAATCTCCTCTTAGTCCAGAAGTGTTCTGAAGTTACGGTGTCACAGCTCCAGTACTTACACCAGTTTCTGCCTTTACATGTAGTAAAAGGGAAAAATAGAGTCTGGCAAGTGGTTGCACTTGCCAGGTCAACATAGCAGTGTAAAACTGCACTCACAGACACTGCATTGGTAGGTCTGAGACATGGTTACAGTGCTACTCGTGGGTGGCACAATCAGTGCTGCAGGTCCACTAGAAGCATTTGATTTACAGGCCCTGGGCACACACAGTGCACCTTACTAGGGACTTACCAGTAAATCAAATATGCCAATAATAATCACAATTTACACAGGGAGCACTTGCTCTTTAGCACCGATCAGCAGTGGCAAAGTGCCCAGAGTTCTAAAACCAGCAGAAACAAAATGCAGCGCATAGTCAAAAACAGGAGGTCAGAATCAAAAAAGACAGTGGAAAAACACACCAAAGATGCCAGGTCTAACAGATATTAACCAAAGTAACAAATTAAAACATCTGCCTACTTGGATCGTGGGGCAGAATATATTGCCTCAATATGGACAGCTACTGCGTCATCAATAGAGCCCAGTGATTCAGTAGATACATTGACAAAAACATGATTCACTTTATTTTTCTGAAATATGATACATTATTTTATGTTTCAAATTTTATATACAATTATTCAAATACACCGATTAATTAAATACATAGTATATTCAATGAACATCACATAAAGAACAAATACTTGAAATATAAAGAAACTTGCTCTGAAAAACATAATGCTTTACCTCCTAACAAAGCAAACTCTCATGCTCACTCACAAAGAGCACACATCACTATCATACCACAGATACTATTCATACAGCCAAACACCAATAAAAAGCAGAACAGAAATAACAATAGAAGGTCACAGAACCAACAATAGTAGTCTCTAATTCCATCTATTTGTAGTCCATGTACATCTACCACATATTTAATATTTCATAATCGGTTAATGTCCTCCGGATATCAATAAACTCAGGTATTCTGGTCCTTATTTTTCCATCCTAGGTATGCGCTGACACGCGTTTCGGTGATGATATTAGCAACATTTTCAGAAATCACTCATTATAGAGTGTTCTCTGCCCATAATGAGCTTTCTAGCTATAGACTAATGATTATGAAACAAAGTTTTCTCTGGGAACTTTTTAGGAAGTTTCTGCTAATCAAAAAAGACGTGGTTCTAGGAACCACAAGACTCCAGGGGATTCTCTCCTGAATAAGCCATTTTTAATCACAATTCATTTGTTCACCGACATGAGACCTCAGTCTGAATACATATTTTAAATACACAGGTTAGTTTCTAACACAGTCCTGAAGAAGACACACGCTGATGTTTTTAGACTAAACACGTCTTTAGAGTGTTGAAACGTCGACGATGAAGCTAATTCACTGTTTGCCCTCTCTGTCATATGACAGTCATAAACTGCATTACTACAGACAAGCCAACAACAGATTTATTCATACTCTGTTGCATAAACCTTTTGAAGCCAGATTCATTTTGTTTGTTTAGTATGTCATATTGTGTTCACTTTATGCACTGCACAAGCACTTTTCACTTTTTGTGCTTATGAAGCAACCCCGTCAGTAAAATATCTGAAGTATTGCAAACATTATTTTGAATATAACAAACAAATTGTTGATAGACCCATGTGTATTGTTGTTCTTTCGTTTATGGTCATTTGTGTTTTTTAATAGATTGATGCTTTATGGATACAGTTATTAGTCAACTGTATGTTTAAACGTTGCATTTGTTCCAACACAACCATTTGTTCTAAATACCAAACGATACCCAGGTTCTGAGGAATACAGGGTTACCCATTGATGTTTGATACTTTTAGAAAGTTGGCATTTTCTTGTCCTAATAATTTGGGGCCTGTAGCCTGTTCCTGGGTCATTTGACTAGGTGTAGCTGGCAGTTGGTCCTTTTGTATTGTTCAGAAATAGTGGGACAAAGGAAAGCTAGGTGTGGCAGGATGGGCCGCTCTGAGATGATATGGGGCAGGAGCTGTCACCGACCAAACTTGCACATCACAAAGTCTCTTACTAGGCATTCTCACAAAGGGTTTGTCACTAGTCGTTTGTGATCCCAGGAAAGCTGGGGCCAAGACAGGGAGGAAGGGGATGCCTGACACCTCAGGGGGGTGGGTGGAAACCTCTAAAAGCTTCCTCTAGTTCAAAGTGGGTGCCATGTATAAATATTGGATCCTAAGACCCAACTCTTCAGATCACTTCGGAACCTGTGGACTCTGCCAGGGTGAAGGACTGCCCAGCAGTGAAGTCTGCCATGCTGACCTAGCCTGACCCAGTGCAACGCATCTTGATGCCTACAACTAGCCCAGCTCAAAGCAGAGCAGCACATTTGACACAAGTTCTCACAAGCCTCAGGGGCTTCAACAGCAACGAACCAGCACAACTTGCCTTGACCTCAGCACTGAAGCTTTGCTACGCAAGTCTTTGCACGCCCCAGCAGCTTCCTCGATGACGAACTTGCATAGCAAGCTTCTGTTGATGGTCTTTGACCTTGCTGTGCGATGCATCTTGGCGCATGACCTCACATCATAAGCTCCACATCAACGGTTTCTCAGAGCCGGCCATAGCAACTCAACACTTCCCATGGCTCAACAACCAGGAATTAAGGTACTCTTGTTCAGGAGATCTGACTGGGGCCCTGTAGACCAGTAGACTCTTTGTGCCTTTTGGTGCTATTTTTACTGAAATCTTTGAACTTGCCTATCTCCGGTTCCACTGATTGGATATTTGCTGTTTTCGTCTTGATTTATTTCTTAAAACGTACCGTTTTTCTAATTTGGTGTGAGATTCTTCTTGTATCATGTTTTTACGTCATTGCTGTTTGAAGTGTTGCACAAATGCTTTACAATTTGTCTCTAAGTTAAGCCTGACTGCTCTGTGCCTAGCTACCAGAGGTCAAGCACAGGTTAGATTGGGGTTTGCTCTTGACTTCACCAGGACTGTGGTTGCTCCTTGAGAAGGGATTCACCCCCCCTCAACCAGTTACTCAATCTCTTACAACTCTTATTATCCAATATTTTCTGTAATTAACCAATTTGCCTATATTGGCTCAAGGTTACATTCATAACTTTTCAGGGTTCTTGTTTCAGCACCTGTTTTTTACGGTGCCACATGTTTAACTCTGGAAGTGTAGATACTCAATGATCTTTCTCCTGGCTGACATTTTTGATCAGGTAGTTCTATTGCTTTAATTGTATGATCATCTAAATGGAGATATAGCATTTGGTTTGGGTTAGGTATGAGTCCAAAGTGACATTTGTTTTGTTTACTGATGGAGAGTGCATTTTACTAGGGTTTAAACTGTCTGATTATCTGTAAGAGATGAATATGCATATGTTCTGTAAAGCATAAAGATCCAGTACCATCCAGAGCAGAATCCTCTTGTGATTTTATCACTATAAAGTTGGAGCTGGTGCTCAAGAAGAAAAATCCTTGTCTGTTAGGAGATAGGTGTTCAAGAGTTAAAGGGAGGAGGCCAGGACCGGAATCCTTTGTCACCAACCTTGAAAGATGACTTGTCACGGGTGGCCCCTGAGTAGATCTTAAATTACAGCACCGCACAGGACATCTCACAGGTGTATCCTTCGAGAGTACTGATCCTGACAGAGGTTCCAGATTCTTGAGAGAATAAAGGGCATTTCACTGACTTGAATTGACTTCCTGGCTACATTGAGGTAACGTATACCGCTTCCCTGATGCAATAGGTGGCACTGAGGTAGGACTAAGAGAAAGTGAACAATGACCAAACTCGGTAGGGATGTGTTTGTGAGTAGTCAAAAATATGATCATTCTATCAGATACAAAGTTGGTAGGAGAGGTGCTGACAATTCAAAAAGGGAATTCACTCCCATAAAGCACAGGAATGTATTTACTAGCATTCTGAGGGGTAAAACCTCAACAGACTGAGTGAGAGATCCCCACCATGACATGCTGAGTGTTAGTGTATCTGCTGAAGGACGGGACATTTACAATACAATTGTGGGCGCACTGTATCCTGAAATCTTACACCTCAAAAGACATTTCATAGCATGCCCAGGGGTGGATGGATTGGGGTCGTGTTAAACCTCAATTTCATGAGGCAATGTATCCCAAGACAAGATACAAAAGTAGCAAATCAAAAAGTACAGTCAAATAAGAAATGTCTGGACTCAGTGAGTTCTAGGGCAAAATTAGAAATTTCTGAAGATTGCTATAAAAAATGATAAATACAATGCAGGATAATTAAATGCAGAGGGCTAGGTACATGGAAATCATTTGGCATAAAGGCCATCAGTACAGTAAACTACAAAATCAAGGGACAATACTAAGTCCCAAATGTGCAGCAAACTCTGTAAAACTTAGACAGCATCCCTAGTAGCATAGGAAAGGTCTTATGAAGATCTGGCTCACCCCCAGGTTTGAGGGCTTATATAAAAGATTGTCTTATAGAAAAGCATTGAATGTGCAGCATCATCTTGGTGTGAGCAAAAGAAGTACATTTTCAACAAATCAGAATATTGTATTTAAGAACACCATACAGCCTTACCACCAAAACATGATCCCACTATCCCACTGCATGGGTATTGAGTCAGCCCCCTCTGACCTAAGATCATATGGAGATGTCAGAAAAACTAGTTACATAAACTATAGTGAGTGAATGAATGCTATACTGAGTGCAGGAGAAAGAACCTTGGAGAAATGTTACATTACTGAGTCCATGCTAGAGAGTTTTCTTCGAGAACAGTGTCATTTGGAAATAAACAAACATGACTTGCATGACTACATGCAGCAAAAATAATAAACAGGGTATGAACATGATGAAAGCATCTATTTTGAACGAGGTGGCATCAAGGCCTGGCTGAGGCCTAGTTAGCGTAATCTTTTAAATGCACTTTAAAGGATCATATCAACATCATTTGAAGAACATTAGCATCATGTTAGCATACACAATGGATTCAAGTGCAGATTATTATTCTGTATGTTGTTAATAATGCACAGTTCTGATTAATGCACAAAAGCTGCCTATGGCATCACTACTTTCTCTTTCCTGCTCTCAGCTGATGATCTCTGAGCTAGTGATGCGTTCTCACATCATCATCTCATTGGATGTTGCAGAGTTCTTTATTGAATTTATGGTGTTTGTTTTGAAAGGCATATCAGTTGAAGACCAAATCCTGGGCTCTTTGTACCATGTAACATGATCTTGTCATGCAACATTAAACTTTAATACAGATCTATGTGACTCTTTGAGATTTTGGACACAACACTTCATCACAATGGTGCTTGCTTTTAATAGGATGAATTCTATTTTGAAGCATACCCAGTTTGACTTTTATTTCCCAGGTATTTTTATGATTTAAAAATCATTTCTAGACTTGTAAAAAGCTCATTCTAACTGAACTATAAATGAAGGACTATAAATTATTCAGATGAGGCAAAGATTTCAACTTATGTATCATATGTTACCTGTTCAAAAGTTTTATTGAATATTAGATTGCTTTAAACGCTTATCTGGTGTGGTCAATGTTTAATGAATTAAAACAGGACATAGAATAGTCAGCTGTGATGACATCTTTGTCCTCCAGGCACAAATAAAGGTCTTTTTAAGGCATAGCAATATGGAGGCATGCGTTTGTAAACTAAATAGAAAGTTAATTTTTTTAACTTAAAACAAAGATTGCAATACTGGTTGACATAGCTTTAGGTATCTGAGATAAAGAGAGAGAGCTACCATCTCCAGTTTCACCACACAGCAACATTGGGTAAAATGGGAATGCTCTTCATGTTACCTTTGACATTGTCAGCATTGGGTTATTGTACAATTGTGCATAGTTGGGACTAAAGATAACTGTGGGATATATAGTTCTCCATTTAACTGCATTATGCTCATTGTCTACAAACTGTTGGGCGTATATTGACCACATAACTATCGCGTTTCATGTTGAATACATGGTTGGAGTCTAGGGCCATGCAAAATGAGTAAACTTGAATTTGCATCCACCCTATGGACTCAGGTAAAGGATTTTTGTGCAAAGATTATTTGAAATCACTACTCATCGTTACAGGAATAAAAAGTGACGTCCTACTAGGAATCAATGGAAGTTAGTATGTACCCAGTGGCTTCAATAATAAAAGTTGTTTACTTCCCTTACCTATACTGGTACTGTGGTGGTGGGGGCAGGGGTATGAAGACAGACACAGGACAATAGAGGAACACACTCTGCTTGTATGCAGCAATCCCTTAGTCCCAGTTCCATAAAAACTCAATTTTCTTAACTTCCTCATACATGGTCCTAGCTATCCCACTCAAATCCCTAAACAAGTCAAACCACCCTTGTTGGCCTAATAGAACCCCAGGCTCCCTTTCTATCACTTCCTTCAAACAAGCTGAACCTCTGGGCTCTTTTAAGGCCTCATGGACACCTATCCACTGCTGACCTCACAGTCATATACAGCATCACCCCCCATCAATCCACAGTGAAGTGCAAGGGAGGGAATCTTAACAGGCACATTCTTGTCTGGCAACATATGATCAATAATGGGTGCTGTGACCAGTACTCCTGATGTTAATGCCAGGATTCTGACCATGTATCAGAAGGGCCCTACAAGCCATCTCACCCATGAGATAGGCTGGATGGTCTCTCAACAATGGAAAAGTAAATCTCCTTTTTCGTGGGAGGTATATAGAACAAGTGAAGAACTAAAGTACAGGCTTGTTTAAGACCAAGTATACTAGAAATTGCAAGCATTACTTGCTCCCTTGTACCATACTGACCGGGTCCATATGTCATCTTTTATTTTTATTGCCACAAACCTGCAGGGTCCACTTAATCAACCATAATGCCTAATCAATGAACCCATCATATCTTTTGTTATGTGATGTTCCATATTTTCAGTGCAAACTACTCGAGAATTTAGTCTGCTGTTGATTGTTTAGCTCTGAAATCAAATCTTGCTTGTCCAATGGAAATCAGATTAACCTTGTCCACAGTTCTTGAGGGTGTATGAAAAGTCATCAGTCAAAAAAGTTCCCATAGAGTCTGGTTTCAAGGCACAACCATTCTTATATAAGGTGTTACTATATGTCCCTTCAAGGAGCGTGGAGCAGTATTAAATAACTGCCAAGCTTGGAGCACGTGTTAAACATTTAGCCCATGCATCTGGATTCCATCATACTGTCATCTATCCTTGGGATGTTGTGGCAGTAGCCCTACAGGTAATTTGTTTCTTTTTCAGTAGACTCAAAACTATTTTTGAAATTAAAATTAGGTTCACTAGCAGCAACAATTACACTTTCAATTAAACACTTCCTATAACAGACGCTCAACCAACATTGAATCCAGGCAGCCAGTATCACAAATGGAAATCGCACTCTTATGCATCGCTTAAAAACTATTTTGTTCAAAGTTTTGAGGTGCATTTTGCTTAGATCCCAACTTTAGTGCAGAGCATGATTTATACCTTTGTGCACATGTTTGTTTATTAAAATCCTATCCAAATCCCTCATAAGATAAGCAGCAAGGTAACAAGATCTCTTAGTTGCTGAGATCAGATTAATCTTGTAGACATATGAAAATACAGTTTTAGTTCATGAGTCTAGATTGTTCTTTCTTAGAACAATTAAACATTCTAGGTGCCATTTTTCTTCAGTGTACTCAGCACTACGATTCATGAGAGATAGACAGGATGACATAGTTTGGTCTACTACAGCAAACAAAGTAGCTAGCTTTTAGACCTGGCAACCTTAGGGTGGTCTTCTGCCATACCTTTTGCCTGCTTATCTCCTCTTTTTGCTGATTCTTTATATTGGCCATAGTACTCTGAGCACTTTACCACTGCTGACCAGTGCTAAAGTGCACGTTGTTCTCCCCTAAACATGGTTACATTTGGTATATCCACAATTGGGATATTTAATTTATCTGTAAGTCCTAGTAGAGTGCAGTACCTGTGTGCAGGACCTGTAAATTAAATGCTACTAGTGGGCTTGAAGCACAGATTGTGCCACCCACACAAGTGGCCCTTTACACATGTCTTAGGCCTGCCACTGCAGGGTCTGTGTGTGCAGTTTTAGTGCTATTTCAACTTGGAAGTTAATACCCTTTTCCAAGCTTTAAACTCCCCTTTTATTACACAGAAGTCACCCCTAAGGTAGGCCCTAAGTAGCTCATAGGGCAGGGGGCTGTGTAAGTAAAAGGTAGGACATATATTTTTAAGTTTTGCATGTCCTAGAAGTGAAAAACACCTAAGTTCATTTTTCACTGTGAGGCCTACTCCTTTCATAAGTTAACATTGGAAATTTATTATTACACTTTTAACCTGTAATTCTTTTTTTTTTTTTTCATTATTTTTTTATTGAGCAAAGCATACAGAGAAACATTCCATGTTAACACATTACCAAACTCCATAATTAAGATGTCCCATTTCACGGCTTATAAAACAATTCTCTAAAAAAAAAAAAAAAAAAAAAACATTTTATCAAGCCTGCATTTAACCTTCAACAAGATATTTCCAAATCCGAGAAAATTTTTTGGTTGCCCCCGTTCGTTTAGCATAGGCTTCTTCAAATTTTTTTGTACATAACATTTTATTTAACCATTTCTCAAACACAGGTACTTCCTGTGATCTCCAATTTTGTAAAACTAATGAGCGAGCAACCAACATTGAAGTAGCAAGAAAAAGCCCCTCAGCTTTCGATAATGAAACTTCCCTACTGGAAATGCCAAACAGGACTGCTTCTGCTATTGGATCAAAGGGTTTTTGAATCGCCTGACTGAAATACCCAAATATTTTCTCCCAAAACCCTCTTAATTTAGGACACGAGAAGAAAATATGCCTCCATCCCCCTTCTAATTGGGTGCAACACCAAAAACACCTATTTTCCACCTCAGGGAACATTTTATTTAGAGCCTCAGGAGTATAATAGGCCAACCAGTGTGACAGAAAAGCCATTCTTTTATAATTAGCGGCTGTTGGAAAGTGGGTTATTGGTAGGGGCAAATGTAGGTCTGCCACTAGTAATAAGACCACAAACACTTGATAGGACTCAGCATAGGTCTAAGAAAATTATTCCTATGCTCAACCCCTGGTAACGTGGCTGCGAGCAGACAGGCTTAACTTCAAAGACAGGTATGTAAAGCATTTAAAAACACCAATTCAGTAAATAATTAAAACACAACACATAATAAAAATCCAACACCAATTTATAAGAATAGGAAATATTTTTATCTTTAAAATGACACCAAAACGACAAAAATCCAATGTAGGGAACCGGAGATATGAATTTTCAAAGTTTAAATAAAATCTAGCACTTAGAAGCATATAGCACCATATTGGGACATAGCCTCGCGATAGACCGGGCCAAAGTCAAAGTTTAAGGCCGACCGCGATGGAGCCCTGAGCGGATACTCCACGCGGAAGGTCCCGGTCAATGTTTTTACCTTCGCACTTAGAAACTTTTCTGGAGCTTTTCTCCTCGAGGCCCCTCGACGCTCTCCGTCAGTCCGGATCCGGTGCGGCTCCGCCGGGCAGCCTTTCGACGATCTCCCGGTGAACTTCCCTGGAGCGGACTTAGAAACTTTTTCAAGATCGCTTTAGCGGGGCAATCCAACAATCCAGGCCGACACGCGATGGAAGGCAGGCGGATTGGTGCTCGCGGTTGCTCCCGGTCGATTTCTTACGAGCGGACTTAGAAGCTTTTCTGGAGCTTTTTCTCGTGGGGTCCCTCGATGCTCCTCATGTAGCCGGATCCGGTGAGGGTTCGCCGGCTTCAGATTTTCTCTAGTCCCGGTCAATCTCTGGAAGTCGATGCGATGGAGCTTTTAGCGGACGAACCTGGTGGGCTTGGCCGGCTCGCGGTTGAAGGCAGGCGGCTTGGCTGACCAGGATGAGTCGGTCCCCCTATGGAGCTTTTTTCCAAAGTTCCTCCAAAGTTCCCCAAAGTTCCTGAACTTCTTCCTGAAGTTCCTAAAAGGGTCCCAAAGTGTCTCAAACTTACTCCAAGGGTCTGGAAGCTCCAAGATGGTCCTTGAAAGTTGAGGACTTCAATTCCCACAATGCACTGGACGTCACCCTTACAAATCCACTGGTAGTTCCCCAGGTTGGTGATTCTTGGTGGTGAGGGTCCAGATGAGCTCTGTTAACCTGTAGCTTGCAGGGAGTCCACTCTTGAGTTCTTTTACTCAGCACAGTTAGTCCACAAAGCTGTAGTTTCAGGGGTGCAGTCTCCAGAGGTCAGGCCTTAGAAGTCTTTGCACAGCAGAAGTTCCAGCAGGGCCAGTCTTGCTTTCTTCAGTTTCAAGCAGCAGATCTGAGGGGCTGGGCCTCTCTCAGATACTTATTCCACAGTCTCTGGGTCATCCAGGAGGTCAAGCTTCACCAATAGGAGTAGGGTAACTGCCCACTTGAGTGACTACTTCCTGCAGAGTGTGGCATTATTTTATCCCAGAGTGCAACAAAGCTTCCAAATCCATAATGGCTGATTTTCCAGCAAGGAGGTAAGAGCTGGCTAAACACTCCCACTGAGTTGGCTAATTAACCTAGCCTCTCCTCCCTACATCTGCACATACCTTCCTTAATCCTGCCATCTGGCTGGGGTGGGGGTTCAAAGCTGTTAATGACACTGCTCTGGGCTCTGCCCCTTTGAAGCTCATTGTTTACGACCCCTCCCCTGGCCTGGCATTCCTGCAGAACAGCTCACTGCCCTCCCAGTCCATCTGGCTGACCCCAGGGGATCTTTATCACCTCTTCAGGCAGGCTGGCTAATCCTCTTAACTCTGACCAATCAGGGCAGAGCACTGGCAGGCTGGATTTGGAACTACAACTAAGAAAGTGTTATAACTTCTTGTCTGTTCACTTTGGGAAAAATTCAATAACATCATATTGTAGGATTTATCCATACCATTCTAGTGAGTCTTTGAATGGAATCTTTATCCCTGTCCTGTTAATAGTTATTGTTTAATAACTCTCCCCATGTTATCCTATGGGCCATGGGGTTTGCAATGGGAAAAATGACGTGGGCCATTTTTCCAGCACCAGGACCTACAAAAACATATTTTATAAGTACTTGGCTTATTTTCACAGGACCCCCACCCCATAGGTCACCTAGGGGAGACCCTAGGGGTGTTGAATCTGTAAAAATATTGCAGATCCTCCAGGCCCAGTGCCCCCAGCATCAAAGTCGAATTTGGGCAGCACTTTAAACAATGGGGAGAGTGAAATGTGAATTTCACTTAACCCAGGGCATTTATAAACTCATTTTATAAGGGTCTACCTTATAGATACCTGACCCCCCACCCCTGGGATACCTAGGGGAGACCCTGGGGGTCATTATTATGCAAAAACATTTTAGGTTGACCAGTTTTAAGTGCCCCAAACCCCAAAGTCGAGTTTGGCCACAATTTGCATGTTTAAGAGCAGTCCTGGCACCCAGAGCTGCTTTTAAACTGACCACAGGCTTCAGCAGTGCACACATGCAAGTGCAAAAAGGCTGCTGGCCTCTAAACTGCCATGCCCCAGGATACTGGGGACTTCTAGGTAGTTTCAATCCCCTGCCCTATTATATACTAGGGGCTCATGGGGTAGGTCATGCCAATTACAGGGGTACCCCAACCCAAAGTGTACCCTAGTGTATGTAGGTGCTTTACTGTTATCTAAGTGTTTCAGCATGGCACTGGCCCTGGGCCTGGTTAAACAGAGCCCAGGGTCAGTCAGAGTCAGTTACCACCAGTTCCAGTCAGCAAAAAGTTGGGGGGTGCCCAGGGCACAGGATGACTTTCCAACAGCGGCTCTAAGAGTCTTGTTAGCTGTGGTAGATATTTTATGCCACTCTTGATGGGAAAAAACACATTGAGTTTCAGAGGCAACTTTCTCCAAAAACTTTAAAACCAGAGGAGATTCGTCTTGTGTTCGTAGTAAACGATACCAATTGCCTACCCCACTCATATTGGAGGTATACAGAGCGATGGCAGCCTTAGAGGGGAATTAACCTGTAATTCTTGATTGGAAATGAGTAGCTCTGTCATGTTTTATATCTTTGGAATGGTAATGATAAATCCTCTTTACTTGTAAAATTGGATGTAACATTACTATTTTAGAAATGCCACTTTTAGAAAGTGGACATTTCCCTGCTCTTAAAGCTCTGTGTGCCTGCACCCTGTCTCCAATACACATCTGGGGTGGCTGACAGCTTGACTTTGTGCATTCCCTCTAAACAGCCACACACAAAGGAAGGTTAGGTGTGTCTGAGTGCCCATCTGCATCCTGATGGCTCATCCTGGGCCAGATGGGATGGAGGAGCTGACACGTACACCTGAATAGGCAGTGTAATGTCCCCACAGAACGGGTGTGTTTGGAGCCAGATCTGTAAAGAAAGGACCTCTGTGCACTTCAAAGACCCTTCTTTGAAGTCACCCACACTTCAAAGGGACAACTGGGTATAAGTACTGGGTCTTTGACCCCATCAAATAAACACTCCTGGACATGTAAAGAACCTCTGTCAGAAGAAATGCTGTGCTGCACAAGCACTGTCACTCTGCTTGACTGCTGCTCTGGAAGAATTGCTTTTCTGCTGTGCTGCCCTGCTGCCTGCTGCTCTCTGACCCTGCTGATGGAGATCTAGACTCTGCCTTGAACCCAGAGTGATTTCCAAGGGCTTGTTGGCTTGCTTGAGACTCAGGGACATCAAAGTCTCATCACCTGTCCATGTGCCTTGTCCATTGCAAGTGGACCCAGGTGCTTGATCTAGTGAAATTGATGCATCTCCAGTCTGCGGGTAGCATAACCGGCGCATCGACCCTGTTGCAAGGACAGAATTGGTGCAATGTAGTCGGAACCAGTGCATCATCTTAAAGAACCGATGCATCGGAACCAATGCATCGCCGCTGCTGCAGTATGGGAAGATCGACACATCCCCTCAAATGCGTGGAGAAACCTGGCACATCGTCTACGGAACCACCGCCTCTCGGCTTGGCGCATCGTCTTCGGAATTGACGCATCACTGCCACTGTATGAAGAAAATTGGCGCATCACCTCTGCGGGATTGACACGACGTATCGTTCATCTCGCACCCTGCACCTCGCTGTTGCAACCAGGATCAAGGTACTGTGTTCAGAGGGCCTGCATGGCTCCTGTATCTGGCCCATGCTCCATTGCAGTTGGCCTGAACTCTTGACTCTGCTCCGGTCTAGCGTGACCAGATACCCTTATAGCTTCTAAGTGCTATTTTTACTTTTATTCTTTAAACATTCATATATCAACTTCTACTCATTAGATTGTTGTCATTCTGGTCTTGTTTTATTTATAAAATTCATATCTATTTCCCGAACCTGGTGTGAAGTCTTTTATGTGGTGTTTTCATTGTGTTCATTGTGTTACTCTGTGTTGTGTTGCACAAATACTTTAAACATTCCCTCCTAAGTTAAGCCTACCTGCTCAGTGCCAAGCTACCAGAAGTTGAGCACAGGAAAATGTATGGTGTGGGACTGACATAATATCGACACACAACACCCTGGAGCTTTCCAGGGGGGGAACTAGAGGCTACGGGGCATTTAGGGTGAGCTGGCCTCTAAACCTATTATGCACATACAAAAAGAAGCTACCCTGAATGAATAATTACTTTCAGAAAAGGGACTGAATTCTGACAAGCACTAAGCACTAGTTAGTGGGGTTCTAGGCATCTCAAAAAATGTAAAGGACTATCCTCACACAACACCAGGTGTCATGCTTCATCATTGGCAGTCCTCACTCTCTAGAAACCACGTCTGGTAGAGACCGGGCCTACACCTGGAGACAGGGAGACACTTCTAAAATCTAAGTGGGGGTCCGTGAGACAGTGATTCTTAAAAACCAATGTAAAAACCAAAATACATTTATTTGCTAGGCATTTACTTGGTATTAAAAAAAATGTATGTGGGATTGGGTGGACTAGTATCCCGTCACCACCAGTGTTGTCAACATGTTTCTGCCATATTGGCCCAAAGGGTCGGTGGCATTCATCAGGACAAATCTTACCACTTCTGGTTAGATGTTACCACTATGTAGGGTGACCTGTGCCATCCTCTACCTAATACTGGTTTTTCTTAAACCTGTAAAACAACCGTAGGATTGTGTCACACGCAGCCGCCAGGCCCTTTAATTAACAAATTCACCGCACCGGTAGAGCACTCAAATCTAGATGCACCCTCCAGACGGCGGTGCGGACACCGGGTCTAGGAGTTTCTCTACTGATTGCTCACAGGAGTTACTAATAAGCCAATTAAGGAGATGATGATGGCCTATAAAGTGAGTAGGTCTCTCCCCACATCACCATCAACGGGGGAGAGGACTGGACACAGCTAGGAGAAGAGCGAGGGACGCATCTTGAGGCAGTAAGGGTGTGGCTGGATGTATGAATGAGTTCTCAGGAGCCTTTCATTTTGGAGCTCCTATCCTGAGACATTGAATGGTTTGCATATGTGATTTTTTACCTCCCATTATTATCATCTTATTCTATTTTAGAGTGTGACTATAGGGGTCCCTCTTACCCTCTTACCATGGGGCAATTAGGACCCTGCCTTGGGTAAGAATGTGAGTTGGTCTCACAAAACTTATGAAATTCATTGTATTATGTGCTTCACGTTTGCAGTGACACGTGTTCCACTCCCACATGCGTAATTTTGATATATGCATGATATGTATGTTCTTTATTGTGACCGGGCATCTTTTTGACACAATCATACATTTGTTTTACAGGTTTAAGAAAAAACAGTATTAGGTAGAGGATGACACAGGTCACCCTACATAGTGGTAACATCTAACCAGAAGTGGTAAGATAGGACCCTAGTTCCTTCGTCCTGATGAATGCCACCAACACTTTGGGCCAATATGGCAGAAACATGTGGACAATGGTGGTGACGGGGTACTAGTCCTCCCAATCCCCACATACATTAATACCAAGTAAATGCCTAGCAAATAAATGTATTTTAGTTTTTACATTGGTTTTTAAGAATCACTTTCTCACGGGCCCCCACTTAGATTCTCCAGGTGTAGGCCAGCTCTCTACCAAACGCGGTTTCTAGAGAGCGAGGACTGCCAATGATGAAACATGACACCTGGTGGTGTGTGAGAACAGTCCTTTACATTTTTTGAGATGCCTAGCACCTCACTAATTAGTGCTTAGTGCTTGTCAGAATTCGGTCCCTTTTCTGGAAGTAATTATTCATTCAGGGTAGCTTCTTTTTGTGTGTGCATAGTGGGACTGACATACCCTGACTAGGATTGTGGTCTCTACTTGGACAGGGTGCATACCTCTGCCAACTCGAGACCCAATTTCTAACACCAGGTTTTCAATATATATTACTAGGCTTTCAAATCATCTTCCTAGTAATCTAAATTGAAGTCTTCCCAACACCATTAATTTTCTTGTTGCCCAGGTAACTGTGCCGACATAATGAACAATTTGCAATTAAAGCAGGCAAGGGGGCAGAAATGTAGATGAAATGAGTTTTATTGAATAAGCATCCCCTGCTGCTGGGAGGTGGTGTTATCTGGCTAAAGTGCATTGATCAACTGACACCCACAAATCATACACAAACATAGAATGTGCAAATGACTCGCACAGGAATAGAATGAGCTACTACCTTAAAATAAGTACACAAGTGTAAAAAGAATAAGGAGACAGTTACTTGTATGAAATAGAAGAGGGATAAGAGGTAGTTGGTAAATGGAGATGATAGTAAAAGGTGACAAAAGAAGAGAAAGGAAGAGAAGTAGTCAGAGTAAAACTTTAACATTTCAAGGGACAATGCAACTAAAGCAAACACAATAAATAACATGATATCAGTATATATCGTCCCCTTCAAAGGAGAAATAAAGCAATGTGAAACAAATAATTATGTTGATATGGACATAGATGAAAATGAAATATCGTCTTTATTAACAGAATCACCCGTTGTGAATTCTACATCAACCTCGACTCACAAATATGTAGGCCCTGAGACCTAGGCTTGGAAATTGCTGATTGATGGGTCACAGGTAGGAGGGTGAGTAGCTGGCAGGCAAACACTCGGGCTGGAAACTCTTGATCCAGCCCACAGATAGGCGCAGATTACAATGGTCAGGGGAGATTTCCCTAATAAAGCACACATGGCCAGAGGGGGTACAAGCGCTCCTAAATACACCATAAAGTCAGATGCCACATGTGTTAGGAACACATAGCCAATCAGGACCCAGCACATGTAGTGATCACATGCTTCCCATGCTGGACATCTGGACACGTTCAGCACTGGCCACACTGTGTCCACGCGAGGTCGAGACCCACCTTTAGTAATCATTTACCATTAATTTATGACTCCAAAGGCAGCAGCCAACATTCTTTACCATATATGGTACGCCGGAAACATTTATGACTTGTCGTAATTTTGTATATAAGAAGGACATCAACCAACTGTAAAATGAGAAAGTCCTCAGACTCATTGTCTGTAACTGTTCTCCCGGACAAACTGTTTAATTAAACAAACTGTTCCTGTTTTGCCAAATGCCTCTTGTCTTCTGTTTTTTCTAAGGAATTCTAACTCAAGCAACAATTGAAATCCTCAATTTTTTGTATGTCTTTATATCTCTCTCAGATCGCTCTCAATTCTCTGTAGAGGCACATGTAGTTGCTTCCTGATATACATATGTCTCTTGATAATCCAGTCAACATAGCAAAGGGCCATTACCAGATTCTCCTTCATTACCTTCCAGAGTTTGCTGTTGTGAAACAATCTCTTCTACATAGTTATTGTTAATGGTGAAAGCATGTGTTGAGCTTTACATGGTGGCGTACCTGCTGTACAACAATAATTTGAAACTCTCTGAAAAGTGGTTTCATCACCCAACACATCCTCAGCAAATTCATTATAAAGGGTAGGTGATTTAACCAACCTGTGTAAACCCCACCAGGATCCTTTGCTAAATCTTGTTGATGTCTTACCCAAAATGGCAATATTCACATTTTCAGAACATTTGAAGGATACTTCCTTGATACAGAATGGTAACTTAGGGGCCTATTATGATGGCGGTCAGAAAACCTCCCCGACCGCCATGGTAGCGGGAAAAGACCGCCCGCATGGACCGCGACATCACCGCCGGTCGAATTACGATGACCCGTGGTCGAAATCCAACCGTGGCGGTCTGATCGTGGGCCTTAACATTGCGGCGGGTTGCTGCTGCCCGCAGCACCGCCGCGATGCCGAAAGGAGCATGTCCTGCATTTCCCTGCACTGCGTGGCAGGCACTGCACAGTGCCTGCCACATGGTACAGGGAAATGTAGGGGGGACCATGGGTACCCCCCCAGTGCACCCACACCCCCCCAAACACATTGGGGGCTCGCAACGGGCCCCCGGAAGACAATCTCCGCATGCTTTTCCATGGCGGTTTGACCGCTGAGGAAAGGCTGGCTACCGCCGGCATCATAATCCTGCCGGCGGAGCCTGCTCTGCACCGCCACCATTATCCCGGTCCTGCTCCGTCCGCCAGGCAGGAGTGCGGATGGCAACCGGCGGAAAAGCGGCGGTCGGAATTTCCCACCGCCGCGGTCACCACCGCCATCCTAATTTGACCGGTGGTTTTCTTGGTTGCGATCGTGGGCGGATGTCCACCGCCAGTCTGGCGAGCGCCACCGCCGGCCCGGCGGTGGACATCCGACCGCCATCCGAATAGGCCCCTATATTGCTGATCTTCCAAAATAAAAAAAGTTTAGATCATTTATTGTTTTTTGAAGTGAACAGTAACTCCCCTATTATATAAAATAGCTGCACCAACAGTGTTTCAAAACATAAGATGACAGACATTACAGTCATTACAGTCATTACAGTCATCCTCTAAAGCCTGGTGAGAAATAATTAAATTTACTAAAATGCAATGTTATAGGCATTATCAACTTTTATGGCACTTACCAGACATTCCTATCTATCTTACCAAAAAGCTAAGGCCCCCCTCTTAGAACATGCCAGTTTTCGGGTTATAGCAGACCTTTTGCCTGAGGGCAAGATTAGGTCTTGAGAAGGACTCTTAGATGCAACCGATGGGAAGCTCTCCAGATATAAATACTATTAGATTTTCAAGTGACAGCAATAGACCAGGATCGAAAAAGCAAGCTTGCCGCCTTTCAATCTTAAAGGGCAAGTAAAAAGGAGACAGTCCAGAAAGAGAACACTAACTGGTATCAACTTTTGCACGTGCTAGCGGAAAAGCAAACTGGAACCACTGGAATGGATTTGGTTAGAGAGCCTGCCAAGTCTTGAGGCATTAGATATCTGGACCACTGGTGAGTTTCAGGTAGAGTTAAGTATCATCACCATATTGGTTAACCTTGATGCTGTTTTCTGTGAGTAGAGCCCCAAGAAAACTGAAATAAGGAAAATATTTCACTGTTCACTGCGAAATATGTGCTTCATCATCATTATGACAGCCCCAAAAAACTCTGAAGACCTCTACTAGGATTAAGTGACATAAAGGACTAAATTCTTTGGCAAGTTTATATTAATTATGCAGAAAGAAATGCTAATTATACAGCACATTTTCTTACTGTATTATTATCAGTTGAGCTAGAAACAACATCTCTGTGAAATCTTCAAATTAAAGGGGGCATTATCCAGCAAAATATGTGGCAAACATGGCAAAGCAACAATTATGGGCCCGATTACGATGCGGGCAGGAAGGGCTCCAACCGTCGGTCGGAGCCCTCCTGCCCGCATCTTAATCACCCATTCGGATTGCCTTCCGACCGAGCCATTTCGATGGGCTCGGTCGGAAGGGAATCCGAAGCAGTCTTTCGAATGGCTTACGACGGGCTCGGAGAGCCCATCCGCCATTCGGAAAGCCCACAGTAATCCACCAGCCGTATCTTTCCGGCCGAGGGATTATGACGTCAGTTTCCCACTGCCTTTTTGTGCTGGCCTTTCCGGCACAAAAAGGCATTAGGAAACAGCTTTGGGGGCCCCCAGCAGGGCCCCCATGGGTGCAAGGCCGCCGAATGACGGCCTAGGGGGCACCTATGGAGCCCCACTGTTGATCCCTGCACCCGGTGGCAGGCACCTTGGGGGTGCCTTCCTCGGGGTGCAGGTATGAACTGCACCTTAGCATTTTGCTATGAGAGCATGCATTCCGTTCGGAATGCATGCTCCCATAGCAAAGTATAGGATTGCGACCGAACAGGGTTCGGTCACATCCTAATTCCTGGAATAGAACCGACAACAGGAGTTTGTTCGGTTCTAGTTCCAGAACGATGCTGGATGGACTCGGGTCTGTCGGCATCGTAATCGGCCCCTTTGTATTAAAGGCTGTAGCCACTGAATCACATAATACACAGCTCTTCACCATTGTTCATTTTCATTAGCAATTTATTCATGAAAGGTAATATGGATTACTGCCCATCTTGAGGTGTGCCTTGAAGAAAAATGTTTTTAAGCAAACTAACCCAAAATAAATATGTAATTGAGAAAAACATAACGTTTCATATTGTGCTATATTTTCCTCTCTGGGTCCTGGTGAAATTTACAAACATAGTTTATGTCCCCATAGCCCCTCAATGGCAATATTGGACCATATTACAGTTATCCATTATGGATCTTCTATATCTAGAGGCTATATATATGATGTAAATATCATGTATGATGTGACATCTTGTGATGTATTTTTTATGTTCCAGTGAAATTATCTTCAGCAACTTACCTGGGTACAAGTTTAGATACACCACACTATTCCAAGTCCTGTAGTGAATCCAGATTTAGATTAATGCCCGATTTTGGGTTCTAAATTGGGCATATACGTTTTTCCTTAAGAAAATCATAATAGGTAAATAATACCTGGAGAAATATGAAATATGAAAAAAGATCAGAAAGCTGTATTGCTTGATTTCAGCGTGTAATAAAATCAAACCAAATGTTATTCCCCATTGTGGCCTGTCAAATTCAGAATCGCTTTGTGAATCCACCGGTAGTAGTAGTGTAAATCTTGCTCTATTAATATTTAACAAAACCTATTAATTCGTGAACTATGCATTATAAATAAACTGTACAAAATTGCCTTTGGTACCATTGAAATAGTTTGACATTCAATTGTTTTGTCTTTGGTGTAAAAAAATGTGTTACAAAAATGACTTTCGGCTCTGAGCAGAATCGCTTTACAGAGATTTAGAGGAATAGCGCGAAGCCTCTGTTCTGTGATAAAAATAGAACAATCAACTGACTTTTTCATTTTTTTTCTCCCAGAGGAATAAACGTTTTGCAGATGCTTTTCAGATATATAGAATCATTTCTGTATGATATAAAAAGGGATTTGCGCCATAGAAGCAGCTGGCGTCCGGTTTTGCTTTGTGAACAGCAGATGCAATTTTATCCCCTTAAGGTATTAATGAATGTTCCTGGAAAACATCCATTTAATGTTATCTTTGTGGTAATGGGAGTGCAATGGGATAAACATTAATCTCGTTTCATTTCCAGAATTTGAAGTGGTTTAAGCACCAGTGTTTGTTCTTACATTTATTTTCCCTTGTAAGGGCAATGGATAGCAAATTATATTCAAACAAAATAATTAGTAAATTGATGGCTATTATGGATAATTGAATGTACTGAAAAGCAAGGTGGGTGCCCTTTTGTGTCTACTTGTGGTCTATAAAAATTAAATGCATGGTTAATTCCTATGCTTACTCTACATAGTTGCAGAGATAGAGAAGGCAGTTCTAATTACAATAAAACAGTACTCTTCACATCATAAGGATATTTCCTTTCAGGGCATTTACATTTACTTTTAAGTCAGCATTGTTTCGCCCGTAGATCTGATGAAAACATTCCAGTGGACCTGTTACTAACGGTTTCTAGGGCAACCTGTTGCCAAAAAATGTGCTTCTAGACCCATGTACTGAAATCAATTAAAGTCTTGATTATACTGAATGCTTCTAGCACAAGTATGCTCATTGATTCTGATCAGTTCATTGATTTGTAAACCAAATCCGGCCTAAAAATGTTCCCAATGTATGATAGCAATGCTGTTTCATGTCGTACAAATTCTAACATATTCGCTGTGTTATGTATAAGACTGTTGGAACCAACCATGTGGCATGCCATAATGCCCGCATTTATTATTCATTTTCAGAGATGACACATGCATTTTTTCTTCTCGTCATTAGAGCATTCCATGGTAAATGATAATTGTTGGACCTCTAGGGTCATCCCATATTTGTACCTTTCTTTACTGAGCCTGTTTTATTGTCTTTTAGGAGTTTACGCACTTTACTCCTGCTAATAAGTGGTAAAGTGCTTGTGCTCTCCCTTCCAAACATGGTAAAATTTGTATAGACCTGATTGGTCAATTTAATTTACTTATAAATCCCTAGTATATGGTTGTACATGTATCCAGGACTTGTAAATGAAAGGCTACTAGTGGCCTGCAGCACTCATTATGCCACCCACTAAAGCAGCCCTAGAAACCATTTCTCAGGCCTACCATTGCAGCCTGTAGTGCAGTTTTAAGCTGCCATTTCACCTGACAAAAAAACCTTTTGCAAGGCCTACACCTTCCTTTTTAATACTTATAAGTGAGTCCTAAGGCAGGCTCTAACAGCTCAGATGGCAGATGATATGGCATTTAAAAAGTAGGATATGTGTAGTTGAGTTTTTCATGTCCTGGCAGTGAAAACACATGCAAAGCTGTGTTTCACTGTGGCAATGTTAGCCCCCTCATAGACTAACACTGGGTTACCTTATTACATTTAATAAGTGATAACTTGCATTTGGGAAGAGATAGAGAAATACTTCCACTCATTTGAATTGTAACTTAAATCCTCTTTACTAGTAAAGGTGGATTTGAAATTAATATTTTGAAAAGGCCACTGCCTTTCTGCCAGTGTCCACGGTCACATGATTGTTAATGACTTTTTGTGTGGTATGATGTGCATACCTTTCGGACAGGGGACAAAAGGTACTTGGGTGTGAGAAACGGTGTTTAATTTTATTCCTGAGAAAAAGCCATTAATGGAGGCAATCTGGGCTTATTAAAACACACCTTGTGACATAAATATCTCCCTTTGTTTTGTTCAATGGTAGAGAACAAACTTACCCTGATATGAAGATGTGATAGGAAAATGTCGAGGTTGTGCAACTATTGGTATCTATAACAACACAAATGAACATCAAATGATTAAAAAAACTGAAGGCGTGGATAGAGGTGACAAACAAGAAAGACTGTATAGTGTTTCCTCTACTCCACCGCAAATGTGATAGACCCCAATATAATTTTCAGGCTCTGGGGTGCATCAATGTGTAGTTGCCTCTCTTTCAGACTTTTCTTTTTCTAGGAGTAGAAAACGTGCTTGTTTTGGGCAAAAATAGTTCAACTATACTTTCAGGATTATACATGCAGGGAAAAAAAGCTAGTGCAATACAAAGCCATAAATGTGGTCATAAATCCAGGCTCTGATCATGGTCAGTGGGCCCATGCTCAAAAACATAAAGAGTATCATAAGACAGTTATTGACACAAAACAGAATAAGGAACATCTCTGGGCCATTGTGTGGAAGGTGGCTAAAAGGAATGTTGACAGTAAAGTTTTGGGATATGGCCAGTCCAGTCATGTCTCCTCAGTAAGAGAAGGAGTTTGATAACATCTCAATGGAGGACTGAATGCAAAACATTATTGCCTTACAGGGTTCTATATTTTATATGGATCCTAACACTCTTCCAACCGAAAAGCCTCACTCCATCAGTTGGCAAATGGTTTGGTCTGCAGCCATAGTTGAAAATCTAATCAAGGCTGCCAAATCCTCATGTGCCCAAGGCCCCTGTTTCTTAACAATAGCTATACTTAATATTCATCTTAAATGTAGAGCTCATTTTCTCCTTCTGTTGTTTCAAGTAATTTCTAATAGCTTCACAATGGTGGAGTTTGGTGAGCCTGTATTATGGAGCTTATCTAAAAAAAGTGGGCTAGATCAATTACTTCTAATTATCAACCAATTGTCCTTTTGGACACCTAAAGCAAACTATATAGAGACAATATTGCATTATCTTGTAGACTAGATTGCTGTTGTTGCTCTGATTAAACCTATCTGCCCTTGTCTTGACAGTGGCATTATTGTTTCATTGACTACAGTACAGCTTTCGACAAGGTTGATAAACTAGTTTTGTGGATGAAACTATTAAACTGAGTATTGATCCTCATTTAGTGGAGCTTATTAAAGCTCTTCATTGATAAACATGGATCAAGAGAAGAAAAAGCAAATGTGGTACTTTTTCTCAAGAGATAATTTCAGTAAGTGGCCTCAAGCAGGGGCTGTACATGCTTGGGATCTGCATATTTCAGAATTGGCAGAACATTGTGCTCAGACCCAGTGTTTCCACACCCGACTAGGAAGAAGCCAGATTTCAATATTAGTCTATGTGGGCAACTTAGGCCTGGTCGACCTGATGCTAAGTAGCCTCCAGTAACTTCTAGACTCCCTATGTATTACAATAGTAAGAATAAACAACTTATAAATATGATTAAGAGATACATTTTTACTTACTTCACTATTGTTTTAGGGCCTCACCATTCTACCAATGTGTTGATGTATTGTTATTACCCTGATAATTGCGGTCAGTGAACTAACATACACTGGCACATTCTGTAGAATAAGAAGAAAAACATATCATGTGTGTAGTAAGAGACAAATCTATATTTCTCCTAGAGTTGCCATGGTTCTAAGAGTGGTTAGGGCTGTGTTATTAAACTGGCTGAACTTCCAGTAGTCACAGATTTTGCCACTCTATTGCTATTTCTGCCTGCGCTCTACCTGGTGTGTGTGTGTGCATGCATGTGTGAGTGTGTGTGGGGGGGCACTTCTGCTTCTGTTAAGACAGTGCAGGGTACTTCATGAGCTTCCAACAACAAAAGTCATTTAGTGAAGCTCTTTGTCCTGATGCAAAGAAACTCCTTAAGAGAAATGGGAATTTAGGTGCTGAATAGTTTGCCAATTGGCTTCCAAAGCCCTCTATGCTAGATCCGAACTTAGGACCAGATTTAGACGTGGATGACCGATACTCTGTCCGTGAGAGTGAAGGACGGCATTGCATCCACCACCCTGATGGACTACTGTATGCCAAATTTAGACATCCCTCCTGGCCCAGTGGTGTCCTCTGTACCTTACTCCACACAACAAAATACCCGGGTCTGACACTGAGACCAAGCTAGGAACCTAGAATGACAAAGGAGTATTCCTTTATTCGGTCGAAATTCCTCACCCACTAGAGGTAGTATGCTTCATCATAGAGGTTCTCTTCACACAGTAACAGCAAATCACAGTGCGGGCTGCAACTCCCTCTCTAATCGGAGGAGCTCTTTCAATGTTTTAATATTTGGTAGTGATCCCTATGGAGTCAACGGGGTGGGGAAGCTAGCAGAGTGTGCGATGTGCTATAGTGTGACGTGAACAACGTGGTTAAAACAACTCCAGAGCAGGCATTCAGCTTTATTCTTGTCTGCCTGGGTCAGGATTAAAAGATTGAAAAGACACTGCAGCAGTCAGATAACCCTACCTTTTTGTGTCTTGATCAACATGTTTCTGACAACAAAACCCTCAGCCAAGAAGTACAGGCATTCGTCAGGACCTTGGAAAAATTCACTGCTGCTTATAAAAAGAGCAACAAAAATAAAATAAATGCAAACCAATAAAAGTGGTCACCAATGACTCATGAGTGGATAGACTTTACAATGACCCACAGAAGTCGGGTGACATGTCTCAACTCGAGATGGCCTTGCATTGGGCTCAGAATGCACTCTATCCTTCAGGCGGTTCCCTAGACAGTCTGACAGATGCCAGATTCTCTGTAACCTTGACAGGAACTACCATTCTGGTGGCGGTCTACCTGACTCTAAATGAGGTGGGCAGAGAGAGAGTTTGTCAGACGGGCTAATCTATTGTGTTTTGCAGAGAGTATCCTGCCTGACAAACTCTAAATCATCCCCTTGATCTCTCTAAAACATCCCCTTGATCTTCTGTTCTCATCCTGATTTTAGGGCCGTCAGTACTACAAATGGAAAATTATCCTGTGCTCCTTTTAATTTAAAAGAGTTCCTGATTAGATCAAGAACAGATGTTTGTTGGCACTGATTAGATTGCTCTTTATAAGCTTTGGTTTTCTTTGTTACCTTGTGCAGGGCTTCCATATTAGATCCCACTTCTCTTTTGAAGTCCTGTGTAATCTAAGGCAGCTCTTTTGCCAAACCTCTCTTACTTCTGTCATCCTTGTCACAAGTACATGTCATATCCTCGAATTTACCCAAGCAGCTCAACCACCTGCAGCTGGTGTACAAGCATGGCACATGACCCACAGATTGTCAGACATTGGGCCGAGACTGATTACCATGGACTATTGACTAAAGTACTGTGCCTACTCTACTGTGCCACTCCCAGGACAACTTCAACACCCTCACAGGGAGGATGGACTCCGCCAGGTAACTGGTTGTAGCAGGATACCCTGAGAGTGATAAGGAGCATGGCCACCACCATCAGTTACCCTTCCAAACTGGTTCAGGGACACTTGGATTTGCTTCAAGGTCATAATATGATCCTGAAGGGTGCTGATTGCCAAAGGATGCTTGCAGCTTCATGCAGAGCAAGCCTATGTATGGCACCTCCACCAGCCAATTGCTCCACCCATTCACCTCCTCATTTTTCCACTACTCTAGTCAGGTGAGCCCTGTCTCACGCCACACCTCAGAGGAGGTCTACCTATGCTGGCCTGATGTCTATGGCAGCAGACAGCCTGCACGCCTGCAAAAGAGAAAGGCACCTTAGGCTCAATTTATACATATCTGTATATATTTAAGGGTATTGGGGTATATTCACAAGAACGTGCGCTAAACATCTCCAAAAAATGTTAACGCAACTTTACACATCGCGGGAAAATAACCCCGTGTTAACGTGGAATTCACAACACGGCGGTACCATTCGATAGCCTCCCAAAACCGCGGCCAATGTCCGCGATACAACCACCGCGACAAAAACACAAACCCCAACGCGTAAAAAGACGCGATGGGCCCAAACGCGATAAGAAAACAGTGATAACCAGCAAGAGGCCAGCAATACCCACGCGTAATGCGGGGAAAAACACAAGAACAGCATACGGAAAATGCCACTAAAAAGGAAATGAACTGCGGAGTACCACGGCCTGTGGCCGATGTGGGTCATGATGCGGAGGATGGTTGTCCTTTTGAGCCTGTAGTGGGCAATGATTTCCTCGGGCGTTAGGTCTGTGAGACTACTGCATTTTCGGTAGGTCCGCTGTCTTACTCTGCGCTGCCTCTGTGGTGGTCCGGGGGGAGGGGTGCCGGTCCGGGTCCTGGGGGTGGTGACGGTGGGTGTTGTGGCCCTGTTGGGGCTCCAAGCTGCATGATGAGTAGCTCCATGGCGTCGGTTGTTCTTCGGGTGTGGCTGTGTGCGGGGCTCCGTTGCCTACTGCAGGTAGTCATCCTGCTTAACACCAGCAAGAGGCAGGTGTTAAATACCTGCTGCTACCGCGGCTTATCGCGTGGTTTTGACTCACATCGTGGATCTGGCAGTTCGTTGTGAAAGTGGTGTAGTGGTGTTTTCGTGGGTTTTTGCACGGGAACGCCTACTCTGCATCTCATTAGGGTTAGTTGGTGGTGTCACCCGTGGAGATAAATTTAGCGGCAGTTATCGCGGGAATACTGGCGATGTCTGGAGTTTGCACCCACTTGTGAATGGGGCGATAAATCTATCTCCTCTTTTGATGCGCTAAAGTGGCGATAACTCGGCGATAAGTCCTTGTGAATATGCCCCGAAGAGTACTATCAGTGGTGTTAATAGTATAGTATAGTTTTAGTAGCAGTGGAAGTGATAGGTTGTTTGGGATGTTTTGAAGTCCTGGGGATAGAGTAATGCTACCAAGGAACAAGGATAGGTGGAGTTAGAATTGGAATAGTGCAAAGAGAGGTCATTTGAGAGTGTATTTTTGGTGATGGCTATTGGTTACTTATGGATTGGACAAGGGTTGGATAGTCCTATCAGAGGACAATGATAGTTGAGGGGTTGGAGAGGGCAGTTAGAGGCCGTTTGAGTGTAGATTTTGGTGTTGGTTAAAGGTTAGTTAGGGATGGTGTGATGGTAGAAATAACTATCTGGTTGCAGGGATAGCTGGGGTTAGTGTGAGAGGTATAATCGGGCAGCTAGGCAATGGAGTTCTTCCAATAAATCAAATTATGTTTTTGGTGTGGGTGTATAATACTGTTGTGATTTCAAAGGAAATTGCAAAAGAGATCAGCCGTAAAGCATTAGCCTTCAAACATCATTGGCCCTGACCCACTTGTACCAGTGCTTAATTTATGCTGATGGGTGCAGGTAGTGGGCACTGGCACTTCCTTTTGGGGACCAAGACTTATTATTCCCCAGTAGGTGTGTCCAAAAGGCAAGAGAAAGGGGCAGGTCAGGAGAGACCAAGGCAGAAGATAAAGATAGAAAACCAATGACAAAGGGAGAAAACAGCAAAGAAAGGAACTGCAACACATTTTTAAAACACTTTTAAAAAGACAAGAAGCGTAGAGTGGTGGAAAAAAGAGGCATGAGGAATAATCAAGACTAAGCAGCCTTGGTTTCCAGAAACCCTGACATTGGCCAATCCAGGCTTTCACCAGCGCCAGAGCCAGTTCTTAAAAAAACACTTTGGAACCTTGCACTTATTGTTTCATGAATTTAGCAATGACGTGGGATTCTTCCTCCTCATGACCTGAGCCCTGTTGACCTGATTAGCATACCCTGGCATGGGCACGCGTTGTGTAACTGCAATATCCAGCCTGCGATAGAAGAGTACAATGTTTCAGACCTTATCTGTTCTACATGCAATGGCCTCACCACTATGGTGGAAACATTAGAAATTTTCTTTGATTGTTCATTGACAGGGATCATCAGCCAGGTCTGCAATGTAAGCTTATAGTCTACTCCTAGAAGGGATAGAAATGTTCAAAGTGTTATTTTGGCATTGTAGTGGATACAAATGCAGACGTTTATATACCATTCATTAGTTGGTCAACACCTATCCAAAGCCATGTTCCTTGGGCATGTGACATGTCAGTTCAGTGTAGATGATATCTCTCAGTGCCCTTTTGGATTTCGACAATCATTTCACATATGTGGAGTCCAATCAATAGCTTATGAGTGATGGACAGACAGGACAAGAAGGAGAACAAAAAAGCATTCTGAGTAATGGATTTTTGCAATATGTTTGTGTGCCTGCTACCTTTACAAGATCTGTCAGGGCAGTTAACTGTACTATATCTGCAGTGTCATAGACCAATGTCTACCCCATGAAGTGCATAGTCTGACCCATAATGAAAAATTGCATTCACAAATAAACAGTTATTTGTTTGGATCTTTCCCCTTTGTTCTCTTTGGTTGACACTTCTAGTCCTTACAATGACAGTGCTCGCTAATGTGTAATAGAATGTGCTCAACAAATCATATGTTACTTGATCACTTGATAAAAGTGTGGCTTCACCAATTGAAGTCCCGGAATCCACTGTGACAGCTATGGTTGTGTTACTGTTACCATGTGGTTACAAATTCCTTAATGATACACTGTGTTCTATCCTGTGAGGTGTGTGCCATGTACTTGTAGTGTCTTGTGAGTTACTGATGACGGGAGCCTTTTGGTTCCTGATAGACTCCGCAGAACAGTGGCATAAGTGCTTGACTGTGGGTAAAATAATTCATGAAGTAAAACGTTCAGTTAACGGTTACACGCTGAGTAATAAAGACATGGAATACCAAGCTCCATGTGTGGTGTGACCATTTGCATGTACCCGGGCTCAGGAGCATGCAACAACTGGTTTCAAAACAGGGGATTATTTAAATCCCATGACCCGAAAAACCGAGAGTGCTCTCCCCGGAGAGTTTGACGTGGTCCAGCAAACTGCTCGTGCCTCAGTAGAAGTGAAAATCGATGGATATTTGTGAAGAAAGTGAAGTCCTTACAAAAAGTTTGCTTGTTGTCAGCTAGAAATTTGCTAATAAAGTCGAGACAAGAGATACTGTGCCACAACATAACACAGAGCTGTCATTCATACAGTACAATAACACTAAAGGCAGTGACAACCAGTTACAGAGAAGCGCCAAAGGCAGTGACTGCTGAGTGTAAGGAAGCACTATAAGCAGAAAACATTCCTGATGCAAAGAAATGCTTAAAGGCAGTAAACCAGGTACTTAACATGCAGAGAGCGGCGACAGCCAGGTGCAAGAGAACGCTGTGAGTACAAGCAGATAAATGCAGAGAAACATTCGAGGTGGTGATAACCAGATACATTGAGAATACAATCACGCTTACCAGCATCTTATTAAAGAGAGTTATGATACCACAGCATTTGGGCTAAGCCACCCAAGTCGATGTCCAGGGCTAGTGAATAGGGAGCCGTTGATCCCTTAAGAGGACCCCACAGAAGGTACCAGGTGCATTCCGCATGACTCAAAAGTCTTTAAGAAGTTGAAAGGCTCCAATGACCGGGAGAAAAGAAGCCATACAAGTCAGATTGGCCACAACGACCTGGAAGCAAGCACATCGCAAGGACTTACAGATGGTATGAATGGTGCAAGTCCAGGTGCATAGCATATACTCTCATCAGAAAGAGCCATAACTGGTTATGATGCTGCTTCATTCCTGAGACCACTGCTTCCCTTCGATACAGCCAAGAAACAAAACATCATCAAATAAAATATCATCAAATATCTGAAGAATTTGGTGGGTGAAGGAGTAAAAGAAGTGATAAAGAAGATACAATGTGGTGGTGAAGTGACGTACCGTCAAATCAAAGAGACGTTAAGCACCAAATTTAATCCAATGGCAAATGTCAACTATGAAAGGTACATTTTCAGTCAAGAAAGGCAGGGAGCTGGTGAAGCAATGGATGGGTTTGTAGTAAGACTTGAATCACTCATCAAGCAGTGCAAGTTCAACGAGTTCAACGATAAGGAGGCCTTGGGTTACTGAGTAATAGATGGCTGTCTCTCCAATTCCTTCACAAGATAAATGCTGAAAGAGACACTGAACTTGGAGCGTGTACTCATGGCTGCCGGAGCAGAAGAAAGTGCTGACAGACAAGCAGCTAACATGGAGGCAGGAATGGCCTAAAGTGAATCAGTGCTGGGTGTGAAAACTAAGTCAAAACACAAGGTAGAAAGCCATAAAGTAATGTCTCCAGAGGAAAAAAAGTGTTTTCAATGTTGATTTCCCTTTCCACATGAAGGTAATTGTCCTGCCATTGGACAGATATGCAAAGGCTGCGGGAAAGAGAACCATTTTGTAATGGTTTGCAAAGTGAGGGAGTTATCAAGTATGTCACATCGAGGAAACAAAATGGAGGAAAGCTCAAGTGCGTCACATCGAAAAAACAAAATGAATGCTAGAACTTTCCAGATGCGACCCTCTACATGCCCCCACAAGGTCAAGCGACCAGAGCAGTTGAGGCAAGGGGAAACTGAATGATGCCAATTGTCATCAAATTCATTGTCTAAAAGTTTGTCACCATCATTGTCAAGCGACAGAGAGGAAGATGGGTGTGTGCTGTCAATGTTGACTGCTGGACGATGTGTGCATGTAGGATTAGCTTCTTTCAAGGAAGAATGCCAGTCGTAGCTAGGTCGACAAGTGAAAGTGCGAAATACATTTAGACACTGTCTCAAGAGCACAGTGAAAGTGAGTAGGTGCTCCATACATTTTATCATATTCAGTGGCGCATTGATGAACATTATGCCAGAGAAAAAGTACAATGAACTGTTTCCAGTGCCCCATTTGACCCTGTCGAAAACGAAAGTGTAAATGTGGGCTGCTTAGATGCCACTGCAAATTCAAGGTTCGTTTATAGTAGCTGTGAAGCATAAAAACAAAAGTACAAGCACCAATTCATGTCTTGCCAGGCACTTCATCGAGCGCATGTTTACTCAGTTTCAGTACTGCTGCTGACATGAGGCTGATTTCTGTAAACTACAATGTCAGTGCCTATCAAGAGATAGTGGATCGCTTTCCATCCTTGTTTAATGGACTAGGAAGACTTAAGACTATGAAAGTGCAACTTCACATAATTGAGTATGTGTGTCCCATTGCTCAACGATCTCATCAAATTTAATTTCATTTACAAAAGGCTGTTGAGAAAGAACTTGAGACACTCTGAAAGCACGACATCATTGAGCAATCCACTGGTCCAATGCCATGGGTATCACCCATAGTTGTAGTGCAGAAAAACAATAGTGGAAGAGCTGTGTGCATCTGCGTTGATATGTGCCACGTGAACAAGAGAGCGACTTCCAGGTCTGCACATTGCTGACATGATTACGCAGCTGAATGTAGCTCAAGTCTTTTCCCGCCTTGATTTGAACAAAAGGTATCACCACTTCGAACTGGAAGAAAATTTCAGGTACATTACTACCTTTTCGACTCATGTTGGTTTATTTAGATATTAACTGCTAAGTTTTGGAGTGTCATCAGCTGCAGAACTTTTTTGGGATGTGTTGGACTTGGCCCTTTTTGGCCGGTTCACCCCTAAACTTTTTGCCTTGTATGTCAGTAGTTTTAAGTCTCTGGGCACTTTAGCACTGTGGGCCAGTGTAAAGAGCGTGCGCGCTGAGTGCGTGTGGTGAGATTGTCCTGCCCTCCCATAGGAATGCATGGGGGATATGTGTGTCCATGGTAATTCCTGGTGTGAGAGGAGTGCAGGGGCGAGTTTAGTATGTGCGAACTTCGTGAGAATAAATGCTGCGCAATGGTGTGCGCAGATTTATTATGGCTGGTGTGGAAGGGCCACTTTTAGAAGTTGGCATTTATGTGTGCTCTGTGTCTGCCTGCCTGATGTGAATTGCATGTCTGGCTTGTGAGTGACAGGGGCAGGGTGAGTCAGCGCAGTGGTGAATAGGGAGATCTGCATCTAGATGGGAGGGAGGAGTTGCACCTGGGACCTGAATAGGGCTGTGCCTTCCCTCCACAATGCTGGCTCCACCCCCTGTGGTGCGTCTGATGTCCCTAGCCTGTCCTGTGAAAGGAGAGAGGAGCTGAGCAAAACAAAGTGCTCCAAAGCTCCCCCAAACCAGTTGCGTCTGGTTTTTCCCCAGCCCTGTGCTGTGACACAAAGGGAAATGTGTATAAAAGAAGGGGCTGTGACCCCATGAAAATGTTCAGTGTTCCTGTGCAGTTCGGGTGTGCTGTTCCTGCCGGGGCGTGCTGCTGCTGGGGCCCAGGGGGCTGCCATGAGGGCTTGCCTCCCTGGGCCCTGCCTTGCCCCTGGAAGATCTTTTATTTGGGACCCTCTCTGCTTTTCTTTCCCTAAAGACTTCTTGGACTCCTTTGCGCCCTGTGAGCACTATACTTTTATTGCTGGTGCCCCAGAGAGGGGACTCCAGCTTTGCCCAAGAAGAGGAGCGTGTATGCTCCGCAGCGCTGAGCTGCCGTCTGTGAGGGAATCCCCATCATAGGGATTCCCCCCTGATGCCTACAGCGGCGGGTGCCTACCCCGCGTTGTTCCTTATTTCGCGGGTGCCCACCCTGCGTTGATGCCGCTTATTTGTCAGTCCTTGCGGGTGCCCACCCCGCGTTTCTCTGTACCTCGCGGGTGCCCACCCCGCTCTATATTTTAATTTTGAGAGGGAGCCTACCCCTCGTTTCGCCGCTCTTGAAATTCACCTGGGCCGCTATAGATGCGACCCGGAAGTCAGGCACGGTGGGCGGGGCCTGGCGGACGGAAGCCAGGCAGGCGCCTGGCTTGACTGGGGCGTCACTTCTGCCCTCCCCCCGTCGGGGGAAGGCGACCCAACAGAGCGTCGACTCTTCGCGGGGCTCCCATGACCTGAGGGAAGCCCCGCCCAGACCGCCACAGGAGAGGAGCCGACGGGAGTCCTGAGTGCTCTCCCTGCCCCGCAGCCTTCTGAGCGACCGTCCACCGGAGAGAGAGAGCGCCTCGAGTGATGCTACACCCGCCGGGAAGCCTACAAGTCGGTGAGTGGAGCTGGGGGGGAGGGGGTATGTCGAGGCACGCTATCAGTGCCTGCCCCCATTTTGCTTCCCCAAGACACCGTGTTGGTGCCTGAGCGGCCCCGCCAGCGAGCGGGCCGCTCCCACGTTATTGGACAAGTTGGGATTAGAGAGCCCCATTTACTTTGCTCACAGCTGCGCCGCACCAGCGCGGGCAGCTGCTACTTTTGGGCGCAATTGTTTTAGAGCCCCGTGTGGCTCCATGAGTGGCATGTTGCTAACGGGCCCAGAGGGGCCCGTGTCCCCCCCCCCAAGGTGGCCATTTACCCCAGCTGCCCCGTTTGCAGAGGGCAGCTGCAACGTTTTGCCGCATTTCTTTTTCCTACAGAGTCCCAGTGGGGACCCGAAAGGGCACAGTGAGTGCCAGTGGCCACATCCTCATTTACAGCTGCGCAGCACTTAGTGCCAGCTGCAGCGTTTAGGCCACAGTTCTTTGGGGGGTATTAGTGTACTGTTGCGCTAGGAGTGAGATGCACTCCTGGGCCCCTGACTCTCCCAGCTGCCCAGCAAGTAGTGGGCAGCTGCTACGTTTAGGTTTGCGCAGTTGCGCACCCTTGACTTTCGCTGCATTGGCAGTGCGCCCGGACATTCTGGACACAGGGCATTTGAGCCCCTCTTGAGATGGCCAGTTGGCCAGGGGACAGTTAGATTTATAGGGCGCCAGGCCCTAATGTGAAAATGTGGTGCTAGGAAATGTGATACATTTACCATGCTTTACGCACCCTGTTTATACCTCTAATGTGGTTTGTGATTATGAGGTTGTTTTGCATATCATGGTTTATGCTAGTGAGATTATGTTTCACTGTGTGCTTTACGCCCCTAATGTGACTTATACTTAGGAGGTTAGGGTCTAATGTGTTTAGACTTATGAGAGGATTGCATAATGTATTTATGCTGGTGAGGTTAGCGCAGAATGTAATTCGCGCCTAATGTGATGCTGTGCATAATGTGGTTTATGTTACAGGCGGATGCTAAGTCCAATTGTTACCAGTGATTACTGGTTGTACGTTTATGATGTGTTCTACATTTATTATAAGTGATACATATACTAAGTTCACTTTGTGCTGGTTCTGACAGTGGTCCAGTTGGCCCTGTCAGGTGTAAATAATCCCTTGTAAATATGACCCCGTGCCAGGTGGCCCGATGTATATTATGTGAGTACTATTCTAATGTGTTTTATGATAATACAAAGGCTATTTTTATACATGACCTTGTGTGGAGTTCCTTTTGTAGTGTTCCTTGGGTGTTGTTGCTGTGGGTGTTGCGCAAACGCTCTACACATTGCCTCCGGGATAAGCCTGACTGCTCGTGCCAAGCTACCAAGGGGGTGAGCAGGGGTTATCTTTGGCGTGTAACTCACTTGCCCTGACTAGAGTGGTGGTCTCTGCCTGGCTTTGGCGCAAGCCTTAGCCAACCAGAGATCCCATTTCTAACATTGGTTGTCAGCGGTGGGGATTTGGACTTGCGTTTGCGCAGTACCACAGCGACAACTGGCTGCATTACAAAACTCTGCATTTTAGATAGTCACATGGAAAGGGATTATTGCTTCTGAGTTTGTTTTAAGTGTCATTTCTTTTTGAAATGTGTTTTATGTTGCACTATGAGTTGGGTGTCCTGCCAAGGACAGAAACCAGAGAATCTGGAGGAGTGACTGCCCTTGTGCAGACTGCTATTGGGTTGGCCTAAAGCTGGAGGAGGGACTGCCCTTGAGCCATTGTGCTGGTTCTTGGGTTGGCCTGCAGCTGAGGGAGGGACTGCCCCTGTGCTGTCTGCTAGTTCTTGGGTTGGCCTACAGTGGGGACTTAATTGGTATGGAGTCACTAGCTCGGGAGGGTAGATTATCCCCTAAGTGCAGTGTGAGTTTTCTGGATTCACCAGTAAGGGTGGGATCCAGTGGTGGCAGCGAAGTGTGTGTCCAGTGCATGAATTCCCGTCCCGTTCCCAGAGTATGGTACCTGGTGCTCAGTAAGAGGGGTGCAGGTTGAGATTCAGGGGCAGTAGATACTGTCTCACCGGTCTGGGGGGGTGTGTGTGGATAAATGGTGTGTTGCACTGGACGAGTGGGTGTGAGTTCTCTGAAATAAGGAGCTTGCTGAATACTTGGGTGTGAGTTCTCTGAAATAAGGAGCTTGCTGAATACTTGGGTGTGAGTTCTCTGAAATAAGGAACTTGCATTGGGGAGTAACCTTGAGGGATGGTGCAGGTGTCTCCCAACCAGTGTGGCGGAGATGGTTCAGAGGAACCCAACTAGGAACCATTATAGTGAGGAGGTTGCAAGGCCTCACATCATGTCCTGCGAGGAAGGTGTGAGACTGGGCCGTATTCCGAGCCTCAATCTCAAGTCTCCGGTACTGGATGGTTCTTAGAAGGAACACCAGGAAAGGAACCTAGTCTGTCCTGTTGGACTGTTCTGTATGGGGGACCTCCCCGTGGTAGGTGAGCTGGAAGTGATTCCAATAAGAGTGGCTCAGGTGTCTTCCGTGGTGGAGGAGGTTCAGTGTAGCCCAGCTAGGTCCCGGTGTAGGGGCTCACATCTTGTCTCAAGAGGAGAAAGAGTGAGTGGTTCTGTCCCAAAGTGCCCGAAACCCAGTCTCAGGACCTGGATTGTTTCTTAAAGGGAACATCAGGTTGGGGGCCTAGGCTGTACTTGTAGGCCATTTGAGGAGGATCTCCCAGTGTCTAGAGGACGTGGAGCGTCTGTAATCAGAGCTCCAGCAGTCCTAGTGTCTGGCAGTACCACTCCCCTTGGGAGGGTGCAGAAGTCCAGAGTGAGGGGTGAGAGGGGGAAAAAGTACCCAGTGGAAGAGCCAGTGGGTCAGGGGCCAGCCAGCAGGGCTGAGTCGCCAATGAGTGACCATGGTGATGCCACTTCTGCCCTGGGTTTGCGCCGGGCAGACTGTCACACGACCCATTAGTTATGTGTCACCCTCGTGAAGTCCTGGTTCGCCGGGCATCTGACCAAAGGGTATGTCCCTGGGTTGGGGAGCCAGTAGCCGGTGTTTCCGGATCTGGACGGCAGGGCGACTGTAATCAGTGTCCTGGCCGGTTTTGCCTTCTAGGGGTACCACTTCAGTTGGGAGGGTATCGGACTCCTGGAAGGGGGTGCAGAGGAGGGAGTCCTCGCCTCTGACCCCGGTGCAGCCGGTGAATTTATTTCCCAGGTGGTAGACCAGTGATGGAGAGAGGTCCTGAACTGGTGGGAGAGTTGTGTTCTGGTAGGTGCTTCTCCTGGGAGAGCGCGAAACGTCAGAAATAGAGGTAGGGGAAGAGGATGCTTCGCCCGTGACCTCTGGTCAGCCTGAGGGTGCGGACCCTAGGTTGAAGGATCAGTGGTAGTTTGGAACTACACTGAGAGGGAGAGTGGAGAATGGCTATTGTATGCCAGGGGTTACTGCCCCCACTCTGGATTGGCAAGGACCAGTGGCATCTGGGTGGCCTAGGGCCTGGTCCTGGCCGTGGACAACTAAGGAGTACCGGTGGGGTAGCCTAGTTGGTCCTGAGTTTTTTTCTCTTAGATGGATTCCATGGGTTCCAAGTGGCGTAGAACCGGAGGGTGTCCCTGCAGTGCGGGCCCGCGTCCGTGTTCTATCGCCCCAAGCAGGGAAGCCCATCACGGTGGTGATCGGTCTGCCCTGCGTTTTGGCTGGAAGGGGGTTGTGTTGGACTTGGCCCTTTTTGGCCGGTTCACCCCTAAACTTTTTGCCTTGTATGTCAGTAGTTTTAAGTCTCTGGGCACTTTAGCACTGTGGGCCAGTGTAAAGAGCGTGCGCGCTGAGTGCGTGTGGTGAGATTGTCCTGCCCTCCCATAGGAATGCATGGGGGATATGTGTGTCCATGGTAATTCCTGGTGTGAGAGGAGTGCAGGGGCGAGTTTAGTATGTGCGAACTCGTGAGAATAAATGCTGCGCAATGGTGTGCGCAGATTTATTATGGCTGGTGTGGAAGGGCCACTTTTAGAAGTTGGCATTTATGTGTGCTCTGTGTCTGCCTGCCTGATGTGAATTGCATGTCTGGCTTGTGAGTGACAGGGGCAGGGTGAGTCAGCGCAGTGGTGAATAGGGAGATCTGCATCTAGATGGGAGGGAGGAGTTGCACCTGGGACCTGAATAGGGCTGTGCCTTCCCTCCACAATGCTGGCTCCACCCCCTGTGGTGCGTCTGATGTCCCTAGCCTGTCCTGTGAAAGGAGAGAGGAGCTGAGCAAAACAAAGTGCTCCAAAGCTCCCCCAAACCAGTTGCGTCTGGTTTTTTCCCCAGCCCTGTGCTGTGACACAAAGGGAAATGTGTATAAAAGAAGGGGCTGTGACCCCATGAAAATGTTCAGTGTTCCTGTGCAGTTCGGGTGTGCTGTTCCTGCCGGGGCGTGCTGCTGCTGGGGCCCAGGGGGGGCTGCCATGAGGGCTTGCCTCCCTGGGCCCTGCCTTGCCCCTGGAAGATCTTTTATTTGGGACCCTCTCTGCTTTTCTTTCCCTAAAGACTTCTTGGACTCCTTTTGCGCCCTGTGAGCACTATACTTTTATTGCTGGTGCCCCAGAGAGGGGGACTCCAGCTTTGCCCAAGAAGAGGAGCGTGTATGCTCCGCAGCGCTGAGCTGCCGTCTGTGAGGGAATCCCCATCATAGGGATTCCCCCCTGATGCCTACAGCGGCGGGTGCCTACCCCGCGTTGTTCCTTATTTCGCGGGTGCCCACCCTGCGTTGATGCCGCTTATTTGTCAGTCCTTGCGGGTGCCCACCCCGCGTTTCTCTGTACCTCGCGGGTGCCCACCCCGCTCTATATTTTAATTTTGAGAGGGAGCCTACCCCTCGTTTCGCCGCTCTTGAAATTCACCTGGGCCGCTATAGATGCGACCCGGAAGTCAGGCACGGTGGGCGGGGCCTGGCGGACGGAAGCCAGGCAGGCGCCTGGCTTGACTGGGGCGTCACTTCTGCCCTCCCCCCGTCGGGGGAAGGCGACCCAACAGAGCGTCGACTCTTCGCGGGGCTCCCATGACCTGAGGGAAGCCCCGCCCAGACCGCCACAGGAGAGGAGCCGACGGGAGTCCTGAGTGCTCTCCCTGCCCCGCAGCCTTCTGAGCGACCGTCCACCGGAGAGAGAGAGCGCCTCGAGTGATGCTACACCCGCCGGGAAGCCTACAAGTCGGTGAGTGGAGCTGGGGGGGAGGGGGTATGTCGAGGCACGCTATCAGTGCCTGCCCCCATTTTGCTTCCCAAGACACCGTGTTGGTGCCTGAGCGGCCCCGCCAGCGAGCGGGCCGCTCCCACGTTATTGGACAAGTTGGGATTAGAGAGCCCCATTTACTTTGCTCACAGCTGCGCCGCACCAGCGCGGGCAGCTGCTACTTTGGGCGCAATTGTTTTAGAGCCCCGTGTGGCTCCATGAGTGGCATGTTGCTAACGGGCCCAGAGGGGCCCGTGTCCCCCCCAAGGTGGCCATTTACCCCAGCTGCCCCGTTTGCAGAGGGCAGCTGCAACGTTTGCCGCATTTCTTTTTCCTACAGAGTCCCAGTGGGGACCCGAAAGGGCACAGTGAGTGCCAGTGGCCACATCCTCATTTACAGCTGCGCAGCACTTAGTGCCAGCTGCAGCGTTTAGGCCACAGTTCTTTGGGGGTATTAGTGTACTGTTGCGCTAGGAGTGAGATGCACTCCTGGGCCCCTGACTCTCCCAGCTGCCCAGCAAGTAGTGGGCAGCTGCTACGTTTAGGTTTGCGCAGTTGCGCACCCTTGACTTTCGCTGCATTGGCAGCGCGCCCGGACATTCTGGACACAGGGCATTTGAGCCCCTCTTGAGATGGCCAGTTGGCCAGGGGGACAGTTAGATTTATAGGGCGCCAGGCCCTAATGTGAAAATGTGGTGCTAGGAAATGTGATACATTTACCATGCTTTACGCACCCTGTTTATACCTCTAATGTGGTTTGTGATTATGAGGTTGTTTTGCATATCATGGTTTATGCTAGTGAGATTATGTTTCACTGTGTGCTTTACGCCCCTAATGTGAGTTATACTTAGGAGGTTAGGGTCTAATGTGTTTAGACTTATGAGAGGATTGCATAATGTATTTATGCTGGTGAGGTTGGCGCAGAATGTAATTCGCGCCTAATGTGATGCTGTGCATAATGTGGTTTATGTTACAGGCGGATGCTAAGTCCAATTGTTACCAGTGATTACTGGTTGTACGTTTATGATGTGTTCTACATTTATTATAAGTGATACATATACTAAGTTCACTTTGTGCTGGTTCTGACAGTGGTCCAGTTGGCCCTGTCAGGTGTAAATAATCCCTTGTAAATATGACCCCGTGCCAGGTGGCCCGATGTATATTATGTGAGTACTATTCTAATGTGTTTTATGATAATACAAAGGCTATTTTTATACATGACCTTGTGTGGAGTTCCTTTTGTAGTGTTCCTTGGGTGTTGTTGCTGTGGGTGTTGCGCAAACGCTCTACACATTGCCTCCGGGATAAGCCTGACTGCTCGTGCCAAGCTACCAAGGGGGTGAGCAGGGGTTATCTTTGGCGTGTAACTCACTTGCCCTGACTAGAGTGGTGGTCTCTGCCTGGCTTTGGCGCAAGCCTTAGCCAACCAGAGATCCCATTTCTAACAGGATGTCATTTGTCACATAATACAGCTAGTCACAAATGCTTTCACTTACAGTGATGACATACTCGTTTTTAGGGTCACACAAAAGGAACATAATAAAGCTCTTACACAAGTGTGTTGTATACATACAGATGCAGGTGGTCTCACTTTAAATGTGGCAAAGTGTGAGTTTCATCAAACCAAACTCAAGTTCATTGCTCATATCTTTTCTGATGGGGGAATGACTCTGTATCAAACTAAAGTACAAGCCTTGTCATCCACTTCTCCCCCACAAGATGTAACTATGCTGCACTCCTTCCTTGGTATGGCCAGTCACTGTTCAAGATATATGCAGTTCGGGCTGGACTGTTCCCAATGGGCGCAGGGTCAAGACTGATTTGCATATGGCTGGGTCCAAACTGGAATGGCATGGTGAGCAAAAAAACGATGGATTTAGGCCCAGATATCTGTACTGGGGTGAATGCATGACATTGTTCTGCATTCTGTCCATCAATTGTTCTTTTTGCATTTGTCACCCCGAGTGGGACGGGTATGCCCAGACGTGGCTCCCGTGCTCTCCATGCCACTGGAGTCAAGCTATCCTGGTTGATGAGGGCTGAAAGCCCGAAACCGGACCTAGGATGCTTGTTTCCAGTCCAGGGAGGACCTGGCCTGGCAGTTCAGGCTGGACTGTTCCCAATGGGCGCAGGGTCAAGACTGATTTGCATATGGCTGGGTCCAAACTGGAATGGCATGGTGAGCAAAAAAACGATGGATTTAGGCCCAGATCTCTGTACTGGGGTGAATGTATGACATTGTTCTGCATTCTGTCCATCAATTGTTCTTTTTGCATTTGTCACCCCCAGTGGGACGGGTATGCCCAGACGTGGGTCCCGTGCTCTCCATGGCACTGGAGTCAAGCTATCCTGGCTGATGAGGGCTGAAAGCCCGAAACCGGTCCTAGGATGCTTGTTTCCAGTCCAGGGAGGACCTGGCCTGGCAGTTCGGGCTGGACTGTTCCCAATGGGCGCAGGGTCAAGACTGATTTGCATATGGCTGGGTCCAAACTGGAATGGCATGGTGAGCAAAAAACGATGGATTTAGGCCCAGATCTCTGTACTGGGGTGAATGTATGACATTGTTCTGCATTCTGTCCATCAATTGTTCTTTTTGCATTTGTCACCCCGAGTGGGACGGGTATGCCCAGACGTGGCTCCCGTGCTCTCCATGCCACTGGAGTCAAGCTATCCTGGTTGATGAGGGCTGAAAGCCCGAAACCGGTCCTAGGATGCTTGTTTCCAGTCCAGGGAGGACCTGGCCTGGCAGTTCAGGCTGGACTGTTCCCAATGGGCGCAGGGTCAAGACTGATTTGCATATGGCTGGGTCCAAACTGGAATGGCATGGTGAGCAAAAAAACGATGGATTTAGGCCCAGATCTCTGTACTGGGGTGAATGTATGACATTGTTCTGCATTCTGTCCATCAATTGTTCTTTTTGCATTTGTCACCCCGAGTGGGACGGGTATGCCCAGACGTGGGTCCCGTGCTCTCCATGGCACTGGAGTCAAGCTATCCTGGCTGATGAGGGCTGAAAGCCCGAAACCGGTCCTAGGATGCTTGTTTCCAGTCCAGGGAGGACCTGGCCTGGCAGTTCGGGCTGGACTGTTCCCAATGGGCGCAGGGTCAAGACTGATTTGCATATGGCTGGGTCCAAACTGGAATGGCATGGTGAGCAAAAAAACGATGGATTTAGGCCCAGATCTCTGTACTAGGGTGAATGTATGACATTGTTCTGCATTCTGTCCATCAATTGTTCTTTTTGCATTTGTCACCCCGAGTGGGACGGGTATGCCCAGACGTGTGTCCCGTGCTCTCCATGCCACTGGAGTCAAGCTATCCTGGCTGATGAGGGGCTGAAAGCCCGAAACCGGTCCTAGGATGCTTTTTTCCAGTCCAGGGAGGACCTGGTCTGGCAGTTCGGGCTGGACTGTTCCCAATGGGCGCAGGGTCAAGACTGATTTGCATATGGCTGGGTCCAAACTGGAATGGCATGGTGAGCAAAAAAACAATGGCTTTAGGCCCAGATCTCTGTACTGGGGTGAATGTATGACATTGTTCTGTATTCTGTCCATCAATTGTTCTTTTTGCATTTGTCACCCCAAGTGGGACGGGTATGCCCAGACGTGGGTCCCGTGCTCTCCATGCCACTGGAGTCAAGCTATCCTGGCTGATGAGGGCTGAAAGCCCGAAACCGGTCCTAGGATGCTTGTTTCCAGTCCAGGGAGGACCTGGCCTGGCAGTTCGGGCTGGACTGTTCCCAATGGGCGCAGGGTCAAGACTGATTTGCATATGGCTGGGTCCAAACTGGAATGGCATGGTGAGCAAAAAAACGATGGATTTAGGCCCAGATCTCTGTACTGGGGTGAATGTATGACATTGTTCTGCATTCTGTCCATCAATTGTTCTTTTTGCATTTGTCACCCCGAGTGGGACGGGTATGCCCAGACTTGGGTCCCGTGCTCTCCATGCCACTGGAGTCAAGCTATCCTGGCTGATGAGGGCTGAAAGCCCGAAACCGGTCCTAGGATGCTTGTTTCCAGTCCAGGGAGGATCTGGCCTGGCAGTTTGGGCTGGACTGTTCACAATGGGCGCAGGGTCAAGGCTGATTTGCATATGGCTGGGTCAAACTGGAATGGCATGGTGAGCAAAAAAACAATGGCTTTAGGCCCAGATCTCTGTACTGGGGTGAATGTATGACATTGTTCTGTATTCTGTCCATCAATTGTTCTTTTTGCATTTGTCACCCCAAGTGGGACGGGTATGCCCAGACGTGGGTCCCGTGCTCTCCATGCCACTGGAGTCAAGCTATCCTGGCTGATGAGGGCTGAAAGCCCGAAACCGGTCCTAGGATGCTTGTTTCCAGTCCAGGGAGGACCTGGCCTGGCAGTTCGGGCTGGACTGTTCCCAATGGGCGCAGGGTCAAGACTGATTTGCATATGGCTGGGTCCAAACTGGAATGGCATGGTGAGCAAAAAACGATGGATTTAGGCCCAGATCTCTGTACTGGGGTGAATGTATGACATTGTTCTGCATTCTGTCCATCAATTGTTCTTTTTGCATTTGTCACCCCGAGTGGGACGGGTATGCCCAGACTTGGGTCCCGTGCTCTCCATGCCACTGGAGTCAAGCTATCCTGGCTGATGAGGGCTGAAAGCCCGAAACCGGTCCTAGGATGCTTGTTTCCAGTCCAGGGAGGATCTGGCCTGGCAGTTTGGGCTGGACTGTTCACAATGGGCGCAGGGTCAAGGCTGATTTGCATATGGCTGGGTCAAACTGGAATGGCATGGTGAGCAAAAAAACGATTGATTTAGGCCCAGATCTCTGTACTGGGGTGAATGTATGACATTGTTCTGCATTCTGTCCATCAATTGTTCTTTTTGCATTTGTCACCCCGAGTGGAACGGGTATGCCCAGACGTGTGTCCCGTGCTCTCCATGCCACTGGAGTCAAGCTATCCTGGCTGATGAGGGCTGAAAGCCCGAAACCGGTCCTAGGATGCTTTTTTCCAGTCCAGGGAGGACCTGGCCTGGCATTTCGGGCTGGACTGTTCCCAATGGGCGCAGGGTCAAGACTGATTTGCATATGGCTGGGTCCAAACTGGAATGGCATGGTGAGCAAAAAAACAATGGATTTAGGCCCAGATCTCTGTACTGGGGTGAATGTATGACATTGTTCTGCATTCTGTCCATCAATTGTACTTTTTGCATTTGTCACCCCGAGTGGGACGGGTATGCCCAGACGTGGGTCCCGTGCTCTCCATGCCACTGGAGTCAAGCTATCCTGGCTGATGAGGGCTGAAAGCCCGCAACCGGTCCTAGGATGCTTGTTTCCAGTCCAGGGAGGACCTGGCCTGGCAGTTCAGGCTGGACTGTTCCCAATGGGCGCAGGGTCAAGACTGATTTGCATATGGCTGGGTCCAAACTGGAATGGCATGGTGAGCAAAAAAACGATGGATTTAGGCCCAGATCTCTGTACTGGGGTGAATGTATGACATTGTTCTGCATTCTGTCCATCAATTGTTCTTTTTGCATTTGTCACCCCGAGTGGGACGGGTATGCCCAGACTTGGGTCCCGTGCTCTCCATGCCACTGGAGTCAAGCTATCCTGGCTGATGAGGGCTGAAAGCCCGAAACCGGTCCTAGGATGCTTGTTTCCAGTCCAGGGAGGACCTGGCCTGGCAGTTTGGGCTGGACTGTTCCCAATGGGCGCAGGGTCAAGGCTGATTTGCATATGGCTGGGTCAAACTGGAATGGCATGGTGAGCAAAAAAACGATTGATTTAGGCCCAGATCTCTGTACTGGGGTGAATGTATGACATTGTTCTGCATTCTGTCCATCAATTGTTCTTTTTGCACTGTTCAAGATATATACATGACTTTGCCACTGTAAATAACCCATTGAGAGACTTAATGAAACGAAATGCCGCATTTCAATGGTTGAGTGAATATGAGCAAAGCTTCAAGAGAATCAATCACGCAATTGAGACCGCAACTGAAATGGCATACTTTGATCCAGATTACTGACGGAGATTGTTGTTGATGCAAGCCCAGTGGGATTGGGTGCCATTCTTGCCCAGCACACTGCACATCCCAATGCTCCAAGGCACATTGTGGCTTATGCTAGCCGAAGTTTGTCATCAACAGAACATGCCTATTTACTGTGTTTTTAAAAATGTGAAACGAAAGGCTATGGGAATGAAGGAACCTCACGGCTGCCATTTTGAGCAGTCTAGTGTTCCTAAAGGGCTATAAAGAAGGATCCTGGTGCAATCGCACAGACCTTGCACGTAACGCTGCCACAGAGAACTTTTTACATTTTCTGCACAGAGATTGAAAAGGAGAACTGTTTTTTTTAATTCTTGCGTGATTTTAATGTGTTATTAAAATTGTGAAATGAAAGGCTAAAGTTACGAAGGAATACTCACAGCCTCAATTTTGAGCAATCTAGTGTTCCTAAGGGGCTATAAAAGAAGGATCCTGGCATGACTGTGCAGCAGCCGTGCCATTGGCGCACCGAAGGCAAGCCCTTCTGCACCCGTCCACAATGCGGACGTACTCAACGCCAGCCATGACTGGGAAGACTCGCTGCAGGGTAATTGGATAACTTACCCAAGCAATGAGTTGAAACAGCTAAACCCAGCAGGTACTTTTAAGATTATGAAGGAGAGAAAAACTAACCAAAGGAGACAATGACCAGTGGTCTCTCAGGGTTACACTAAGGATGGGCTAGAACCGATACAATGTGGGATAGTAAATGCCTGGTCAGCAGTAAAACCTGCAGTCAAGATTAACTTGGTACTTGAAATGAATGAATGGGATTTGCTGCTTCTGATTTAGACATGGATTCCCTTGGAGTCCAACATTGCAGTGGGTTTTGCTGGTCCACCTAGGTTCAAAGTTATACATCAAACTAGACAGGATAAATGGTGAGGAGTAGCCGCAATATTCTTTAAAGAGAAATGGGAAATCACCAGGCTCAATGTAGATCAAATGCCAGGGGTAGAAATAATAGGTTTCTCCTTAATAGGGTAAGAGTTCTCCGGAAGTCTGTGTTATCGGCCACCGGGAAAAGGCAATATCTTCATTGACTCGTTTGTGAAAATCATTACTAACCTTGCCTTCACACACACCAAGGGGCATATTATCAAGCGGCAGCGATAATTATCGCTGGCCGCTGTTAGCGCGAGGAATCCTATCGGCGGCTATCGCTGGAAATTATCGCCATGCTAGCGCTGTATTAACAACGCTTAGCGCAAAGGCGATAATTTTCCGGTGATAGCGATGTTTTACATGGAACATCGCTGGTTTTCCAGCGATGTCCCATGGAAAACGGTGATATACTTGGTGATAGGGCCTGTGGTCTTAGCCACACAATCCACCCCCATGTTAGGTATGCCTTAGTCAGGAATTTAGCAGACGTTAAATTCCTGCGTTAAGGCATACTTAACGCAATTTAAAATATCGCTAACCCACGTTGCTAATATGGCGATAATTTGATGCTAATTGGATGCTTTTCCATGAGTTGAGATGTAATTTCGACGGACTGCAGGAATAATAACTGGGCTCTTATCAAGGAGGCCCACCGCACAGACGCAGTTCGAGATCTACATATTAATATCTTCACCTCAGACCAGTTCTGGACCGGATCGGGTTCCAAGACCCACTTTGTAACGGGCGCCACATTCGCCACTACTTGCCAGCAATTACGATTGCCCTGACGAAGTTCAACCATTGAACGAAACGCGTTGGCTGATGTTTTGCATAAACCTTATGGATTGTTTGAAATAAAGACGTATATTTTTTCTACGAAGATACTGATTGAGCTTCCTTATTGACATAATACCCATCTAGGAGTGCACCTCTCCAGTATTCTTAATGCTAATATGGCGATACCTGGGTTAGCGATATTTCCCCCTGTTGTTTTCACAGGCACGCCCCCTTTGCATCTCATTAGCGATGCGATGGGAGGCGTGCAGAAAACGGATGCTAAGTCAGGAATCACGCGCTAGCGTGTCCTTGTTAATTCGGCGATAAAATTATCGCCGCTTTTCGTCCGAAAACGGACGCTAAAGCGGCGATAATTCATTAACGCCGCCTTGTTAATATGCCCCTAACTTTTTTGTGTAAGTGATTTCAATATTTGGGCGGAAGGCAACATAGCACCTCAGTGTAAAGAGATTTTAGGATCTTGTGAAACTATTGGGTTGGAACAATTAATAAATGGACCAACTGATCAAAACGGTAATACCTTAGATCTAAAATTAGCACAAAAAGATCTTATTTTGGTTACAGATAGGATTCCCTTACGTTGGTCAGATCACATGTTGATAGCCTTTGAAATAAAAAGCTCTAGACCCTCAATTATAGGTGGGCAGAGAAGAAAAAGAGTTCAACGCAGAGCCTGGCTTTATTGCAATTCGAGCCAGACAGGAAAACTCTTTGATTTTGAAGCATGTTTCAGTGAAACAGGAACAGTTGATGCTGCAAGAAAAAATAACTAAAACATTAGATAAATTAATACCAATTAAAGAGATTGCATACTGGCGCAAACCATCAGCACCTTGGTATTCAGAAACTTTGAAAGAATCTTAAATAAAATAAAAACAATTATAAAGAAAATAGTGGAAGCTCTACTTAGATACGGATAAACAACAGCTAAATAAAGCATTAAATACTTACAAAGTAGAGATAAGGAATGCGAAAAAAACTACTACACACAAACAATTGTGGAAGCGACAAATGGGTCAAATAGGGCTTTCGACATTGCTAAAGAACTGATGAATCCTGACTGCACCAAACAAATAATAATACATTCACAAGAGCTTTGTGATGACTTATTCAACTTTTTTAACAATAAAATTGAGACGATTATTGCAAATATATATGCAAACTTGTCCAAAATAACCCAACTAACAAAAGATGGAAAAAGTAGAGATGAGACAGGAATTCCCCCTGATGAATTATTAGAAAGGCTTCAACTATTCACTGAAGAAGCCTTCTAAACTTTAGCGATGTCGGTTCCTTCAGAGTCTATATTGGACCCGGTACCTCCAGAATTCTGGAAATAATGGGCAAATGATTTGTATCCTGGGCTGCAAAAGATCTGTAACCAGTCTTTAATGACAGGCAAGGTCCCACAGAGGTGGAAGAAAGCATTAATAACCAACTTATTGAAGAAACCTACATTAGATCCATCAGTACCCAGCAACTACTGCCCAATATTTCTGCCACTTTGCTGGTCAGACCATTCTTTGGTCCTTTTTTGTTAAAACCTCCCAATCTAAGTAAGACAGCTCATGTCCAGGCTAGTACCCGGAAAGGAAGGGAATGGACGAGATTGCTGAAGAATGAGAGGCTCCCACAACTTACCGAAAAATTACTTTTGATATTAATAAACTGGTAGATGAGAATTACTCGAACCTATGTACCCAAATCACCCACACACTAGATCAATTGGTCCCGATGAAAAATATTAAAAATAGAAACAAACTGTCAGCCCCATGGTACAACGAGGAGCTGAGGTTACTTAAGAATAAATGTAAACAGGCCGAGAGAAAATGGAGGAGGCGATATATAGAGGAAGATAAAGCTGCTCTGAAAACTGTACTGTACAGCTATAAAGGGACAATTGCTAAGGCCAAAGCTAAATATTATGAAGAAACTATTCTGCAGGCATCTAACAAAACCGGAACTCTATTTAGTATAGTAAGAGACATGTCGAACCCAGAATGTGTGAAAACTAAGACTATAGCCTCACAAGAGTTATGTGATGGCCTGTCAGTATTCTTCGAAGATAAAATTAATAAAATTATTAGTGGCCTAAATTCCAATATGGAAACAGAGATAGATAGAGAAAACGATAAGTTGGAACGAGCAATAGAAAATACTCAGAAGGAGGGAATTGATAAAGAGATCAGAGTAACCCTTGAATCCTTCCCAATTCCTACAGAGGAGGAGTTTAATATATTAGCAGGTAATATCTCCTCTGGTTCTCCGTTGGACCCTCTCCCACATAAGCTATGGAAAGCTTTCCGAGTAGAGCTTTTCCCTCAGCTCTATCAAATTTGCTGCCAGTCCCTAATTAGTGGATCTGTCCCAGAATGCTGGAAAAAGGCAGTGGTGACTCCTCTGCTAAAAAAAGCTACACTTGACCCCGACTGCCCATCAAATTACAGACCTATATCTCTGTTGCCATACCCGGTAAAGATTGTGGAAAGAGTGGTTAGCAAAACTCTCTCGAAATATGTAGAAGAAAACAATCTACTGGATGAAGTACAATTTGGGTTTCGTCCCGGCCATGGCACAGAAACAGCCCTGGTGACAGTTTTGGACGCTCTTAGAATGCGTGCCGACACTGGCCAAGCAGCTATATTGGTATTATTGGACATGTCGGCCGCTTTTGATACGGTCAATCATAGGACCTTGATTAAAAGATTAATGGAGGCTGGAGTTGTGGGAAGGGCACTGAACTGGTTTCGGTCGTACCTAACAGGGAGACAGCAGGCAGTGGCCATGTCACCTTTTATTTCTCACAGTAGCTATATAAAACATGGGGTCCCGCAGGGCTCAGCCATAAGTCCCATTCTCTTTAATATTTACCTGCGTCCACTCATGTACATTATTAAATCTTCTGGTATTGAAGTGGTTAACTATGCAGATGATACTCAACTTGTCTTCTCTTTTGAAGGGAATCAAGCAGTATCACTGGATAAATTTCACAGCTGTATGCGTGAAACTGCAGGTTGGCTTAGGGAGAACTCGCTGCAATTCAATGGAGACAAGACTGAGGTTATATACTGTACAGCAAAGAAAATACCCCGTCCATTGCCAGTGGACTTCTGGCCGGTTTCTGCGAACAATCCACCGCGGCCAGCCAAGACAGTGCGTAACTTGGGGGTGTTACTGGACAGTAATCTACAGCTAGAATCACAAGTGAATAAAACAGTGAATACATGTATTTCTCTACTCCGAGCTCTACGGAAAATACTCCCTCTTTTATCAATTTCGGCCAGACCCCAGGTGGTAAGGAGTATTATCATGAGTAGATTGGATTATTGTAATGCACTGCTTCTTGGAGCACCGGTGGCTCTAACAAAAAGGCTGCAAAGAATACAAACAATCGCGGCTAAGATGGCACTAAAAAGACAACGCAGATCTTCCACGTCGTTAGCGCTAAGGGATCTCCATTGGCTGCCTATTCTGCAAAGAATTCAATTTAAAGCACTTTGCATTGTTCATAAGGCGGCACACAAAATGGGGCCTAAACCATTACAGAGAATGTTTACTTGGTACTCCCCAGCTAGAAATCTTCGTTCCTCAGCAGCCCACCTAGTATGTACCCCACGAGTTAAGAAAACCCGACTAGGAGGTAGATCATTTGGCTATGCCGCTGCAAAGCTATGGAATGAACTACCAAGTGAACTCAGACAGACTGACGACTTACTGCAGTTTAGAAAAAAGCTAAAAACCAGGCTCTTCCCAAGAGAATAGCCTTGAGAGACCTGCTCGTGGTGATTCATAATTTTATAGCTGCACAGTGACTTAGGTAATCCCAGCGCCAGGATGCCCGTTGGGTGACAGCTGCGCTATATAAAGGCAACTTACATTACATTACATTACAATATCACAACTCCCCTATCCAGCAAACATTATGGAAAAATGTATTAGTAAAGAACTTTCACACTTCCTGAAGGGTCAGAACAACATGGAAATAGAGCAGACAGGCTTTTGTCCTGCTCATGGCATGGAGACCACACTAATTATAGCCATGGATGACCTCCAGATGATGTTTGACAGCAGTTCTGATATTGCTTGACTTATCAGCCTCATGTGACACTGTCAACCATCAAGTACTTCTTACCAGACTGAAAGGTGTAGGAGTAGGGACAGGGATTCTGCTAAAACAGATAGAATCTTACCTTTCAGAAAGAACGCAGGCAATTTAATTACCCCCCCTACCTATCGGAATTCAAAAAGGTTCAACATGGAGTGCCCCAGGGCTCGTCACTCAGCCCTATTCTGTTTAATGTTTATTTATGCCACATGTTGAAAATCATTCAATCATATGGCATTAGTTTTGTGAAGTATTCTAACAACACTCAATTGATTTTTTCTCTGGCTAGTGATAGAGATGCACCATTGCATGCTTTTCATAACTGTCTGAAAGAGGTAGCAGAGTGGCTGAATACCAACTCTTTAAAATGTAATAGTGACAAAACAGCATTTCTATGCTGTTGTATCAACTCCCAAATACCTTTTGGCCTTGGATTTGTACAGGCGACCTAGAAACATCCAATTCAGTACGCAAGTTAGGAGTGCATTTTGATGATCAACTCTCGATGGAAACACACGTCAACAAAATTACCTCCACTTGTTTTGGACTGCTTTGGAAGCTGCAGAAAATTGTTCCATTGCTGCCACAGCTGGCTAGAAAGTTAATGGTTCAAAGCACAATTATAAGCAGAATTGATTATTGTAATGCCTTGTTTCTTGGTGCACCTGAATATTTTTGAAAACGGTTGTACAGACTGCAAGCAGTGGCAGCAAATCTCGATTTAGACAAACGTAGGCATGCCTCCTCATCCGGTACCCTCAGGGAAATTCATTGGCTCCCTGTGAAGGACAGGATCACATTCAAATCAATGTGCATTGTCTATAAGGCAATAATAGGAACAGGGAAAACACAAGGAGATGATGGACGGAGTGCTGAAACTTTTCAGACACTCATCCCCAGTCACAGATCTGGGCTGAATCCATCACCGTTCTTTAGCTCACTTCGCCACCCCATTTTGGACCCAGCCAAATGCAAATCAGTCTTGACCCTGTGCCTCATGGAAACAGTCCAGGCCAAACTGCCAGGCCAAGTCCTCCCTGGACCGGAAACAAGCATCCTGGGACCGGTTTCGGGGTAACACACTCATCAGCCAGGCTAGCTTGAATCCAGTGGCAAAGTGAGCAAGGGACCTACGTCTGGGCATACCCTGCCAACTTAGGGCAAACAAAGCAAACACAAGGAGATGATGGATAGAGTTCTGAAACTTTTCAGACACTCACCCCAGTCACAGATCTGGGTTGAATCCATCATCGTTCTTTAGCTCACTTCGCCACGCCAGTTTGGACCCAGCCAAATGCAAATCAGTCTTGACCCTATGCCTCATGGGAATGGTCCAGGCTGAATTGCCAGGCCAGGTCCTCCCTGGACCGGAAACAAGCATCCTGGAACCGGTTTCGGGGTAACAACCCTCATCAGCCAGGCTAGCTTGAATCCAGTGGCAAAGTGAGCAAAGGACCCACGTCTGGGCATACCCTGCCAACTTAGGGCGAACAAAGCAAACACAAGGAGATGATGGACGGAGTGCTGAAACTTTTCAGACACTCACACCCAGTCACAGATCTGGGTTGAATACATCATCGTTCTTTAGCTCACTTCGCCACCCCAGTTTGGACCCAGCGAAAGGTTTCAGCACTCTGTCCATCATCGACTAGAGTTTGCAATAATAGGAACAGGGCCAAGGCTATTGCAAAGACTATTTTCCTATGAGGAACCTACGTTCTTCTACTGCTAATTTACTTTGTATTCTAAAATTTCAAAAAGTGAGACAGGGTGGCTTAGCCTTTTCAGTGAAGGTAGCCCAGATTTGGAATAAGTTGCGGCTCCTTTAAGAGCCAGTAAAAGTCTTTTAAAATTCAGGAGGAATCTGAAAACTTTTTTCCCTAGTAGAAAGATGACATAAGGAATGATAGGCTTAGATCTGGCTCTTGTAAGTTATGTTTTTCTAAGAAAGTCCCTTTGTTGGTAGCCGTGCATTTTTTATTCTCTAAAAGATGGGTAACAAGGTCTCATTGAGAACCAGGATACCTTTTTAGGTGAAAGTTGCGCTATATAAATGTAGTTGATAATAATAATATTAATTCACAATCTGAAAAAAAGCCTCACTATAGTGTGGGCTTGTGAGCATTTTCATGTGTTCCTGTATGGAAAGAATTTCAAAGTTGGTACTGATCACCAAGCATTGCTCACCATTTTCAGCAATCCTAAAGCCAAAATTCCCCCTCACATTGAGAGGTGGGGGTTGCGTTTGCAGGAGTATGATTATACGATTGTGCATCATCCAGTGACTACTTCTCATGTGTGCCAATACATTGTCATGGAACTACTTCTAAAGTGACTGATGCTTATGTTAACTTCATTGTGAAATCCAGTACCCCAGCTGCCCTATTGGTGGAACAAATCATTGCTGTCACGAGCACTGATACTGAGACTTTCTGATACTCAAAGATGTTATTGCACATTAATCATGACGAAAACATACTCAACCTTTTCATGATGACCTTGAATACCAGAAATTCAAAAATGCCCAGGAGGAACTTTCAGTTACCCCAGAAGGCTTCATTGTGAAATCCAGTACCTCAGCTGCCCTATCGGTGGAACAAATCATTTCTGCCATGAGCACTGACCGAGATTTGCTGATACTCAAAGATGGTATTACACGTCAATCATGGTGAGAACATACTCTTCATGATGACCTTGAATACCAGAAATTCAAAAATGCCCAATAAGAACTTTCAGTTACCCCAGAAGGCATCATCTTACGAGGGTCAAGAATTGTCATACCCAAGAGTTTGAGACAACATGTTATTGAACTGGCTCTTGAGGGGCACCGTGGAGTTGTTTTTACTAAAAGAACTCTATGGGACCGGGTGCTGTTCCTTTGTCTTGATGAAAAGGTTAAAAAAGAGCTAAAGTCATGTCATTTGTGCAGCTACTTGTCGTCCAAGACAAACTTGCTTCTGTGAAACATGTTTGATCTTCCAAAGCATGTATGGGAGAATATTGCAGTTGATTTCTTTGGACCCCTTGACACAGGACATCAACTACTAGTAATTGTTGATGAATATTCCCGTTTTTGCCTTGTGGAAGATATGTCTTCAGCTACTCATGACAGAGTCATTGAGAGATTAGAAAGTATTTTTGAAACATGGGGTGTTCCTTTGATTTTGAAATCTGACAATGGCCCACCTTTCAATAGTCAAGAATTTAAACATTTTCTCTTTCATCTAAATGTCAAGCATCAGAAAAGCACACCTCTCTGGCCACATGCGAATAGTGTGGTCAAGAGATTTATGAGCACCGTCAAGAAGACCGTTAAGCGTGCTGTGCTGGAAAAGTTTGAACTCAAATCAGTTCTTCAGTCTACACTTCGTGCATACAGGTCAGCTCCCCATTCTACCATGAGTGAAAGCCCTGTCACCTTAGTGTGTGTGAGAGCAATAGGAACCAAACTGCCACAATGAACTAACGAGATATCTATTGACCTTGGTAAATGTCGCACTACTGACTTGTCTCACAAATGCATAATGAAGACCTATGCTGACAGACGCCACTGTGCTCGGAGCACTGTGTTCAAAAGAGGCGACAAAGTTATCGCCAAGCAGAAACGAAAATGCAAGTCTATTGCTGCTTTTGATGCTGACCCACTGAGGGTTGTGACTAGTAAAGGACACATGGTGACTGCTCACTACCCTGGGAAGTCCATTACATAAGATTCTTGGCATTTCTAGCGCCTCGACCTTCGCCATCTTCAGATATCAGAAGTGAGACTGGTCAACCTGGGAATTGAGAGAGCCCCATGGCTGTACCAGTGTCTCTATCACCTGTGCCAGCTATGTACGTTTCTCCTGTATCTTCGCACCCTCACATGACCAGATCTGGGTGATTGTTTCAAGCACCGAAATGACATATTGAGTAGTTGTGATGTATATATTTATTAATTGTACTTTTCATTTAACTTTGGGGGAGATGTAGCGTCTTGTGAGTTAACGATGACGGTACCCTTTTGGTTCCTGACAGACTCCGTAGAACAGTGACATAAGGGCTTGGGTGTGGGTAAAAGAATTCATGGAGTAGAATGTTCAATTAATAATTGCACGCTGAGGAATAAAGATGTTTAATACAAGCTCTGTGTGTGGTGTGATAATTTGCATGTACCCGGGCTAAGGAGGACTCTATAGCATTCATCTAATAGCTGTGTCAGTTGCAGTTGGCATGCCTCCATCTTATATGAGATTCTGGTGTTTCGGAGTATCATGGATTAGTGAGTGGACCCGGTAATCAGGAACAGTAATTTGTAATCAGTACATCTAAATCCCACATCATCTGAAAGCTGAAGGCGTGGTCCGTTTTCCTGTTCGGTTTATTTGCTCAGTGATCTTGGGAGGTGCAAGGTACCACCACAATGAAGTCAGAAAATCCACAATCATGTAAACCTTTGTTTGACAGCATTTGTTGCCTGGGGTCTGTTTGAAACACAATGCACTGGATCTAAACTGAGAAGTGAACTCATGAACTGCTTCAATACCTTACAGTAAGTGGGCTGTTGTACAACATTCAGCCGGATCACTGGGTCCTAAAATCCCCTAATGGGGGTGAGGGGGCTGTTAGTACGTCAATATTGTGCTGCAGGAGGTTTAGGAAAGTGTTCATGTTCACCCAATATTTGACTAGTGTGCAGGGTGTGTACATATAAGGAGGGGTTTAAGTATATCCTGGTAAGCCTGGGCCATCTAGTATACCTAGGGGGAGCTTTGGCAGCGTGCTGATATTGTGGCCGCAGACCAGATTACTGGATCATTACTTCTAGTTCCAATAGACTGAATAATGCAGCATGTGTGTATGTTTCATGGTGGTGTTGCGACTGTGTGGGGGGGGGGTAGCTGGTGCAAGCATTTATAGTGCTGAGTGCCTAGTATTAGTCACCTGTGGATTTTGACTGTTCCCTGTTATCCAAGGTCAGTCATTGCTCTGTGTATATCAGTGAGTTTGGACACATTATTATTTCATATCTCAGTTGTTTGCAGTGTAGTTTATCATGTTGAGCTGCCTTTGAAATGTTTTTTGCCATTTAGTCAATACTCGTAATTTACTACCTGCTGTGAGATGAAGGATCATTTCAGTGCAATTTCATCTTGTGAGGCAGATTCATCTGCAACCCAGAAATACCACACCTCATATATAGGCTTGAGCGTGGGTCTAATCAACTATGTCAGGAATGAATGTGTAACCACATAGAAAAAGTGAAATTAATGTAACTGTCACAGGGCGTTCTGGATCTGGTAGCAGTGACCCCTCACTTTTACCTACTGATATCAGGTATGGAAAAAGGATGCTATTACTCATGAAGGTATAATGTTGCTGTAGGAACTGACAATGATTAGTAAAGAGAACAAGCATAGGCATAGCCAATAGGTCTCACTTTTGGTGCCCTATAAGTGTTTAGCCAGAGATATTGGCTTTGCTAATGTTTTTAAGGTATATTGTAGGGCAGAATGGGTGCTGTGCAGCATGTTGTTCGCATTAGTCCACTGGCATATTGTTGCCCTACCAATGTACCACTACTAGTGGTAGAATTAGGGCCCTAGTCTAAGAGCAGATGATCGTGTGCGCCCAGTGGAAATGGGCCTTCAATTCCCCACTGCAACATAAGAAATAAATAGGGCCACTACATCAAGCATACAGTACTGAATATGCCCAATGCATAAGTGTCAATAGGCGCAAACCATTTTCATACCCACATTAAGAATATGCAGCTAGATTTAAACGTAAAAGGCTGATAAACAGCTGCTAGTCGATTACTCACTGGGTCACAAAAGTACAAGTGAACAATACTGATGTCAAAGTATGTGTAAAAGACACTCACAAGCTGAGAGCCCAATTCGCTTGTGCCATAAAATGTATACTGATTCTTAATTGGGATCAAGTTTATTTTAGTTTTTAGTTACCATACTTAGAAAAGACATTATGTATTAGCAAAGATGCTCAATCGACAAGAAATAACATTCAGCTCTGCATCTGCACGGTTGCGGTCTAGTGCCCACCCATCCAGTGACACCCATCCTATTTCCACATGCACAAAAATGCACGTAAAGTAGATGTGAATATTAAGTACCAGCGCGGAAGTAGAGTTGCTTCTGTGCCATTTACAAGACAAATAAATACTAGTAGTTCGCCCTACATATAAAAACAAACACAACGTTTAATCACCCCCGTATGAAACAACCTGTGGACAAAACGTGATCCAGTTTCTACTTTACACTTGTGTGATGCGGAAGTTCTGGGATCTGCTCTCAATAGGAAACGTCTTGTCTTGCTTTCCCACGATTATAATGATCTAAAAGTATCGAGTAACCAATGAGGACTTAGTAAATACGCAAGCAGAAAATATCCGTTTTTTTTACAGACTGCCCGCAGTTTAAAAAGGTACTTGAGGTCAGACTACAAATCCCATGATGCCCAGAGTCGGTTTCCATGCAGGCACCCTCACCATTCCTTACCCCAGTTTCAAACACCATAGCCCTTCACCATATCACACTCTACCGGTACGCGACCATACGAATAATCATATCCGTTTGCGAGAGCGGAAGGGTGGAATTATTTGGCGCAGAGGGGTACTCATCTCTAGCCCAAGCACGACAGCCTAATCCGGCCTAGGACCCGAACCTCGCCTCCGGTTTGTGAAAATAAAAGTACGGGTAGCAGCATAATATGTCCCGTATCATACCCGAGAGGTCGGGCGGCTTAACGAGCCAGCCTATTGAATAGATGGAGTCGGACACACTCACCTCTGTGGCTGCTTGTGGGCCTGGAACCGAGCCATATGGAGAACGGGAGGGGCATAGCTGCCAAGGTTTCAGATTACTATGTGTGACATTTTCATAATTTAAGTGTAATTATGAGTGACAATTCAACGACTATGAGTGACACTTTTTCACTAGCAAAATCAAGCAATGAAGACAAGGGAAAGATAAATATCAGAAATTACACCCATTTGAGCAATGAGAAACTCTAAGAAAGTCACTGAACTAAAGTGCGCTAACAGCAGACTACTGAAAAATAAGCAGAGTCAGATTGTGTGAATGTCACTCATAATTAAAGTGAAATTATGAAAACGCCACAGTTAGCAATCTGAAACCTTGGTAGCTGTGGTGAATCAGTGTAGAAATGTGCTCTAATTGAGGTGTGTTCCTCTGCACCCTCAAGCTGACCAGCCTGCCAGATGTCTTTGCACACTCACAAGCGCCAAGAAGCTTTTCATCAGCTACAAATTAATGTAACAACAAAATAAATACATAGGATGTTCTCTGCAGAAATCAGGTTACGCTTACTCCAGCACTTTAGAAATGTCAGTTCATTCAAGGTCCAATCAGGCCTCCCATAATGTCTGGTTTTCTTTTAATACTAATGTGTGGTCAGATTAAACCTTCCAAAAAGCTGCTTTCACCTGTGAGTAATGTAATCAGACTGTTTATAGGATGCTAATAATCACAGTAAGACGCAGTGATCTTCTGTCTGAGGCATGGTGCAGAGAGGGTGAGGGGAGAGCCGTAATCCATTGATGCAAAATAACCGGGCTGGTGAGGCCACCTTTTTGAGGGGGCTCAAAAAGAAACTCCCCTTCAACTGGCAACAGGGTCTGAAACTGCTGAGGGCGCCTGAGCACGAGCCTCCGTGGGAGCAGCCAGGGGGGCCAGGCGGTAAGGGCCCAGCAGCAGAGCCAACTTCAGTCTGTGCAATTGTGTAAACAACAAGCCACCACTGCACGAACAAAAAACACCCTGAGGCGAAAACAGCATTGAAAACGGCCCCTTCAGCGCTGTTGTGTGATCGGAAACAAAAGTAAGCAGTACAGAGCAGGGACTTCATAAACCAGCCTTGTAGGCCACAAGCACACCTGCCTGATTCCCAAATCAGTAGTATGGCACGAGAGAGAGACCTTGCTCGGTGTTGGGTGTGTCAGTACGAAGAGCCTGAAGTGAGGTGGCGGGGAGGAGGCTTGGTATGTGTTGCGCTGGGAGGGGGCAGTGAGACTGGTGAAGGGTAGGCTGAATCCTAGTAAAACGCAGATAGTCGGACAGGCACCACTGCAGCGCGCTAGCGCTATTAATAAGATTAAAAAGAACACGATTTTGCAGAGTGATACCTCACGAGGCACTACTCACCAACTCTGCGATGTGACTCTTCATATGGCCCGCACCTCGCCGCAAGGACCCCCGCTGCTGGGAAGGGAAGAAAGTTAACACGGACAACGGGAGGGGGCGGGAAGAAAGTGAATATGGAGAACGGGAGGGGGCGGGAACAAAGTTAACACAGACAACGGGAGGGGGTGGGAAGAAAGTGAATATGGAGAATGGGAGGGGCAGGAACAAAGTTAACAGACAACGGGAGGGGTGGGAAGAAAGTGAATATAGAGAACGGGATTGTGTGCGTTGTAGTTTGCATATCTATTTGGAGAACATGGACAATGGGAGGGGGGCGGGAGGATGGAGAACGCGGACAACGGGAGGGGGCAGGAACACAGGAAACACGGACAACGGGAGGGGGCGGGAGGATAGAGAACACAGACAACGGGAGGGGGCGGGAACAAAGTAAAGCACAACAGGAAACTAAAAAAAAAAGTACACGTACCGTGTAACAACCAAGTAAAGGGGCCAGTAGCGATGGGAGGATACAAATGACAACATGGCCATACTAAGGAGGGACTAACAAGCCTATTAAGGAATCAGACGCCAGCATTTATGAAGGGCCAAGACACAAGCCAATGAAAAATGTGGGTGGGGCTTCTCCTCCGTACTCTACCTACAACAGATCACCAGAGCAGCGCTTGCGCGCTGGCTCAGGCTCGACCTAAAAAAGAGTACACATACCGTGTGACAACCAAGTAAAGGGGGCAGTAGACATGGGAGGATACAAATAATGACATTGCCGTACTAAGGAGGGACTAACAAGCCTATTAAGGAATCAGACGCCAGCATTTATGAAGGGCAAAGACACAAGCCAATTAAAAATGTGGGCGGGGCTTCTCCTCTGTACTCGACCTACAACAGATCGCCAGAGTAGCGCTTGCGCGCTGGCTCAGACTCGACCTAAAGAAGGGGAGGGGAGTGATTCAAACCTAAACAAACGTTCATGTACGTATGCACTTTATTATTATAGATCTGACTATGCACATCCTGGGGTAGACAGTAGTCTAGGACAATTTGAAGGCTGCATGACCTAGTACCCTAACTTATCTTGCAGATGTGGCATGCAAACAGGCATTTTTGTAAAAATTCAATGCACAGATCACTCTCCTTTACACCTACTTGTACTGTCTGTACATCACACACAAGTTATAGATTGGGGTGCGGAATCTCATCCGATGTTACAAGGTGTGATTTCACACCAACTAAAAACTAATTTCCCCAATTGTATTGGTGCATAAAAACGTGAAATTCTAAAGTTTACATGACTTGCAATGAGAGCTAAAGACTGGTGGTGGCCTCCAGGATCCCCACAGACAACATGTTTGATAAAGGGTAGGGTTTTGTAACAATAAATAGCGCCAAGCAATAGAAATCCACCCTTGATTGATTGAAAAACTGCCTGCATAAACAGATACAGATACTTAATGGGATTCAAGGGGCGGAAATTTTTGTATCCAGCAAACTTGACAGATATTATTTATTCCCAATGTGTCATTATTGGTTGATCAGCAAAAGGCAGTCAGAGACAGCTAAAGGAGGTCCAATGACAATGTTGTTACTAAGGAGGATGAGAAGCTATTCTGAAAAGTATACATTCGAATCTTCCAGACATGCTATTACGTTTGTCGAATTAGAGGTTATGCAGAAAGTCTAATGCTTTTTATTAGATAGTAAGCCTGGGCAGAGTTCGCAGAGTTTTACTCCGCGGAACTCTGCGCAGTGCCAGAAAAACTCTGCTGAGCTCTCCGGAGTTCCGCCAGCGGCAGAGTCTGTTAAGTCGTTCTGCTCACACTGATTTTTAGTGCCAAGAGTTTGTCTCGCACTGTAAAATCAGCACAAATGGCACTACGTGTTGCACCCAAGAAGGCTGCTGCTTTCTGCTGCTCAGGTAGTCATTCTACTCGAGCGGCAGCTTCCGCAACACGAATGGCAGATTACTCAACACGAGCGGTTGCGACCTGCTGCGACCGCCCACTATGGGAAATCTCACCAGGAGGAGGTCTAGCGCGTTATTTTTTCTTTCAACCACTCGCTTACTTACCATTGGCGAGCCACTTAAGAAAAAAACCTCCGCTCCGCGTCACTTTGCAGAGTTTTTTGGAACTCCGCACGGAGTGGGAAAAACTCCGCAAACTCCGCTGGCGGAACGGAATTCTTCACCCACCCCTTTTAGATATGTATCTCCAGCCCTAGGATGTACCACTATTTTACATTAGAGTATGAATATGATGGAAACGTTCAGTTCAAAATATCCGTCAGCTAAGGTGCCTAACATAATAGATTTTAATGCTAGGGCATAATTGCCTGAGTTGCAATAAGAGTTTGAAGCCCAGCAAAATGAGAGTTGTATGATTGCCATACATTTTTCTTCAGAGAGAGTCCTAAAACCAGCAGAGTTGAACACTTTTAGAATAGTTGGGGAAACTGATCCCACAATATCTGCCCTCTGACCTCCTCAGAGTCTCAGAAGAGGAGACCAATCAGCAGTGGCTAAAAAACAACTTCACATATGTCACTACTGCAGCACTTGATGCGAAGCGCCGCACAGAGCCACCCGACTCTCATGTCAAACTCATGCTGCCATTTTGTATCTGCAATATTATTGTTAAGGGTTGCATCCAAGTGCATCAGCAATGTTTGGCTTTAGTCTTAAGTTCATCAACAACATTTGTCCACTTCAATTATATCTATATTTCATTCAGAGCCTGTAGTGATGCACACTATTTGTAGATCACAGGTATTTTGTTTTGTGTTTTTCAAAGGACTGTTATTTAAACAACTTGTTCCCATGTTGTTCCTAAGATGATTGCTGGTGTTCAGCATATACTATTGTGGAAAATGATTACTCTATTATAGTAATAATGCTTACTATAGGTGCCGTTTAGTTAGCATAGCTAGGCAGCCAGGGAAACCGGTGTTGCACCACCTGAAGTTGTCGCTATTTTTTAGTCTTTATTTTTAAGACACAAGTTGCCCACCTCCAATTACCAGCTGCTCATTGGTTAGACATTAGAACATTAAGCACACGAATGAGATGCAACAAAAGAAAACAGGTGTGTTCAAAACACAAAAGTTATACACAACCAATGAAAAGATCATACTCATATGTCCTTTTGGTATATACCTATCCTTTTAATTCTATTCTTCTTCAAAGCGCTCAAATGGACCCAATGCTTTTTGCCCCAATTAAATTAAAGAGGCTTCCTCAAGGCTGCAAACATATGAAACACACATATGTAAAAAGATACAAATACAGCAAAAAACCACATATTACTTAATCCCTATAAAACAATACATTTTTTACAAGACGCTTCTGTCACATATCATGTAAATCATTACCGAAAACACATGAATATCGTGGTCAGGCTAGAGATCTAGACCACTGCAGAAAGTTACTAAATACTACAAACATCACGTCAACTGTGATCAAAATATACACGTGAAAAGCCATAGTACCCAAGGGTACTAAAAACACAGTTTACAATGACAGCACAACACTAATACATATCCATAAAATACTGCATCATATAACATACATACTTAACAATCATATAAATACGCATACATTTTTTTTTTTTTAACACACCTGTTTTCTCTTGTTGCATCTCATTCATGTGCTTAATAGCATAACTAAGCCACGCCAGGCTCAATTACTGAGATTGCTTGTGTAAATGTTGGACATGTGCATTGTTTTCCCTTCTTTTTCAGAAAATCTTCAAAATTCAGCTTGAGCTAGGTCTCGCTCTGTATGAGTAAAGCATATTTTCTCTAGTTTTCTTATCCAAAAGGATAGGTTTGAAACAGTTTGCAAAGTTATTGAGTTAAACTTCCTTTTCTATGTCCATTGGTATAGCTGTGTAGAAACGTCTATTGTATTAAGTTTCATTTCTCTTGTTTCTATATAACCGAAACTTATTATTTCTTAATGGCCAATGACAATCATTTATAAGTAGGCGTTGTTTGGGGGGGTTTGGAAACTAACAGTTTGATTGGTTAGCAATGAAAGTAACATTATAGTTCTACATCTACAGAGTGTCATGCAATGCATCTGTGTCCTTCATTGTCTAAAACATTATGAAAGATTTGTAAATGTTATGTAGAGGACATTGATTCTGCTTGTTATTTCAGAGTGGGCTAGTCATGTGCGCTCCTTTTGTATTTAGGGCCTATTACAATTAATTTCAATTTTTGCCAAATGTGTTGTTGCTACTTAACTTCTTAAGTGCAAAGATGCTTTAGGGAAAAATTGGCAAGGGCCCCCTTAAGAATTTGCTCTTTCTCTCTATTTGACTTCAATGCCTTCTAGTTCTCTATCACAACCTCTCTGCCTTTACCTCTGACTATGTCTCGCTCTACCTGATGCTATCATAAGGATTTGTGGGGCACTGGACTAGACATATTTCTGCTGTTTTTGTGTGATCCTGGTACTGACTTTTTAACACATATTCAGTATTGTTTGGAATCATGTGGACTTGAAATTTCGGGAAATGGGTAATAAAATTCAAAGTTGTTCTGAACAGAGGCTCCCAAAATATGTTTTACCCGGGGCTCCCTTAATCCTTAAGATGACAATGCTTAAGGCACTTGGCATTTTGCATTATTGATGTGTTGGCTCATATTGATTATTCTGATACTAACTAATTTTACCAGCTGGAATGATAAATATGATATTTCAATAAATCCACAACTGCAGTTTTTACTTAATGGCCTCAGCTGAGTGTATGTGTATAGGATTCTCCCTATTGTGCATATCGACTCTCCTTAATGTTAATTGGGTTGAAGTGCCAACACTGTGTCACCGTCTGCCTCGCAGTAACTTCATCATGCAGCAATACAGTAACCCACTGCCTCCACTTCTTCAAAATCAGGAGGAGCAAACCAGAGAGTGGATAAGTAGTTTGGGTTATATAGTAACTATATCATTGCCATAGATGGCAATTCATTTTCTTCCTTCAGAATAAAGGTATTCCTCTATATTTGTTTTAAGCTGAAGCAGAAGAAATTGTTTATCATCTGACAATTGTTAATCCTCCACAAAATGTGCAATGTGTAGGACCAAACAACAAGATCAAACATGTAAACAGATGCAACTTCAGAAAAAGTACGACAGTCCTATGTCAGGCAGATAGGTCATGATGACTAAATTCAACAAAGTCCCACTTTTGGAAAAGAAAACAATGGTCCTACCAGGGAGAAAAAGAGAAGGAGGTGCGGATAGGAGTTGGTAAGGGGGGAGGAGGAGGGAGAGTTGTCAGTGTCACCGGGATTCTATCTGAGTTCTAGGGCCTGATTACGAGTTCAGCGGTCTTACGGCCGTACCACTGTAACGCCGTACCACCGTACCGCCGCCATGGCGGTCTCCCGCCCACCGTATTACAATGTCACTGCTGGCCCCGCAGCAGTGTTTCTGACTGCGGGGAATATTTTTTCTAATGTGTTGATGCAGGTGTGTGTATTTTGACTGCAGTGTACACATTTGCATGACACGTGAAAAAATACCTACTACCAGTACTTTCCCAATGCTGGAATGCGGACCGTATGTGCCTAGTCCAGTCAATGGGTAAATAATGCAAAAAGTACTTACATGGATTTCAGCACCAACAGGATAATTTTTTTCGGGGCCAAGATGCTGGTGTGAAGGAGGGACCTGGAGGAAGGGATCAACATGGGAGATTGAAGGGAAGAAAAGGAAATGGGTGAGTATGCACCCCAATTCCTTTGATTCTGCCAACTCAAAGCAGGCGGTCTCCCTGCCGCAGTGGGTCGACGGAAAGCCAACTCATAATTCCAATAGCAGTGAACTTGTCTGTGTCGCCCTCTGACAGCTGCTTTCCCCCTACCGCCGTCACGGTAGTCTGCAAATGGCTGGTGGTGGTGGTGGTGGTGGTGGCGGTGCTCCGGCGGTCTTTTATTCTGCAAACTACCAACATGGAAATATGGCGGGCAGGCCGCCGACTAGGCGTTGGGGTTACCAGCAAACTCATAATCAGGCCCCAAGTCTCTAATTATACCACAAAATCCGCAAGGTACCTCCATTCCTAAATTATCTTGGGGAACTTATTCTCCAAAGGAAAGAATGAGTAAAGATTTTTGAGCCATATCTGATAGCTAAATAGGGAAAAAAACGTTCTCATCTTTATGCAAATGTGACATTCTATTGCATAATTTAGACATTTAGCATAAAAGGCTTTGAAAACTTAATTGAACCCACACTGAATAAAGGGAAGAAAGGGGAAGCACAGTTGGATGTGCACCAACTGACTGCCAGAAAACTAGAGGAATATTTTAGGGAAAAGGTTAACATAGCATTGAAAGGCACAGCGTTTTTAGTAGTGTGCAAGGCAGAAAGAAAGGGTGACAAGCTTCATTGCTGTCTTGATAGGACTTTCTTATAGAATGCAATTTTGGAGATCTATGTGATTCACTGGCAAGAGACCAATTAGTTAGATTTATGAATAATTCTAGGATTCAAGAAAAACTTGTAGTATGTAATCCTAATTTAACCAAAGCGATTGATATTGCGAAAATCATAGAACACACATCTGTGGGGCCGATTCCGATCTCGGCCGGTAGGGCTCCGAATAGGATTCGGCTTTACCGGATCCGATTCGGAGCCCTGTTTCCCGACCGAACCGTACGCGGGTCCGGCCGAGCGAGTACGATGCGAAATCGCCGACCGACTCGTCCGGGCGTCCCGACCGCTCCGACCGACTCGCTCGGACTCGAACCGCTCCGACCGACTCGCTCGGACTCGACTCGCACCGCGCAATGGAGACGTTTCCCGGCCGGGTAAGTACGATGCGCGCCGCGAGCAGTCCGACCGAGCCGCGCACTCCGGCTCGAAAGAGCTGTCGGAGCCGTACTTCGGGGTCCGTGTCGGACCCCCAGTACGCGTGAGCCGCGCGAGTCGCACACAGGGGGGACCCATGGGTCCCCCTACCTGTGCGTGTACGGCGCGAATCGCTCCGCCGCGTACCCGCTGTAGGGGGCGCCCTTGTCCGACTCGCACCCATTGAGTCAATGGGAGCCCGCGTACGCGTTGTACGACCGGCTCCCATTGACTTCAATGGGAGTCCGACCGACTCGAGTCCGATAACATACGGCCGCATCGTACTCGTTCGGTCGGACTGCACGGGTCCGATTCGGTCGGAAATCTCTCCGGGTCCGGCTCGGTCGGAGAAATTTCCGGCCCGAATCGGAATCGACCCCTAAGTGTCTAAAAGAGATGAAACAGTCTACAGCAACTGTAAATGAAGTCATGTATTGTAAAAAATTTATAAACTAAAAGAAATGCAATCTTCCAAAACTAAAACATACCCTGTGGATACTGAATTTAAATCTATTAGATGTAGAAATAGTAACCATTCAGTTCAACCACTGTACACAAACAGCACTCATGGCCGCCACAGATGAAATCTGCATGATCCTTGACAGAGGAGACACAGCAGCCCTCCTTTTCTGGAACCTCTTTGCAACATTTGACATGGTCTCACACCCTGTCCTCATCAGGTGCCTGCACAGCATTGACATCCAAGGACCTGCTTTCCACTGGATCTGCTCCTTCTTAACGGATAGAACACAACACAAGCTGCAAGCTTGGCACCTTACTCCTCAGAAACCCTCAAACGCATCTGCATAGTGCCTCGGGGTTCATTGCTCAGGCCTATCCCCTTCAAAACATACATGATCCCTCTGACCGACATCATCCTTGCACACATCAACATCCACTCCTACGCAGATGGCACAACTCAAACTCTCCCTCTCCGACAAGATACCAACACAAGAAACAAGTTCACCGCCTGCATGAAGTCGTTAACTGGATGAAAGACTAGTGGGGAGAGGATGGTAGGGTTTGACTGGGAGTTGCATGAGAGGAGGTGTCAGCCTCTGAATATTGCTATTGATGAAGTGCATTAGGCTATTCAGGCGAGCGCCGGGGGAAGGGCCCCTGGCCCAGATGGTGTCCCAGTTGATATTTACAAATCTGCCCCTAATTTATGGGGACCTAGTTTAACCAGAGTGTTTAATTCAGCCGTCACAGATATGATCCCCCAGACATCGGGAGAATTAATCATCGTACCCATATATAAAAAAGGTGACAAAACAGACCCTAAAAACTATCGCCCTATCTCACTCCTAGATGTCGCCTTGAAAGTGGTGAGTAGGGTCCTGTTATTAAGATTGGAAGAATGGGCGCTAGAGCATCTGATCCTAACCCCGGTGCAGTTCGGATTTAGGAAACGACTTGGGACAATTGAGCAATGCATTAACTTAGAGTTACTCATCGGCAAGTATACTAGGGCAAAGGCAGGTACTCTTTATCTATGCTTTGCCGATTTAAGTAGTGCATTTGACCTGGTCGACCACAATTTACTCTGGCCAACTCTGATTACCATGGGAGCACCTAGGGCGATCATTGGGTTTCTCTCCCGTTTATACAAGAAACTAACCAGTCAAGTCCGTTTCGGCCCTCGGGGAGAATGCTCAGACAAATTTAAAGTAGGGCGGGGTATACGACAAGGGTGTGTACTAGCGCCAATTTTATTTTCCCTTTTTATTAATGGGATAGATGATCACTTACAAATGATACAGGCTGATGCCCCTTGGTCGGCTGGCCGTCCGATACCCATACTATTATATGCGGACGACGCAGTATTATTAGCACGGACCCCACTCAGCCTCCAGAGATTAATGGACGCTTTTTCAGACTTTATGACACAAAGGAAAATGGTAATAAATAAAGCGAAAACATTCACTATGGTCTGTGGCCCTAAACCGAAATCCTGCAAGTCTGTTTTTTATTGATAGTACTCCAATTCACACAGTGAATTCCTTTTGCTACCTTCATATTATATTTTCGGGAAACGGCTCATGGTCCCAATATATTTTAAACACTAGAGCTAAAATGAGCAGGGCAACACAAGGGATTTTTAAATTCTCCTCAAAACTAGGGAATCGACCAATCAATGAAATGGTTGCCATATACAGAGCAAAAGGTGTAAGTACAGCACTTTATGGGGCAGGTCTCTGGTGTTATGCAAATAGTACAGCTTTGCAAACAGAAGAAAATTGTTTTTTAAAACGTTTACTATATCTACCGTCCCCTGTATCAAATACTATTGTACATCATGAGGTGGGACCTGGGTTCTTAGAAGATCTTTTACTGGTTAGACCGCTGCTTTTGTGGGTCTCACTTTGGAAGAGGGAAGAAACAGCCTTTACTAGATCCATTTTTTTAGACTGTCTAAATCTGAACGATGCTTTAGGAATTCCCTGGCTATCATATATTAATTTCAAATTAGAAAAGCTATTCAAGATATCAGTTTGGTCGGATACCTCAAAAATATTGTCTCACACAAAGAAAGATTAAAGATTCCTTTTTACAGCACAGACTGGATCTTAGAGCAATGGCTGAGCAGAATAAACCGACCGTCACTTTGTACAAATCCTTTAACCCCTTCGCTGCTAGGCCTTTTCCCCTCCTGTGCTAAGCCTTTTTTTGGCTATTTGGGGTAGTGCGCGCTTAGGCCCCTGTAACTTTTTGACCACATAAGGTATCCATGCCAAATTTGCGTCCTTTTTTTCTAACATCATGGGGATTGTAAAGGTACCCAGGGTTTGTGGATTCCCCTGGAGGGGACCCAGAAATTAGTCAAAATACAGCTACATTTTGTTTTTTTGGGGAAAAATGCGAAAAAAGGGCTACAGATGAAAGCGTCTTGATTTTTCCCTGCAAATGGCATCAAAAAAGGGGTTGTGGGGATGAAATCACCATCTTCCCAGCTTTCAGGGACAAGCAGACTTTTGTCAGAAAACCAACTTTTTTACACAGTTTTGGCATTTTTCTGGGACATAGCCTATTTTTGCTATTTTTTGTGCTTTCAACCTCCTTCCAGTTAATGGTAGAAATGGGTATGAAACCAATAATGGATCCTGGAAGCCATACATTTCTGAAAAGTAGACAAAATTCTGAATTCAGCAAGGGGTCATTTGTGTAGATCCTTAACGTTTTCCTTATAGAAACTAACAGTTAAATAAAGGAAAAATTGAAAATTAGTTAAAAAAACAGCCATTTGTGTCAACGTTTTCACCTGTAACTTCTTCTAATTATGACAGCTATTTGAAGGCAATATACCTTTATATCCGCTGGACCTTTCTGGTTGTGGGGATATATAGGACTTGTAGGTTCACCAAGAACCCGACGAACCCAGAGCCAATAATTGAGCAACATCTTGCAATGATTTTATTTTAAGTACCGGGTATATAGCAATTATTTTGGGAAAATGTATACATGGAAAAATTGTTATGAAAGACACCTATGTATTTCTGAAATGGGAACAAAATGTAGATTTTAGAAACAGTAGATATTTGCACATTTCCGAAATTGGGAGTACCCATACTAGCATGAGAATTATAGGTCATTTTTCAAAATGACTTATTTTTTACACATTGTCTTTCATTTGGAAGGCAGAAATGCATCGAAAGTCAATAGGTAATAACAGTTGCTCTACAATTCTGTGTTACCCTAAGTCTCCCGATAAAAATGGTACCTCACTTGTGTGGGTAGCCCTTGTGCCCACAACAGGAAATGGCTCAAAATGCAACTTGGACGTACCACATTTTCACAATGAAAAATTACCCTTTTTTTGCAAAGTGCCTAGGTGTAGTTTTTTAACCCTAGCTCTGCCGGCACCTAGGGAAACCTAGCAAACCTATACATTTTTGAAAACTAGACACCCAGGGGAATCCAGGATGGGGTGACTTGACTGCCTCCCACCAGGTTCTGTTACCCAGAATCCCTTGCAAACATAAAAAATTGTCAAAAAACCCACATTTTCCCCACATTTCTGTGGTGGAAAGTTCTGGAATCTGCGTGGATACACAAATTTCCACCCACCCCGCGTTTCCCAAAGTCTTACGAGAAAAATGGTACCTCACTTGTGTGGGTCGGCCTAGTGCCTGCGACAGGAAACGGCGTAAAACGCAACGTGGTCACACCTCAATTTCGCAGTGAAAAATGACCCTTTTTTGGCAAAGTGCCTAGCTGTAGTTTTTGAACCCTAGCTCTGCCGGCACCTAGGGAAACCTAGCAAACCTATACATTTTTGAAAACTAGACACCCAGGGGAATCCAGGATAGCGTGACTTGACTGCCTCCCACCAGGTTCTGTTACCCAGAATCCCTTGCAAACATAAAAAATTGTCAAAAAAACCACATTTTCTCCACATTTCTGTGGTGGAAAGTTCTGGAATCTGCGTGGATCCACAAATTTCCACCCACCCCGCGTTCCCCAAAGTCTTACGAGAAAAATGGTACCTCACTTGTGTGGGTCGGCCTAGTGCCTGCGACAGGAAACTGCGCAAACCGCAACGTGGTCACACCTCAATTTCGCAGTGAAAAATGACCCTTTTTTGGCAAAGTGCCTAGCTGTAGTTTTTGAACCCTAGCTCTGCCGGCACCTAGGGAAACCTAGCAAACCTATACATTTTTGAAAACTAGACACCCAGGGGAATCCAGGATGGGGTGACTGGACTGCCTCCCACCAGGTTCTGTTACCCAGAATCCCTTGCAAACATAAACAATTGTCCAAAAAACAAATTTTCCCCACATTTCTGTGGTGGAAAGTTCTGGAATCTGCGTGGATCCACAATTTTCCACCCACCCCGCGTTCCACAAAGTCTTACGAGAAAAATGGTACCTCACTTGTGTGGGTCGGCCTAGTGCCTGCGACAGGAAACGGCGCAAAACGCAACGTGGTCACACCTCAATTTCGCAGTGAAAAATGACCCTTTTTTTGCAAAGTGCCTAGCTGTAGTTTTTGAACCCTACCTCTGCCGGCACCTAGGGAAACCTAGCAAAACTATACATTTTTGAAAACTACACAACCAGGGGAATCCAGGATGGGGTGACTTGACTGCCTCCCACCAGGTTCTGTTACCCAGAATCCCTTGCAAATATAAAAAATTGTCCAAAAAAACACATTTTCCCCACATTTCTGTGGTGGAAAGTTCTGGAATCTGTGTGGATCCACAAATTTCCACCCACCCCGCGTTCCCCAAATTCTTACGAGAAAAATGGTACCTCACTTGTGTGGGTCGGCCTAGTGCCTGCGACAGGAAACTGCGCAAAACGCAACGTGGTCACACCTCAATTTTGCAGTGAAAAATGACCCTTTTTTGGCAAAGTGCCTAGCTGTAGTTTTTTAACCCTACCTCTGCCGGCACCTAGGGAAACCTAGCAAACCTATACATTTTTGAAAGCTAGACACCCAGGGGAATCCAGGATGGGGTGACTGGACTGCCTCCCACCAGGTTCTGTTACCCAGAATCCCTTGCAAACATAAAAAATTGTCAAAAAACCACATTTTCCCCACATTTCTGTGGTGGAAAGTTCTGGAATCTGCGTGGATCCACAAATTTCCCCCCAACCCCGCGTTCCCCAAAGTCTTACGAGAAAAATGGTACCTCACTTGTGTGGGTCGGCCTAGTGCCTGCGACAGGAAACGGCGCAAAACGCAACGTGGTCACACCTCAATTTCGCAGGGAAAAATGACCCTTTTTTGGCAAAGTGCCTAGCTGTAGTTTTTGAACCCTAGCTCTGCCGGCACCTAGGGAAACCTAGCAAACCTATACATTTTTGAAAACTAGACACCCAGGGAAATCCAGGATGGGGTGACTGGACTGCCTCCCACCAGGTTCTGTTACCCAGAATCCCTTGCAAACATAAAAAATTGTCAAAAAAACCACATTTTTCCCACATTTCTGTGGTGGAAAGTTCTGGAATCTGTGTGGATCCACAAATTTCCACCCACCCCGCGTTCCCCAAAGTCTTACGAGAAAAATGGTACCTCACTTGTGTGGGTCGGCCTAGTGCCTGCGACAGGAAACGGCGCAAAACGCAACGTGGTCACACCTCAATTTCGCAGTGAAAAATGACCTTTTTTTTGCAACGTGCCTAGCTGTAGGTTTTGAACCCTACCTCTGCCGGCACCTAGGGAAACCTAGCAAACCTATACATTTTTGAAAACTAGACACCCAGGGGAATCCAGGATGGGGTGACTTGACTGCCTCCCACCAGGTTCTGTTACCCAGAATCCCTTGCAAACATAAAAAATTGTCAAAAAAAACACATTTTCCCCACATTTCTGTGGTGGAAAGTTCTGGAATCTGCGTGGATCCACAAATTTCCACCCACCCCGCGTTCCCCAAAGTCTTACGAGAAAAATGGTACCTCACTTGTGTGGGTCGGCCTAGTGCCTGCGACAGGAAACGGTGCAAAACGCAACATGGTCACACCTCAATTTCGCAGTGAAAAATGACCCTTTTTTGGCAAAGTGCCTAGCTGTAGTTTTTTAACCCTACCTCTGCCGGCACCTAGGGAAACCTAGCAAACCTATACATTTTTGAAAGCTAGACACCCAGGGCAATCCAGGATGGGGTGACTGGACTGCCTCCCACCAGGTTCTGTTACCCAGAATCCCTTGCAAACATAAAAAATTGTCAAAAAACCACATTTTCCCCACATTTCTGTGGTGGAAAGTTCTGGAATCTGCGTGGATCCACAAATTTCCACCCACCCCGCGTTCCCCAAAGTCTTACGAGAAAAATGGTACCTCACTTGTGTGGATCGGCCTAGTGCCTGCGACAGGAAACGGCGCAAAACGCAACGTGGTCACACCTCAATTTCGCAGTGAAAAATGACCCTTTTTTGGCAAAGTGCCTAGCTGTAGTTTTTTAATCCTACCTCTGCCGGCACCTAGGGAAACCTAGCAAACCTATACATTTTTGAAAACTAGACACCCAGGGGAATCCAGGATGGGGTGACTTGACTGCCTCCCACTAGGTTCTGTTACCCAGAATCCCTTGCAAACATAAAAAATTGTCAAAAAAAACACATTTTCCCCACATTTCTGTGGTGGAAAGTTCTGGAATCTGCGTGGATCCACAAATTTCCACCCACCCCGCGTTCCCCCAAGTCTTACGAGAAAAATGGTACCTCACTTGTGTGGGTCGGCCTAGTGCCTGCGACAGGAAACGGCGCAAAACGCAACGTGGTCACACCTCAATTTCGCAGTGAAAAATGACCCTTTTTGGCAAAGTGCCTAGCTGTAGTTTTTAACCCTACCTCTGCCGGCACCTAGGGAAACCTAGCAATCCTATACATTTTTGAAAACTAGACACCCAGGGGAATCCAGGATGGGGTGACTTGACTGCCTCCCACCAGGTTCTGTTACCCAGAATCCCTTGCAAACATAAAAAATTGTCAAAAAAACCACATTTTCCCCACATTTCTGTGGTGGAAAGTTCTGGAATCTGAGTGGATCCACAAATTTCCACCCACCCCGCGTTCCCCAAAGTCTTACGAGAAAAATGGTACCTCACTTGTGTGGGTCGGCCTAGTGCCTGCGACAGGAAACGGCGCAAAACGCAACGTGGTCACACCTCAATTTCGCAGTGAAAAATGACCCTTTTTTTGCAAAGTGCCTAGCTGTAGTTTTTTAACCCTACCTCTGCCGGCACCTAGGAAACCTAGGAAACCTATACATTTTTGAAAACTAGACACCCAGGGGAATCCAGGATGGGGTGACTTGACTGCCTCCCACCAGGTTCTGTTACCCAGAATCCCTTGCAAACAGAAAACTTTTTCAAAAAACCACATTTTCCCCACATTTCTGTGGTGGAAAGTTCTGGAATCTGCGTGGATCCACAAATTTCCACCCACCCCGCGTTCCCCAAAGTCTTACGAGAAAAATGGTACCTCACTTGTGTGGGTCGGCCTAGTGCCTGCGACAGGAAACGGCGCAAAACGCAACGTGGTCACACCTCAATTTCGCAGTGAAAAATGACCCTTTTTGGCAAAGTGCCTAGCTGTAGTTTGTGAACCCTAGCTCTGCCGGCACCTAGGGAAACCTACCAAACACACACATTTCTGAAAAGTAGACACCCGGTGGCTTCCAGGGAGGTATGGCTTGCGTGGATCCCCCAACGTTTCCTTACCCAGAATCCCTGCAAACCTCAATTTTAGCTGAAAAAATCACTTTTTCACACATTTGTGTGTGGAAAAGTGTGGCATCACTGGCCTCACACAAATTTCCTACCACCCAGCGTTCCCCCAGGTCTCCCGATAAAAATGGTGCCTCACTTGTGTGGGAGGCCCAGTACCCGCGACAGGCAAGGGCCCACAACGTATTGAGGCGACCTCAAAATGGCCTTTCACAAAACCACCTGGTTTTGCAAGGGAGTCACCTGGGTTTTGGCCCTGTGCTCGGCGGCCATCTAGGGAAACCTACCAAACCCACACATTTCTGAAATGTAGACACCCGGGGGCTTCCAGGGAGGTATGGCTTGCGTGGATCCCCCAACGTTTCCTACCCAGAATCCCCTGCAAACCTCAATTTTAGCTGAAAAAATCACTTTTTCACACATTTTTGTGTGGGAAAGTGTGGCATCACTGGCCTCACACAAATTTCCTACCACCCAGCGTTCCCCATGTCTCCCGATAAAAATGGTGCCTCACTTGTGTGGGAGGCCCAAGTACCCGCGACAGGCAAGGGCCCACAACGTATTGAGGCGACCTCAAAATGGCCTTTCACAAAACCACCTGGTTTTGCAAAGGGGTCCCCTGGGTTTTGGCCCCGTGCTCGGCGGCCATCTAGGAAACCTACCAAACCCACACATTTCTGAAAAGTAGACACCCGGGGGCTTCCAGGGAGGTATGGCTTGCGTAGATCCCCCAACGTTTCATTACCCAGAATCCCCTGCAAACCTCAATTTTAGCTGAAAAAATCCCTTTTTTCACACATTTTTGTGTGGGAAAGTGTGGCATCACTGGCCTCACACAAATTTCCTACCACCCAGCGTTCCCCCAGGTCTCCTGATAAAAATGGTGCCTCACTTGTGTGGGAGGCCCAAGTACCCGCGACAGGCAAGGGCCCACAACGTAGTGAGGCGACCTCAAAATGGCCTTTCACAAAACCACCTGGTTTTGCAAGGGGGTCACCTGGGTTTTGGCCCCGTGCTCAGCGGCCATCTAGGGAAACCTACCAAACCCACACATTTCTGAAAAGTAGACACCCAGGGGCTTCCAGGGAGGTATGGCTTGCGTGGATCCCCCAACGTTTCCTTACCCAGAATCCCCTGCAAACCTCAATTTTAGCTGAAAAAATCACTTTTTCACACATTTTTGTGTGGGAAAGTGTGGCATCACTGGCCTCACACAAATTTCCTACCACCCAGCGTTCCCCAGGTCTCCCGATAAAAATGGTGCATCACTTGTGTGGGAGGCCCAAGTACCCGCGACCAGGTGGTTTTGTGAAAGGCCATTTTGAGGTCGCCTCACTACGTTGTGGGCCCTTGCCTGTCGCGGGTACTTGGGCCTCCCACACAAGTGAGGCACCATTTTTATCAGGAGACCTGGGGGAACGCTGGGTGGTAGGAAATTTGTGTGAGGCCAGTGATGCCACACTTTCCCACACAAAAATGTGTGAAAAAAGTGATTTTTTCAGCTAAAATTGAGGTTTGCAGGGGATTCTGGGTAAGGAAACGTTGGGGGATCCACGCAAGCCATACCTCCCTGGAAGCCCCGGGTGTCTACTTTTCAGAAATGTGTGGGTTTGGTAGCTTTCCATAGATGGCCGCCGAGCACGGGGCCAAAACCCAGGTGACCCCCTTGCAAAACCAGGTGGTTTTGTGAAAGGCCATTTTGAGGTCGCCTCACTACGTTGTGGGCCCTTGCCTGTCGCGGGTACTTGGGCCTCCCACACAAGTGAGGCACCATTTTTATCGGGAGACCTGGGGGAACACTGGGTGGTAGGAAATTTGTGTGAGGCCAGTGATGCCACACTTTCCCACACAAAAATGTGTGAAAAAAGTGATTTTTTCAGCTAAAATTGAGGTTTGCAGGGGATTCTGGGTAAGGAAACGTTGGGGGATCCACGCAAGCCATACCTCCCTGGAAGCCCCCGGGTGTCTACTTTTCAGAAATGTGTGGGTTTAGTAGCTTTCCCTAGATGGCCGCCGAGCACGGGCCAAAACCCAGGTGACTCCCTTGCAAAACCAGGTGGTTTTGTGAAAGGCCATTTTGAGGTCGCTTCACTACGTTGTGGGCCTTTGCCTGTCGCTGGTACTTGGGCCTCCCACACAAGTGAGGCACCATTTTTATCGGGAGACCTGGGGGAACGCTGGGTGGTAGGAAATTTGTGTGAGGCCAGTGATGCCACACTTTCCCACACAAAAATGTGTGAAAAAGTGATTTGTTCAGCTAAAATTGAGGTTTGCAGGGGATTCTGGGTAAGGAAACGTTGGGGGATCCACGCAAGCCATACCTCCCTGGAAGCCCCCGGGTGTCTACTTTTCAGAAATGTGTGGGTTTGGTAGGTTTCCCTAGATGGCCGCCGAGCACGGGGCCAAAACCCAGGTGACCCCCTTGCAAAACCAGGTGGTTTTGAGATAGGCAATTTTGAGGTCGCCTCACTACGTTGTGGGCCCTTGCCTGTCGCGGGTACTTGGGCCTCCCACACAAGTGAGGCACCATTTTTATCGGGAGACCTGGGGGAACGCTGGGTGGTAGGAAATTTGTGTGAGGCCAGTGATGCCACACTTTCCCACACAAAAATGTGTGAAAAAAGTGATTTTTTCAGCTAAAATTGAGGTTTGCAGGGGATTCTGGGTAAGGAAACGTTGGGGGATCCATGCAAGCCATACCTCCCTGGAAGCCCCCGGGTGTCTACTTTTCAGAAATGTGTGGGTTTGGTAGGTTTCCCTAGACGGCCGCCGAGCACGGGGCCAAAAACCCAGGTGACCCCCCTTGCAGAACCAGGTGGTTTTGTGAAAGGCCATTTTGAGGTCGCCTCAATACGTTGTGGGCCCTTGCCTGTCACGGGTACTTGGGCCTCCCACACAAGTGAGGCACCATTTTTATCGGGAGACCTGGGGGAACGCTGGGTGGTAGGAAATTTGTGTGAGGCCAGTGATGCCACACTTTCCCACACAAAAATGTGTGAAAAAAGTGATTTTTTCAGCTAAAATTGAGGTTTGCAGGGGATTCTGGGTAAGGAAACGTTGGGGGATCCATGCAAGCCATACCTCCCTGGAAGCCCCCGGGTGTCTACTTTTCAGAAATGTGTGGGTTTGGTAGGTTTCCCTATGTGGCCGCCGAGCCCCGGGCCAAAACCCAGGTGACCCCCTTGCAAAACCAGGTCATTTTGAAATAATGTGTTGTTTATTTCTGCAGCGTGAAAATTTTGGCACAATATTGCAAGGAAAATGTGACAGACATTTTGAGGTTTGCAGGACATTGTGGGTACCATAACTTGTTGGGATCCACAAGAGAGATATCACCATGTACTCCCATGTTTGTTTCGTTTACGACAATATCTACAGTTGGTAGGTTATTCTTAGACGGAATGTACACCTTGGCAGACAGACTAAAAAGACAAAGATTACTGCACAGCCATCTATTCCTCAAGCACACACACATACTGGTTGGATTTGGCACGAGGGCAAGTGATGGTTCAGTATATACAATTTTATTAACAAGAGATTTCACAAAAATGAAATGCACTGTCAATAATTGAAAGGACAAAAAACGGAACCAGTGACTCGCAGCTCGTGAGCTGTAAAGCCACGTCAAGGCCCCAACCGCTTTACAGGCCATTCACACACCTTTCATACGTGATACACACAAGACCATTCACACCCCCATGCACGAAACAAACACATTACAACATTCACAAAAAGGGACAAGGTACACCCTGCTTGAGAAAGACAAAAAAAAATATTACTGCACAGCCATCTAATCCTCAAGCACACACACACATACTGGTTGGATTTGGCACGAGGGTGAGTGATGGTTCAGTATATACAATTGTATTAACAAGTGATTTCACAAAAATGAAATGCACTGTTAATAATTGAAAGGACGAGAAACAGAACCATTGACTCACAGCTCGTGAGCTGTAAAGCCACGACAAGGCACCAACCTCTTTACAGGCCATTCATACACCTTTCATACGTGTGACAAATACAAAACCATTCACACCACCAGCCGCGGGCCCATCACATTACAACACTCACACCAGCAGACAGCGCCATTCAAGGGCCCATCACTTTCACACGCCCACATTCCTAACACAGCAACCACACAAGCTGATGGATTGCGTGGAGTGTCGCTCGGCTAGCAGTGTGTGTAGTGACCAGCAGAAAGTCACTACTCACACACTGCCAGCCGAGCGCCAGTCCACGCACACCGCCAGCCAAGCACCACTCCACGCACACCGTCAGCCAAGAGCCACTCCCCGCACACCGCCAGCCAAGCGCCACTCCACGCACACCGCCAGCCAAGCATCAGCCTACACACACCACCATCACATTTAGGGTTTTTTTATACAAAAAAGAAAACACAAACAAATTGCAAATAGATACAAATCTACTAACACAAAATCAGAAACTAAATACATTGCACTAATGCCAACCTTGAAACAGAACAACAATTCTTAAACATTACAGACCAGGCAGTTCACTTTACCACTCATGGTTGCTCCCAATAATTCTTTTGCTTGTGGTACGCTCTATAACAAGCAGGCACACACAGCCCAGGGTTAGAAGGACACTCAGGGCAGTACATACGAGTCTCCTTCCGCGTACCTCTTCGCCAACAGACTCTACATCTCCTAGTGGGAAAGTCTTTTGAGGGTGTAGGAGGAATGTGATCAGGAAAGTGGCGATCTTTCAATCGAGCCACATCCTCCACCACTCCAACTCTAGGAACACTTGCCTGTTCCACAACAACAAGGCTGCCTATGACAGACTCCTGAAACTGAACAAAAGTCAACTTTGACACAGGAGAACACTCCTTGAACACAACAAAAGCATTGAAAGTTGCTAAATTGAAGAGATGGATGGCCAACTTCTTATACCAAATGTAAGACTTACGAATAGCAGTGTAAGGTTCCAACCTCTGATCTACTCTATCAACACCACCCATGTGCTTATTGTAGTCTAAAATGCACACAGGTTTGCGCACTTCAGCAATCTGACCCCAAACAGCCACAGGTGAAGTACTCTCATCATGGATGGTAGTCAGCATGTACACATACCTCCTGTCCACAAATTTCACAGCTAGCAGTTCCTCACTACGCAAGGCACTGCACTGTCCCCTCTGAAGTTTTTTGCAAACAAGCTCTTTTGGATAACCTTTACGGTTAGAGCGGATTGTGCCACAAGCAAAAGTGTCCACTTTGAACAATTCCTTAAACAATTGCACAGCAGTGTAGAAGTTATCAAGGTACAAATGGTGGCCTCTGTTAAAAAGTCCTCTAGCAAGATCCCACACAATTTTCTCTGAAACTCCAAAAGTGGACGGACAACCAGGGGGGTCAATAGTGGAATCCCTACCAGTGTACACACGCAAATTAAAAACATATCCTGTCCTACTCTCAGACAACATATACAGCTTAATTCCATAGCGTGCCCTCTTGCTAGGAATGTACTGCCTAAAAACCAAACGGCCCTTGAACAGGACCAAAGACTCATCAATAGATATTTCTTTCCCTGGAGTATAGATCACTGAAAATCGATCTACAAAGTGATCAAGAACAGGCCGAATCTTAAAAAGACGGTCACATTCAGGGTGATCTCGTGGCAACGCCAAACCATTATCAACAAAATGCAGCATCCGAAGCAAAAGTAAATACTGATCACGAGTCATAACTGCAGGAAATATGGCCGTTGCCATCAAGGGACTGGTAGACCAATATGAACCCATGGACGGCTTCCTTATCAAACCCATCAAAAAAGTCAAACCCAAAAACTTCTTCATCTCTTCCAGATTTGTGGGACTCCACCGGGTAGCTCTAGAATGGGGCCTAAGTCTGGCACTGTTGTCCCTCAAAAACTGTTCAGCATACAAATTAGTCTGCTCAACAATCTCACCCAAAAATACATCATCCATAAACAACTGAAAATACTGTATAGGCAAATAATGTTCACAATCCACTCTACACCCTGCATAACCACTAAAGGCAGGCAACACCGGCTGCACCATGTTTGGATCAGCCCAGAGTCCAGCACTTCCAGTAGGAAGCCTAGCAGCCCCAGGCTGCAATCCAGATGCCTCTTGCACCATCGGCACAGTAGTATCCTCCTCTAAATCAGGCACTTCATCTGCACTGAGAGTACCTTCATCATCCGATGATTCCAAGTGGAGAGAAAACTCACTGCCTGAATCTTCCCCTCCCTCCTCTCCCTCAGACGCACTGTCAGTCTCATAATCCTGCTCAGAGGAAGATTCAAGAAGCAAACCAACCACCTGCTGAGCAGTAATTCTACGGCTAGCCATAATGCTTACTAATAAAGGTTACTTGTCAAACAAGTCAACAACAACAAACCCTTTGTAAAAAAAAGAAATAAACAAAATGTAGCTTTATCACAAAGACCTATATACTCCAACACTATACCACTCACGTGACAGAAGCAGCTAGACTCACCACCACCTACTCTGCACAGACACAGTAAGGATCAACAATATCCCACTAAAAAGAAGAAGAAAAAAATTACACATAAGACAATGCAAAACATCGCAAAGAATTTCATGCTCTGAACACTAACAAATATGCTGCCATTATGGCACCACTTACAAAAAAATTCATTCATGCATGACAATAATACTCATTTGGAGTACACACAACAAAAATATTTTTCTTACCAAATAAATGCAATTACGCAAAACTGCAGAACCACAACTGCCGAAACCGCAAACAGGAATCAAAAGCTTTACACTAGAATAAAAAGGAGAAAAAAAAACATTACAATCACATATGCAAATAATGCACCAGTCCACACACAATCCACCAGCCAAGCTAAGGGGTAGGTGGGCCTAACAGTATAAATAAAATATTCACCCCCGTAAAAGGGGAGCAACCCTTGCCCTTTTGGCCACTCCCCAACACAAAAATAAAAAAAACCCTGGTGCCTAGTGGGCATTCCTGCTGCACGATCACATGATCGTGCAGCAGGAATGCACAAAAGAGGCATCGGGGGAAAGGAAAACCCTTTCCTTTCCCTCGATGCCTCTTTTGATACAAACCCCCCTCCCCGAGCCAAACCTCACCTGATTTCTCTGACGCGCTGGAAGCAAATGGCTTCCAGCGCGTCGGGGAAGAAAGGGAAACCCTCAATGATGTCAGCGCGCCTCGCGTGCTGACGTCATTGATGGGGCGGGGGGAGGCAGGGGAAGCCCTTCCCCTGCCTCCCCCCAAAAAAAACCTAACGATCGGATTCCCACAGGGGGAGCGCCAGCGCTTCCCCGTGGGTGGTCTTATGACGAGCTGGACTCGTCATGAGCACACGAGCACTGTGTGCCATGACGAGTCCAGCTCGTCATAAGCACCGAAGGGGATAAAGGGTCAGAGCAGGATCTCAGCGGCAGACGAGGAGAAGGAACCTCCTGGTCACAGGAACTACACGAGCATTGCGCTCGAGAAATTCAAGGATGCAAAGACCTCCATCAAGGATTACAGCTAACTTTTCAGGGTGTAAATGGAGAGAAGCCACATCTGCTTAACCACGCTCACGAATTCTACACGAGAATTGCGCTCGAGAAAATGAAGGATGCAAAGACCTCCATCAAGGATTACAGCTAGCTTTTCACGTTGGAAATGGAGAGAAGGCACATCTGCTTAACCACGCTCACGAATTCTGCACACCTGCCCTGCATATTTATCCAAGAAGATGCCACCGTTTTGTGCAATACCTCTACTCAACTGTAGTACTGTCTACTGGCTAATCAGTAAGTGTTACCTCGTTGGGTAAATGTATAGTGCCTTTCCTACACTACAGCTGCGTAAAGGACCAGAAGAATTGTCTCCAGTGACCTGTGTGTCTGTAACTTTGACACCGCGCCGAAAGCGCCGGGGTCCTTTGAGTAAGCTGTCCATCATAGTGGGGAAAGGGCGGGCAGACGTTGCATACCGCTAGTGTATGTGTGGCGGGGCCAAACGAGCGGGGCTTCTAGGCCCGTTCACATGCCTCTTGTTTATAAAGGGTCAGAGCACGATCTCAGCGGCAGACGAGGAGAAGGAACCTCCTGGTCACAGGAACTACACGAGCATTGCGCTCGAGAAATTCAAGGATGCAAAGACCTCCATCAAGGATTACAGCTAACTTTTCAGGGTGTAAATGGAGAGAAGGCACATCTCCACGCTCACGAATTCTACACGAGAATTGCGCTCGAGAAAATGAAGGATGCAAAGACCTCCATCAAGGATTACAGCTAACTTTTCACGTTGGAAATGGAGAGAAGGCACATCTGCCCTGCATATTTATCCACGAAGATGCCACCGTTTTGTGCAATACCTCTACTCAACTGGAGTACTTTCTACTGGCTAATCAGTAAATGCTACCTCGTTGGGGAAATGTATAGTGCCTTTCCTACACTACAGCTGCGTAAATCACCCTCCCTCCCTCGTGGGCATTCCTGCTGCACGATCACATGATCGTGCAGCAGGAATGCACAAAAGAGGCATCGGGGGAAAGGAAAACCCTTTCCCTTCCCTCGATGCCTCTTTTGATTCAAACCCCCTCCCCGAGCCAAAACTCACCTGATTTCCCGACGCGCTGGAAGCAAATGGCTTCCAGCGCGTCGGGGAAGAAAGGAAACCCTCAATGATGTCAGCGCGCCTCGCGCGCTGACGTCATTGATGGGGAGGGCGGGGGGCAGGGGGCGGGGGAGGCAGGGGAAGCCCTTCCCCTGCCTTCCCCCAAAAACCAGACGATCGGATTCCCACGGGGGGAGCGCCAGCGCTTCCCTCGTGGGTGGTCTTATGACGAGCTGGACTCGTCATGAGCACACGAGCACTGTGTGCCATGACGAGTCCAGCTCGTCATAAGCACCGAAGGGGTTAATTTAGAGGAGTGAGCTAATAATTATTTGTCATATGTGACTTATGTACAGCATTGTTTTGTACTGTTGAGATTGAGATGTGGCATTGTTCATTATCTTGTTGCATTCCCAAAAATGAAGTCCCGCCCATCTGATATGGAACCATGCCCCTGCAATAACAAAAGTAAACAAAGCACATTGCACTTTTTATTGTTCTGAAACTTTATCATAATTTTAGATGTTTTTATCTTAAACCATTGTTTATTGCCCATAACCACAGGTCACACAAAGTAGCAATGAAATTCCTGGTGACACTAGATGATCCTCTAACATGCTATAATGTTGCATTGTTTATCCTGATATCGATTAATGTGAGGAAAAGTATTGTATTATAGTGTAACAAAAGAACTGTTTTGAAAAAATGTTATTGTAATCATGTGCCTTTTAATACTTTTTTAGATATATTATTTTGTCTATACTTTTATGGCTGTTTTCTTTGCTAGCCGAATAAAGATTTAAACGAAACGAAAGACAACAGTCTCAAGCCCAGAGCTGACAAGACAGAAGTACTGATCTTTGGCAAGAACATCTCACCATGGAACTCCAATTAGTGGCCGGCTGAACTCAGACCCACGCCGATGCCCAGAACCCACGCCATAATCATTGACAGCAAACTGGACATGACCACACAAGTCAATGCCATAACTGCATCCCATTTCCACACCCAGAAGATGCTGAGGAAGATCTTCAAATGGCTTGCAAGCAACACAAGAAAAACTGTCACTCACGCCGTAGTCAGTATCAAATTCGACTATGGGAACACCCTCTAGCTTGGAATTTCCAAGCTACTCACTAGAAGGCTACAAACTATCCAGAGCTCAGCAACCAGACTCATCCTCATCCTAAGAACTCACATCACGCCACTCCTCAGGGAACTGCAGTGGCTCCTGATACATGAACGCACTCAATTCAAACTCCTCGCACACACATTCAAGGCACTACATAACTCAGGCCCCACAGACCTGAACATTCACACCTCCTCCACCAACCACCCAGACAGCTCAGCTCCAGAGGACCCTTGGCTGGAGTCAGAGTGTACTCCTCCCTGCTTAATTAAAGGGTTCACCAGCTTTGATACAGTGTGATGCAGACCGGTACAGGGATTCACATTGCAGGACCTCCCAACTCCTGATCGGTATCTTTACCAGATCCAATGCACCGCAATGCAGAGCCACACATCGCAGCACCGCAAGCTCCTGATCAGCAGCCCCACAGACCTGATGCACCACACCACAGTGCCTCACATCATAGCACCGCACATCTCCTGATCAGCATCTCGAAGAAACCAGTGCACCACCATGCAGCTCCTGATCAGCAGCTCAACAGACCCGAAGCAGCGTGGCACAGAGGCTCGCATTGCAGCACCTTGCAGCCCCCCCACTAAGGCCAGAAGGTCCAACTCACAGTGGACTGCACCTGGTCCCATAGCCGACCGGTGCTTCATTGCAGTCGACCTGACCTTTTGATTTTGTCCTGGTCTGGCACAACTAGATACCCTAGGTTCCGGCTTCACATCTTTTTGCAACTATTGTCACCTTAACATTTTTAAGCTCAGAACTCCAGTTCTACTGAAGGGATTTTTGTTATTGAGGTGTAATTTTATTTATTGAGATATTCTCTATTTTTTCTAAATTGTTTTGAGATTATTTCTCTGTTGTGTTTTCACTTTATTACTGTTTGAGTGATGCATACTTTACACATTGTGTCTCTAAGCTAAGCTTGAATGCTTGTGTGGCAAGCTACCGGGGATTACCTCGTGACTTTTGTGGTTCACACTTACAAGGATTATGGTTATTATTTGAGTGGGGCTCTCACCCCTCTCAATTAATAAACTAATTTCTTCCAATTTTGTACTTATTTCCTAAAAATATAATTGGGAAACAATCAATCAATCAATCAGGGGGTTTATAAAGCACGCTACTCACCCGTGAGGGTCTCAAGGCGCTGGGGGGGGGGGCTGGGGGCAGCTCCGGATCAGTCGAAGAGCCAGGTCTTTGAGGTCCTTCCTGAAGGTGTGCAGGGTTGGGGAGCGTCTGATGTTCACTGGGAGCTCGTTCCAGGTCTTGGCTGAGATGTAGGAGAAGGCTCTCCGGCCTGTTCTGTTCCTGCGGATGCGCGGGACTTCTGCCAGGGCGAGGTCGGCAGAGCGGAGGTTCCTCTTGGGTACGTGGAAGGAGACTCTCTCGTTGAGGTGTTTGGGTCCAATGTTGTTGAGGGATTTGTAGGTGTGGTTGAGGAGTTTGTAGGTGACCCTCTTCTCGACGGGGAGCCAGTGGAGGTCTCGTAGGTGTTGGGTCATGTGTTCGTGGCGTGGTGTTCCGAGGACGAGTCTGGCTGCGGCGTTCTGGATGGTTTGAAGTTTGTGTAGAAGGGTTCTGTTTATTCCGGCGTATAGGGCGTTGCCGTAGTCTAGTCTGCTGGTTATGAGCGCGTGGGTGACGGTCCTTCTGCAATCGGGGGGGATCCATTTGAAGGTCTTGCGGAGGATGCGCAGGCAGTTGAAGCTGGTGGAGGCGACGGCGTTGATCTGGCGGTTCATGGAGAGGGAGGAGTCGAGCATGATGCCAAGGTTTCGTGCGTGGTCTGTAGGGGTGGGTGGCTTCCCGAGGGCGGAGGGCCACCAGGTGCTGTCCCAGGCAGAGGTGCAGGGGCCGAGGATGAGGACCTCGGTCTTCTCTGAGTTGAGCTTCAAGCAGCTGTCTTTCATCCAAGCTGCGACGTCCTTCATTCCTTCGTGGAAGCAGAGTCAACAATTCTCTTGTAGACTTGGCCATAAATTCCTATTAAAGTCTGAACAGTGTTATTGGTGGCAAATTGATTGTTGAGTAATCTCTTAACAATGGCACTCTTTCCCTACCACATTACCAATTAAGATACTCGCTTACTGAGAAATATTAATATTGTTTCAATACAAACATGGCAGTCCAGAAATATTGGTTTTCTTTCTGAAAGTACAGCATATTGGGCAATTCCCAATTTACAGTCCACTTGGAAGTGTGTCTCATGACATGAAGCCTGAAAGTCACCTGATTCATTAGAGAACAGCATCAACCCCCCTAAAAGTAAATTATTTCCATTTCCAATAAAGGAAGTATGCTCCCTTGCATTCTGCAGAGACAATGAAGGCAGGGGGTTCCAGTCAGGCCCTGCATGTGTCTGTCTGTCCAAGCAACATTAACTGAATTGAGGGTGTCACTCAGCGGGGTCAATGCTCTAGACTTGTTAGAGTGGAAGAGGGGAGGCAGTCTATTTATTTTCTGGACATTTGATCCCTCATCATCAGCTAAATAGGAAGAACCTAACAAGCAGCAACTTAGATAGAAAGGCTACCATTTAGCAGGAACATGGGTTTGACCTGTGAAAATGATTAATCAATGACAATCATTAGATTCTGGCTTTTGTCTAGTAAGTTTGTGCTTTTGTGACTGCACAATTTGTTGAGAGGCCTGCCATTTTCTCTCCTTCTCTTTCCCCTGTAAAATTGCATTAATTTATATTTTGCTTTTTATTGATGTTCCAGACTTAGGTCTCTCTTCCAAGTACTTTGGTAAATTTCAGCACTGATGCAAACACCTGTTTTTAGGTCTCGCCTAGACACCGCATGCGCTGTCGCAAGACCTATAGTAAACACAAATATTGAGGGTAATTTCTCCTGTCACTTGCCATTGGTTGATTCTGGCATTGGTCTTCTTATCTGGTCTATGGTTGGCTTTTGATCCGATACGTCACTTCCGTTTTGCCTCCGTTTTGCAGGAAGCAGCACCGACCAACTACAGTTTAGTTCCGCTGCTGGCTGTTATCTATTCATTTAGGGACTACTTATTTAACCTCTGGTCGCTGCTTGTTCAAAACAGCTGCTCTTCGCTCCCTCTCGGGCTGCAGATGCCCCCACCTCCCTTCTGCTTGATGGGCTCTTTTCTTCGTGGAGCCTGCATGGCGCTGCTGATTCCCCTCCCCTTGTTTAGAAGGGACTTCTGGAGCACGAGTTTTGTTTTGCAAGCGTTTTTTTTCTTTTCAGTTTTTCTATAGCGCGAACTCAACCACAAGGTTTTGGAGTGCTTTACATGAGCACAATGTTGAGCCCATGCTGAGACTAGAACCGGGTTCCCCAGCTCCAAAGTCGGCAGCTCTGGCCGTTGCGCCACATCCTCTGCTGCCATTTACTCATTCTACTTGTTTCAGGGTTTGTTATGGGTGGTTATCCGTGGGCTTCCGGTGTTGTGCGGCGAATGGCGTTCTCCTTTGATGTGACTCACAGCTGTGTAAGTGCCCTCTTTGCCAGGATACACCGGCACTTAACCTCAGACACGACGAGGGCAAACTGTTTACAGAAATGACAGGCACTTCTGTTTCTAGGGAGAGAAAGAGCTCAGCTCTCTGTCATGGAGCAGGAAGCTGTACATGATCTGTCCCAGCTGCCTGTAGAAGACGGTGTTTGTTGCGAAGCCCTCACATATGTTTTGCAAAGAGCAGACCTTGAGTACGTTTATTTCGCACTATTTTTGCTCTTCGAGTAATATGGAATGGAACAAGGAGGTTTGCCCTCACATTTAGACTGAACCATACTTCCCTGCAACATGAAACCAGCAAGGAAACAAACTTCTTTTGAATGTCGACTTTTCTCTTTTCCGCACAGGGTAACATGCTGTCTGATAGCATTCTTTATTAAATTATTTTTGATTCTCGTAACTCACCGTTGATCGGTTTATGCAAATCTCTGTTGACTTCCATTTTCTTATTTATTGTGGTATGCAGTTCTAATTTTTGCTGTGATTAATTGGTCGCTATGATTCTCGCTGTTATTATCTGTTGTGATATATTATTCTTAGCTGCCTCTTCCCCATTGTCAATGCCCAACTGCAACTGGCCGAGACCCACAAGAAGCAAACTGGTGGGGGCGCTCTCATGCTCAAACTGAAATGGAGGCATAACTTCATACGACACGTGTTACAGGGCATCAAAAGGTTTGTTTTAACTGCCTGGAAGCCGTTTCTGAACTACCAGTTACCTGCTCCCAAATAAAGTTAATGAGAAATGCACTTGAAGTGAATAAGCGACCATAAAAGCAACTTCATCCTTTCCTTGAGCTGAATCCCCCAATTCTCAAGAAAATTAGTTCATCAAGTGTATGTTAAATTGTTTTGCTAGAGCTAAGAGTGTACAGAATCCACATTAAACACTCAAATAATAACACACTGACGAAATTTTAGAGGTGCGTGTTTTGTTGCACTGTTTTTGTTGCACTGTCTTTGTCAGGGTGAATAGCGCAGCAACAAATGGTCTTCTGTTGTCAGTGGTGGCCATAACGATCTTAAATTATATTGTTTTGGTCGTTCGTTTGATGAACGATTAGAAAGTGTAGTTCTGTCTAGATGCTTAAGTGAATGGGGGCATTAACACTAATTGGAGCTCATTTTACTGACCTGGGAAAGCTAAAATGAATGCCGGGTATTGTTCCTGTGTCTTGTTTGTAGCAAATATCTCTACAAAGTGCTCTCTCCCCATCTACCTTTATTTCTGGGTTTATGTAACATATCATGGTAAAGATAGCTCTGGGAGTTAATGCTCACCTTGGCAGATGTATTTGTAGTTGCATGTGGCAGGTTTGAAACGTAAATGATTATTCATGCCGTAAAAAGTGTGTGTGTCTGTCTGTCTGTCTGTGTTAGATTATGGTCAGCCGAACAGTTATATTACTCGTTATGTTTTGAGAACCTGTGACTGCTGTATGACTAGACTGAGGCATGGTGAGCATTCTCTAGAGTTGTGAATTCCTGTAGCCTGTCCGTTTGTATCTTCCAAGTTTTTGTTTGAAGATTAGAGTACAAAATTAGCATTATCGCATTCAGACGAACAGAGCACAGGGTGCTTCTTCTTTGTCCTCTAGCTCCGTTTATTCTTTGTTTTAGTGTCACAGAAGTGGTATAGTTTGTAGGTTCTCGTTTTTATTGTTCACCAGTGAGTGGCAGTGCAAAGCTTTTGGTTGTGCTATAGCACCTCTTCGTGCATGTTCTAAACAAGTGACCCAGTTCAGACTTATATATTTCAGGTTGTTTGCTAATGCCCTTGCAGTACAAATGGTCATTGAATTATAGGTCATTACCGATGTGCAAGACCGGACTGGGACAATAAATAGGCCAGGCATCTCAATAAACTTGTTGTGATCTGTAAGCTGCCATTACAACCAAGTTTGTTTCAATGACAACATAAACAGTTAAAGGTGAGGCAGAGCAAATACTTTTTACACCCTTAAATCAAGGAACAGACGAAGTTAAAGAAGAGGGGCTACCTGCTTTGATAGATCCAATAAAATAATTGCATCTAGGATGACAAGCAAAGTACAGAGTGTCATTCCTTACACCGTGTCTGAGCACTAGTAAGGATTTTGATGCAGTCATAGAATGACGCTGTGAAATGTTATAAAATGCAATAGGTCTCGAACTACTGAAAGTTGGAGCTATTGGCATTGCAATTACTTATGCTACTGCTGAGATATTTTTTGGAAAAAAAAATAAACATCATTTGCCACGCCAATAGTAAGAGTTGTCTGCACGCATCTGAGTTTTCCACAGGTAAATGTTTACAGGTAATGTTGACCGGGTAAAAACTCCCATTAAATGTCGGGCCATACAGATTTTGGTGAGTAAAACACCAAAATCTACTTTACTTCCCATTTCACTAGAGAAATCTCATAGGGGCATATCTACGAGGACGGCGATAAGTCAACGCAAAGCGCGCTTAGCGCTTTTCTACTTATTGCCGTCTATCGCTTGATTATATCGCCCTGGTAGCGCGTTATCTACAACGCGTTTCCCCAGGGCGATATAATTACCAGCGATAGCGGGGGAAATCGCCGTTTTGCAGGGAACATCGCTGGTTTTCCAGCGATGTTCCCTGCAAAACGGCAATAACCTTGCTGATACGACCCTGTGGTCGTATCAGCACAATCCACCCCCATAATAGGTATGCCTAAGTCTGCATTTTAGCAGACGTTAGTTTTCGTCGAAAACAGCGGTTTTCGCCCAAAACTAACGTCTGCTAAAATGCGTTGGCAGCCTTGTAAATATCACGCTGTGCACATCAGCGATATTTACAAGGTTGTACTGCCCAGTGACGCCACTTTGCATCTCATTAGAGATGCAAAGGGGGACGTCGGGTAAAGGGTGCTAACATGCGCCAATGCATGTTAGCACCCTCTTGTTAATAGGGCGATGATTTTATCTCCGCTTTTTTGGCTTTAGAAGCCAAAAAAGCGGAGATAAAGCCCTTGTAGATATGCCCCATAATAGGCAATGTTGATCGCACTGTTAAGTACCGGACCATATAGCATTGGTGTTTATCAGCTACAATAAATATCACAGTACTCTTAATAATTTCCTAAATGAAATTAAATTACACTATTTGCCTTTCACTTTCCACAAATGTTTATGTGGATACTTTACAAACCCCTCTGAGAATTGTTTTAAAATCCAATTATGTTGTGTAAAACGTTACAGTTGTGTGTTTTGAAAGAAATTTGGGAAAGGTACATTTTTCGCATCACAGTCCTAGAGAGGAAAGAATACCAATAATCAGTCAAAACCACCTAAACGTGTTGCGTTCTTTAAAACCCCAGCATATTCTACTATTTTTCCATACAAATTATAGTGAGAGATTTCACCCTCATTTCCACTCATCTAGGTTATTGTCATTAATAGGGACCATGGCCCCTTAAAACATACACCTTGCTACGAGCTTGGCAACAGCCTTCTTTAGAGGCCCAATATATTTCCAAAGCTAATCCCAGACAGGATGCTTAAGGCTAATTAGTTCCTCGGTTTTCCTAAGAAAGGTTATTGCTCTTGGCAGGAGCTGCTAATGAGGAAAGAAAATCTCCCAATGATGTTTGGCTACTGATGATGCTTTTTTATGTGCCAGTGTGCACTGTTACAGGAGGGCATTTCACCAGTGTTAGTAACAAACAGGTAGAATCGGCTCCAAATCAGGCAACCAACAGAAATAGAAAATTAACAACAGTTTAACTCAACGAATCTCTTTGCCATGGTTCCTGAGAGTCCAGGCACAATACTAAGGAGCATTTGCAATGCAATAGGTCTCGCATTTGCGAGAGTTTGAGCTATTGCCATTGTAAATGAAAATGCCTTTGATTTATGTGTTTTGAAAACCTGCAAGCTGTGCGTAAACACCCACTTTGTACTTATAGTTGTTGCTTACGAGTAACAAGGTTGGCAGTAACTGCGCCTCTGTTACTGCCAGCCTTGCTTCTCATAAGCAAGGACTATAAGTACAAAGTGCTTGTTCGCGCAACGCGTTACGAATTGTACTTATTATACAAAGCTAAAATATTTCAGTAATTTAGTAAGCACAGCAAGAAAACAATGAATATGTGTATGGGAAGTGCAGATTGTGAGAGTTTTCACTTCAGGTCGAGGAACAACAAATTAAAAAAAGTAAAACTCCCTTAAACGCCTTCTCATTCTGTTCCACAATTTTCTAGTTTTGAAACAGGTCACATATCTAAATTAATCAGATTTGCATTTGCGGAAAATAAACAGTGTATCGCGTTTCACATTAAAATTGATACGCTTACTACATCAACCTACTTAACATACTCTAAATGACAAGACAGAATAAAGGGTGTTTGTTCAAAAAGCAAAAAATGTGATTATATGGTTACAAAAAACTGCAATGTGCCAGCTATAATTATCAGCTGAGCTCTTACTAGTGAAACTTACAAACAAACAACAATACACTGTGTTTTGCCCAAATGCTACACTGTCACAAACATACTGTTGAGAGAGGCTGTGGAGGTAAAATTAGCTCCAGTGTATGAGCAGATGATTATGTATCTGACAGTCACGCAGTTTTTGAAAAACACATTTTAATGCTTAAACTTCATAGAATTGTGTATCCCTCTTTAAAACGTAGGAGACATAATGCTGCCCTGGTTTATTTATCTTTTTGTAAACACTGCCATTCCTCAAGCAAGAACTTCTTTAACCTGCTGAAAACACTGCTTATAAGTGTGTGTGTGAGAGAGAGAGTGTGTGTGTGAGAGAGAGACTGTGGGAGTGTGTGGGGGAGAGTGTGTGTGGGAGTGTGTGGGAGAGCGATATGGCCACAGTGGCAACCATGAAGGAGAGGATGCACCAAAAAGCTGTTGTACAAATAACGTACTCGTAGGCCATCCATCCTCAACATAATATAGCTTTACCGTTAACTGAAGAAAGAGCCGTTATCGAATCAGTAGACAAGGCGAGGGGTGCAGCAACTGGGAAGTATGTGCAGTAGCGGCCCGTGGTGGGAGTGCTGCCGGGCGGTGACGTGGGGCAGGGTGGGGGGTAGTAAAGTACGGAATACGGCCGTATAGAGTGGTAGACATATAAATAAATAAAACGAATTTCGTGCGCGCGCTGCATCGCCAAATGCGATGCAGCGCGCGCAACAAAATTCATTTTATTTATTTATATGTCTACTTACCTCTATATGGCCGTATTCCGTACTTTACTACCCCCCACCCTGCCCCTCCCCCGCCCCACGTCACCGCCCAGCAGCACTCCCACCACGGGCCGCTGCTGAGTATGGGCGGGTTGGCACATTTCTGACCCTGAGCAGTTTGAAAGCAACAGAACAGTCACAGAACTCGACACATTTACGTCCGTAAGCCTCTGTCTACATTTGTGGGCTTCTCGAATTCACCAAACAAATTTAAACCATTTACCCAATCCACAGATCCCAGGAGCGAGCTGTCCCGACTGTATACACTGCTTAGGGATCCTGGAAAGAAGAGATTCCTCCAGGACAGAGGGAGATTGATGTAGGAAGAGAAACAAGATAGACGCTGGTAATATTGTTGCTCGCAAACAGCAATGGTATCAGTTAACTACAGACGAACTACTGCATTTCAAATACCCACACTGGGTTTACTACACACTAAACACGCTACATAAAATGGATCCAACAGTCAGTCACAGGTGTCCTCATGCCATTTTTAGACACCTAGTCTGACAGTATTCTGGGAACAAGTGTATGATACATTGCCAGACACAACAGGAGATTCCTTTGAAAAAGCTCAACTCTGGGCTATGAAGTGATACCAAGGTCAGTCAGGAGATGTGCAACAATTCACGTAGCATGGCCTGGCCTTGTCATGCTACAGAAGAACAGGACCCCATTTGGAACATTGGATGACGGACATGGCCACATGTGATGAGAGAGCGGAAATTTATGCCTCACTGTAACCAGTGAAATTCTGCCCTCAAGATATTAGATCCCGGCTGAGTGTCGCTCACTGACTCGAGGGCACACACAGGGACAAACAAAAGCACGCAAGACATAAAGTGTCCCTGCAAAACAGACACAAAATTTGCACACAAAACTACACACACACATATGTGATGCCGCACACGTGTGTAAACTGTAAGCACACAAACACGCAGGACACACAGAGATGTCCCCACGCACACCATATACCCTTATTGCAAAACACAATGAAGTGTCACCTCAGTACCCCTTCTTCATATGCTCACCTCTGTAGTGAGCCACCCGGCTCCTGTTATAATATGTTGCCACCTCAACTCCCTGGGCCGGTCGCGGACCGGGGAGTATAAATAAAAGGTGACGTCAGTGCTTGTGGCTGACGGCACGGGACCCAGGTGAGAGTGGTTTTGCAGTTATTTCCAGTGTCCCGGAGGCCTTGTCCCCGTGCCCCCCAGTAGTGGTGTTCCCCACAAGCAGCTCCCCCGACCCCCACATTGGCAACGAGGTGGGTGTGAAGCCTGCGCGTGCCCTCGCAACGCACATCGGCGTTGAAGGCGCACGCCTGTGTTTCTGAGGCCCCGCGCCGTGAGGAAGGTGATCTGCGGGCCGCGTTGTTGCTGCGCACGGCCCGGTTGAAGAGGCAGTGGCGGTGGATGCTAGCAGGCGCGGAGAGGAGGTGAGGAGCCTGTAGGGTGGGCGTACCCGAGCGGTGAGAGGAGCACGTGGTGTGCACCGCCGAGGGCATCGACCGTCCCGAGAGTGTGCAGCCTTCACCAGGGGCGCGCTCAAACACCGCCGGCCCCCCTGCTGATACTGAGACGGCTGTGTGGCCCTGAGAGGGACTGGAAGGCAGCGCGTGGGAGCAGGGACTGCAGGAAGCTGGTGTACTGCGGGTGGAGAGCTGCGGGGGACAAGTCAGCAGAGCAAGGTGCCTGAGCACGTGTGCTTGTGACAGAGGGAGGCCACAGGCAGGCCGGTGGTGCCTTTTCGCTATCCCAAGCCAGGCAGGGAGTGGGCTGTGCCGGACTGAGTGAGTCAAGCACCCCTGAAGACACAGTGCAGGGCAGGCACTGTAGAGGCACCAGGAGACCCAGTTCCCATGAGCACGGAACCCGGGCAAGCAGACAGGCAAGGGCCAAGTGCGTCAAGGGAAATGTCACTGCCAGCGGGTGGAGATGCCCCAGGGCCAGCGGATCACAGCTCCCGCATGTCTTTGAAAGCGCTACCTCCATTTAGCCAGCTGGCGGATCCGGCTACAGCAGCACCACGATGGCGCAAATGGATCGGGCAATTAGAAAATTACTTTATCGCCACAAGGGAGAAAGATAATGCAGTGAAACGCGCAACCATGTTACATATGGGAGGGGAGGAGCTATACAAACTCTTTCAGGATCTCCCAGATACAGGGGACAGTAATGACTACGAGAAGGCAGTCAGGGTGCTCAATCGCCACTTTGACCCGCAAGTCAACCCTGACTTCGAGCATTTCAAACTGCGCCAGGCAAAGCAAAAAGAGGAGGAGTCTGTTGACATGTTCCACGCGCGTCTAAGGAAATTGGCAAGCTCGTGTGTGGGCATTGACCGGCCATTTGAGATTCGGGCGCAGCTGATATTGGGGTGCAAGTCATCGGAACTGCGCAAGCTCATATTACGCCAACCTGGGATATCGTTAGATGACATTTTGGTGTTGGGGAGAGCCCACGAGTTGGCAGACGCAAGAGCGGGGGAGATGGAATCGGCGCTGGCGAGGGGACCGGCCGCTCAGCAGCCACTGTACCCCAACCCCATCAAAGAAGAGCGAGTGGATGCCATCCGAACGTTCGGCGGCCGTGGCAGGGAAGGTGCCAGTGGCAGCGGGGAGCGACTGGGAAAGAAAGGATGTGGAAATTGCGGACTGGAGAGACACTCACCGAGGGGGTGCCCGGCACAAGGCAAACAATGCTTGAAGTGCAACAAGTTCGGACACTTTGCAAAGGTCTGCATGAGCACAGCCAGGTCGGCAGCAGGAGGAGGAAAACAAAGGAAACAAAGGCCAACAGTGCGCACAGCTCAGGAAGCAGAGGAGGTGGAGAGCATGTGCCGAGGAATGAACGTCACGGAAGACGATGAGGAGGATGACGTGTTTGTAATCTCGCATACCGGAGGTGCCAACACCAAGAAAAGACCACCCCCAATGTGTCAGCTGTGGGTGTGAGATAACAGCATCAAGGCACTCATCGAGACAGGGGCCTCCGTCAATATCCTCGATGCCACTCAATATGAGCGACTAGTGCCAAGACCGGTGCTCCTCAAAACAAAGGCTAGAATCTTCACCTATGGGGGAGAAGTTCCCATTCCACTGCTGGGCGTGATCGAGGTGGAGGTCAGGCATGGAGAAAGATCAGCAACCACCCGATTCCACGTAACGTGAGACGGCGCAGGGTCGCTCCTGGGATGTCACTCCGCCGAAGATCTGGGGTTGGTGATGTTCGCAAGGCAAGTTCATCAATCCCATGCGGAGTCGGTGATGGCCGAGTTTCCAGAGCTGTTCAGAGGACTAGGCTGTCTGAAAGGGGTCGAGGTCAAACTCCACATAGACGACACGATAAAGCCGGTAGCCCTGAGACATCGCAGAGTACCATTCCACCTGAGGCCTTTAGTGGAGGCAGAGTTGGATCGCCTGGAAAGGGATGGAGTGATCGAGAAAGTATCAGGCACTACCCTGTGGGTATCGCCACTGGTGATTGCCCCCAAGCCCAAACAACCGGGGGCAATTCGCCTCTGTGTGGACTTGAGGTTGCCCAACAAGGCCATCAAGAGAGAGCGGCATATCACGCCCACTTTCGACGAGATAGTTGCAGACATTAACGGCGCTAAGTGGTTCTCCAAAGTGGACTTAAACTCTGGCTATCACCAACTGGTTCTGGAGGAGAAAAGCTGGTACATTACCACATTCTCAACCCACGTGGGGCTCCGAAGGTTCAAGCGCCTCAGTTTCGGGGTATCCTCGGCCGCCGAGGTTTTCCAGGATGCGATTAGGGAAGTGCTATCTGGCCTGGTTGGCGTCATCAACGTCAGTGACTATGTCCTTATCTTCTCCAACTCACTCGAGGAACATCGCTTAAGACTCCGAGCGACGATGCAAAGGCTCGTGGAACAAGGTTTGACCCTCCACAAAGGGAAGTGTGAGTTCTACACGAACGAAGTGGAGTTCTTCGGGTACCGGTTCTCGCTCAGGGACTGCAAGTGGACCCGGCCAAGGTGGAGGCCATCCGGGCTGCGGCAGTACCCCAAAACCAATCCGAGGTGAGGAGTTTTCTAGGAATGGCTAATTACTGTGGCAGATTCATATCACATCTTGCCACACTGTCGGAGCCTCTCAGAGCACTCACGAAAAAGGACGTCGAATGGCGATGGTCCAGCGCGGAGGCGAAAGCGTTTACAGACATCAAAGGAGCGCTTTACAGGGGGCGATGGTGGCCTACTTCAAGCCAGGGCAGCCGACAGAGCTAGTGGTCGATGCCAGCCTGGTGGGGCTGGGAGCGGTACTGCTGCAGCAAGATCAAGGCGAAGAGTGGGTGCCGATTGCATATGCCAGCCGCGCACTGACAGCTGTGGAAACAAGGTATGCCCAGATTGAAAGAGAGGCACTGGCAATAAGGTGGGCATGCCAACATTTTGACATTTATCTGTGTGGCCACAGATTCACAGTGGTTACCGATCACAAGCCACTCATACCCCTGTTTGGTGGCACGGCTAGGAGTCGGCCGCCAAGAATCGAGAGGTGGGCAGTCCAAATTCAACATTATAACTTTGGCGTCGTTTACCGCCCAGTAGTGAATAACCCGGCCGATTACCTGTCCAGACATCCAATTGCGGATCGGCCGGAGGCCCCGTCGGAGGTTGACGAAGGCTCGGAATCATTCGTGAAGCAGATTGTGGATGCGGCGTGTCCACGGGCGCTGTCCGTGGAGGAAATCGTACAAGCCACCAACGAAGACGCTTGCCTCCAGGCGGTCAAGGAAACCTTGCACACCCACCAGTGGAGAACATTCCTTCAAGGTTCCAGCAGTCTGACCGACGAGGAGCAGGAGGCGAGGCTTGGTCTATGGAGATGTCGAGAGGAGCTGAGTGAAGGGTGCGAGGGAGTGATACTCCGGGGTGCGCGCCTGGTGATACCCTCCCGGTTCTGGAGGAGGACAGTAGACCTCTCCCATCAAGGACACCAAGGGATCGAGAAGACCAAGGCCTGCATCAGATCCAAGGTGTGGTTCCCCGGTGTTGATCGGATGGTGGAAGACAAAGTAAGGGGTTGCCATGCATGCCTGATAACTGGAGCGGAACTGCCAACTCTCCCAATAATCACAGAAGCACCCAGCACCAAGCCCTGGGCCAACATCAGCATGGACTTTGGGAGCTTTCCGGACGGGAGGCACACGGTTGTCATGATGGACAGTTACTCCAAATTTCCCGTGGTGGAAGTGGTACACTCAATGGCCTTTGAGGGGTTGAAGCCTGTCCTAGAGAAAACCTTTGCGCTGCTGGGAATGCCCGAGGAGGTACACACTGACAACGGACCATCCTTCCAGGGGAAGGAATTCCGCGAGTACATGAGCCTACACAACATCCATCATCGCAAGATAACGCCTCAGTGGCCCCAAGCAAACAGCGATGTAGAGAGGTTCATGAGAACTGTGAACAAAGCCCTGCGGATTGGTGTGGACCAAGAAGAAGATCTCGAAGGGTGCCTGCAGAGGTTCCTACGAGCCTATCGTCAAACTCCTCACTCCACCACGGGGTGTGCTCCCAGTGATCTGCTGATGCGGCGAGCGGTGAGAGACGTAGTGCCTACAAGCCAGCGATGGGTGCCATCTGTTCTGGATAGCAGCCGAGCACAAACCAAACGACAGCAAACCAATGACAAAGCTAGCCAGCAGCGGCGAGCCCGGACCTGCCATCTTTGCAGAGGAGATCAGGTGGTCGTAAAGAACCGATACCCAGGTTCCAAGTTCCTCACCCCCTTCGAGAAGGAACCATGGGAGGTGATACGAGTGCAGGGATCCATGATCACTGCGAGGAGAGGAAGACATCAAATAGCTAGAAATGCTTCATGGTTCAAGAAAGTAGTGGGACCAGTGCCTGCCCGGACCGAAGAAACGGAGCCCCGAAGTGATCAGAGTTTGCCCCCGGTGGAAGTCCATGACTGGGTGTCGGAGACGAAAGAGCCCCAGGGCGGTGAGGAAGGATCCCCTGAGACGGCGCTGCCCACCGGTGCAAACCCGGAGACCGAGGAGGATCTCAACCTCCGAGGAGGACGCCCGTACCGGCTAAGAGACAATCCTCAGCCCAGTACCCGGTTGAAAGACTTTCTGTGCTAAAGTGACATTGATGAAGGCGTTGGTGATTGAACATTCAGCACAGTCCAGTTTGTTTGTTTTGTTTCTTTTTGTTTCAGTTCATTGTTTGGCCACCCGTTGGTTGGATGAGATGTAGTGAGCCACCCGGCTCCTGTAATAATATGTTGCCACCTCAACTCCCTGGGCCGGGCGCGGACCGGGGAGTATAAATAAAAGGTGATGTCATCGCTCGTGGCTGACGTCAAGTGACCCAGCGTGAGAGTGGTCATGCAGTTATTTCCAGCGTCCCGTAGGCCTTGTCCCCGTGCCCCTCAGTAGTGGTATTCCCCACAAGCAGCTCCCCCGACCCCCACAACCTCCACCCCACTCTTGGCTCAGCACCCTCTTCACTTGGAGTTGCCGCCACCTCCTTCATCTCCATTCCAAGAGAGCGTCCTGGGACCTTGGCACATAGAGAACTGGATAAGAGGAGTGAGGGGGTCCACAGAGGGGCCTCTCGAGCAACGGACTGCCGGCGCTGCACAGGACACATTCACCCGTCGCCAAGCTCCTAGTGGTGCACCTAGGAAGTTCGAGGGGAAGGAAGCACAGTGCAACAGGAAGGGTGAGAGGCAGCCAATGAAACTACAGACTGACAGAATTAGCACTTCCCTGGATTAATGTATAAAGGACAGTGTGTGCTGCTAATGCGTTGCAGGGAGCGTTCTCATGTACCTGCCTGTTTTGCTGCTGTGGCAGTTTGTGTGTGGAAGCAGGTGGGAGATGCACACAAAGGGTTCGTCGGCGCTACCAAGCCCCTTAATATCTGTGCTCCTTTTTTTATAATAAATCTCCTTTTGTGTAGCGCTTCTTACTGCACCACTCGCGTTTCTTAAGTTCTAAAAGGCACTTATTTCCCGAAGACCTGTGTCCTCTTTAGCAGCAATACTGAGCTAAGATACATAAAACACAAATGCTTCTGTGTGGGAGGATTGTCTGAAAGAAGCATATGTTTCACCAAACACTGGATTGCAAAACTAGCAAGTTTCCGACGCACACACACAGGCAGCTCATCCAGTCCAGTACATGTTTTCTGTTTGCATTCTGGCACCTCACCCTGTAGCTTCGCGTGCCCCGGGAGTCTTTATGAGCTTGCAGGAGTGTCAGTGCCTTCCATGTGTTCGGCGGAGCCTCGGCTCAAAAGCACGTGATGTTTGTTTTTTTGTTTTTCTAACCTAAAAACGTGCTCCGCGCTGAAATAAAGTGCAGCACCCGTGTTTATAAAACCTATGTGTAAGGCGGCCCCTGAAGCGGGCACCATGGTAGAAAATAAGTAGTCCCCAAACAAACACATGAACACCTACAGTGTAAGGAAACTGTAGTTGGTCGGTGCTGATGGACTGAAAACGGAATTGATGAATCGGGAGCATCAACCAATAAGGACCCAGGAAACAAGAACGACGCAGGAGTCAATAAATGACAAGCAGCAGGCAGGATAACTCTCTGTATAGTGATTACTACAGGTCTTGCAGACAGTGCTTGCACACTGCCTAGGCTCGTCCTAAAAAGCCATGATGGTTATGGTACCCTAATGAGACTCAGGCGGATAGGTCTTTGGATGAATTACCCAATCAATCAATCAGGGTTTTTTAGAGCGCGACTACTCATCTGTAAGGGTCTCAAGGCGCTGAGGGGGAGAGATGGGGGGTCTGCTGTTCAGTCGAAGAGCCAGGTCTTGAGGTCCTTCCTGAATTGAGGCAGAGATGGTGATTGCCTGAGATGCAGAGGAAGGGAGTTCCAGGTCCTTGCAGTGAGGTAGGAGAAGGATCTTCCTCCAGCGATGGTCCTGATTGCACAGCATGCGCTCACCAGGTGGTCCTGTGTTTGAGCCCCAACAATACAGACTTGAAAACCTGGTAACAACACTCAAATGTACATGAGTAAATATAGTTCACCATTTCACTGCCCTTATGACGCATAAATATGCTATAGGAATGCATAGAAAGCCAGGCACTGAAAGGGTTAAAGAATTGTTTATGCAAATCACAGATTAAACCTACTCCTGTTAATTTCATGTAAAAGAGGATGCATACTGATAGCTATGGCAATGGAAAGTTTAGGGAAGCCCCTTTGGCAGTTCGGGCTGGACTGTTCCCATGAGGCACAGGGTCAAGACTGATTTGCATATAGCTGTGTCTGAACTGGGGTGGCAAAGTGAGCTAAAGAACGATGATGGATTCAACCCAGATCTATGACTGGGGGTGAGTGTCTGAAAAGTTTCAGCGCTCCGTCCATCATCTCTTTGTGTTTGCTTTGTTCACCCTAAGTTGGCAGGGTATGCCCAGACGTGGGTCCCTTGCTCACTTTGCCACTGGATTCAAGCTAGCCTGGCTGATGAGGGCTGTTAGCCTGAAACCTGTCCCAGGATGCTTGTTTCCGGTCCAGGGAAGACATGGCTTGGCAGTTCGGGCTGTACTGTTCCCATGAGGCACAGGGTCAAGACTGATTTGCATATAGCTGTGTCTGAACTGGGGTGGCGAAGTGAGCTAAAGAACGATGATGGATTCAACCCAGATCTGTGACTGGGGGTGAGTGTCTGAAAAGTTTCAGCGTTCCGTCCATCATCTCTTTGTGTTTCCTTTATTATACATCATATGCTCTTTCAAACTGACTCTACCCTTTTCTGCCTGTCTCAGATTGTGACTTTAAATCCGTAGCCACCCAGCTTAAGTTCAAGTACCTCAGGCTCCTTGATAAGTTCCACAGTTGATTTTTTCCTTCACAGAGAATATATCCCCCACCCCAGAGAAGTATAAAGATTATCTCTCTTTAGTGACCTCATGTATTCGAAGCAGCTGTCCTTAGCTTAATTCAGAAAAAACACAGAAATCCGGATTTTTGGCTAACTTGGCTCTATCTGGTCATGGGGTTGGTGGCCTGCTGAATGTTGTCAACCACCATAACCCACTAAGACAGCTAGACACCTAAGAATTAAATTTGAACAAGATCTTTTTGCAACCTGTTTTTTTTTGCTGAAGTCATTTAGGAAAGTGTTTGATAGTCTACCTTTTTAGACCTGTAAAATAGTGGTTCATGCCATGATCCCGGCCAGACTAGACTATGAGAACTTCTATTTAGGTCTCTCAAATTACCTCACTCTACTCTTGCAAACAGTTCAAAATGCTGTGGCTCGACTCATTCTGAATAAGCCTAGACATCAACCCATCTCTGCAAACCTTAAGGCGCTACATTGACTTCCCATTCATAAAATGTTTTGTTCAATATTCTTGTCTTAACATTCAGAGCTTTGGTCAACAAAGGTACAATTAACCTTTAAGACGTTTTGCACCACCATACCAATGTGAGATCTTTAATATCTTCTGGGGCTAAGCTACTCAAAATTCTGTGAATCCAGCACTCTAGACTGCTTGGCCATTATTTTGCCTACTTGGGCCCTGATTATGAGCTGGGAGGTTAATTCTCAGCCTTGTGTAAACTCCTGTTTAATCACAGGTCGGAATTGTGAGTTGAGTGCTATTTAATGCATCCAATAATTATCAAATGCGTTAAATACCTCAACCATCATTAAATTTGAATTTTAACAGGGGAAAAGCAGATGGCATTTACTGTATAATGCAGATTTTAGTGCGTTAAACACCATAATCTGTATGTTATTCCTCAGAAACTCATTATAGGTGCTATTTATCGCACCAGATAAATAAAGAACTCTGTGGTATCATTATTTAACAGGTGCAATAAATAGCACTTATACTTGTAATCAGGACCATAGTTGCAAAGCACTAGAATTCTCTCCCTCTGGAGCTTAACAGTCTTCAGTCACTGCAATTTTCCACAAGAAACCTAAAGTCTGGCCTTTCAATTCCAATTAACAATCTCTCTATCTTAAATTGCAGTTTAGCTCCAGAACACCCTAGATTGAGAAACAGATGCACTATACAAAACCCTCATTCATTCATGTGTTCATTCAGCATTAATTCAATCATTCATTCAAGAGGTTTTTATAAAATATGTGCTAGTAGTATGCAAATTTAAGCGTGACTTAAGAGCTAGACTCAGTGAAGCATACATGACACAGGGTTGCTCACCTAGCACCAAGGCACATTGCTTTCAATGAGCAGTCCAAATAGCCTGTTTAGGATTCATATACAAGGTGGGTCAACTTAACAGCCCGTGGAGTATTGTATTCTGGCTCAGCGACTACAGTCCTGATGAATACATTGTGAATCACAGCCTACATCACAAGCAGGCTCAATGAATGTGGGAAAATGTATCATTTTGTTAGCAGCAAGCATAGTCAAGGGTTGGAGTCAGTTTATCGCCATGGTGTCCTAACTAAGGGTAGGCACTAATCCCTAAAAAGATCAAGGCACGGTGCTGCACGATGGGAGTCATTTGCACCTGGAAAAGGTTAATTGCTGAAGGTAGCATCTTGTATCTGGGCCCAAGATTACTCACAGTGCCCAAACATAGAAGTATTGATATTGGGTAATTGGATAGCTCTGTCTTTCTAGTGCTAACACCCTGCCCAGGTTCAATCAAGGTCCAACACCTAAACTTTTTCAATGTTCTGTTTTCATTTAAAATCAGGCTTTTGAATGCAGATGCAGAGGCTTAGTATCCATTTAATTGTATTTGCCAGCAATCGGATTGACACAGGCCTTACATTGTCAAGGTCAAACCCTGTGAGAAGAGGGCAAAGGATACATATCTATAAACTGTGCTGACCGAAACGCGTCACGGCAGAATGGTGAAGTAAAGATATCACTTGAAGAACTGCAGTCTGTGCCTGGTCAATTTTGGCAGAATAAATACAGGAGGTAGTTCATATATATATATATAATATATATATTACCTACTGGCGGTTGCTAGTAGGTAGTTATAGTTAGAACCTAGTTTCCATAGGAAAAGCGTTTTTTGATTTGCCAATATCTTTGGCGCCGTTTGACGAATCTTCGTGAAATTTTCCAAACAACAGGGTTGGACCGCTCAGCTTGTGTGTTGAAAGTTTCGGGGTATTTCGTCATGCAGGGGCCGAGAAAAAAGGGGGGTCCCAAAGCGTGTTTTCTCCATGTTAATTTCCAAAGGAAATTTATTACAGGCTACAGCCCGACCTGCTGAACGGAATTACACCAAATTTGGCAAAAAGGTGGATCTTGGTTTAGAGTGCGCCCTTTTTTTTAAATGGTGTAAATCCGTTCAGTAGTTCCTGAGAAATGTTAAAAATAAAAATATCGATATCTGAGCACCGAGGAGGAGTCGCGAACCCTCCCGAGCACTAGCTCAATTCTGATTGGCTGCCAACACTCCAAACCAGAATGTGTTGGCAGCCATCTTGTGACTTGGTAAAACCGAGTCACAAGAAGAAGGGTGAAACAAAGATAAAAAACATGAAAAGGGGGCAGGGTACAAACACCCTGACCCCCTACGCCTGCTCAGGGGGTCCCAAAAGGACCCCCAGGGCCCCAAAAATATTTGTATATTTTAAAAAAATCGTCCGAATTCGCGACCCCAGCGCGAATTCGATAACTTAATCCCCCAAGTTATAACGCGCCAGGGGGCGCGTTTGCACAGTGTTGCAGGGAGGGTGCGGGGCCTGATATAACAAGTGTGCAAACGCGCCCCCTGGCGCGTTGTAAATTGGGGGATTAGGTCCCCTTCAATCCTGAGGGTCCCTGGGGGCCAACTAGCCCACCAAGTACCTCCAGTAAGCGCCACAGAGCTGTGTTGCAGAGAGGTGGTCCGAGGCCACGCCCCTTTTTACACCACTCTGCAAACAGGGCTTCTGGTGCACTGCTGGTGGGGCGATGACATCCTCTTGTGTCCTGAGGACCTCAGGACACAAGTGGACTTCATCCTCCGAGCAGCAGTGCGCCAGAAGCCGCGTCTGCAACGTGGTGTAAAAAGTGGCATGGCCTCGGAGCACCTCTCTGCAACGCAGCTCTGTGGCGCTTACTGGAGGTACCTGGTGGGCTAGTTGGCCCCAGGGACCCTCAGGATTCAAGGGGACTTAATAGGGACGTTATAGTTAGAAATTTGCATTTAAAAAACCATTGAAATTCACTGAAAAAACCATAGGTTTCAGGGACATTATAGTTAGAAATTAGCATTAAAAAAACCTTTGAAATTCACTGAAAAAACAATAGGTTTCAGGCACGTTATAGTTAGAAATTAGCATTTACAAAACCTTAGAAATTCACTGAAAAAACCACAGGTTTCAGGGACGTTATAGCTAGTTGGACATTTCACGCGTACAAAACCAGTAAAATTTGGCCGTTATAGTTAGTTCAGCTAACTATAACTCGCGCCCCCGCAATGCACTGCTGATGACGTCACATATTACATCATTCATGACATGGTTAGTGACATCACAGATGACATCACTGGTGACATCTCAAATGACATCACTGATGACATCATCCACGTGATAATCTGATGCACCTCCTCACACCCTAATATAACCTTTGATACACCTACTCTAAAATACAGACTACCATTTTCGAAACCATAGACACACCAACACCAGTTACTACATACTCACTGATTCCTAGGTCTACACACACATTCACTCATTCACCCATACTGTCACTCATACATGCAGTCACTCATCAATACAGCACTATCATATGCACTCATACACCTATACAGACACTCACACACCGTCACTCACCCATAGAGTTACTCACACACCTAGTCAGTCATGTAAAGAATCAATCACACTCCCATTTACTCACCTATACAGTTATACACACACCACCTCACTTATTCATACAGATACTAACACATACTTACTCTCTTATACAATCACTGACACAAGCACACACTCATCCATTCAGCCACTCTCACAATCACTCACTCTCACATATAGTCATTTATATACTCCAACACTCACATATACTGCCTTTCACATATGTAGTTACTCACACATATACCACTGAGACATCCATTCATTCACCAACACAGCCATACACACGCTCACTCACCCATACAGCCCTTCACAGACACACTCTTGAACCCATACACCCAGTGAATCACCCACTCACACATCTATGCACAAAGTCACACACTCCCCACCCACCCACACAGACACTCAGGCACCCATACAGATACTCAGGCAACCAATCAATAACCCATATAGACACTCCTGTAGCTACTTACCAACCCATGCAGCAGCTTACACAACAACAGAGAGACTGATACAGACATTCACACAGTTTAGTCACTAAGCCATGCATTCAGTAAGACACATTTAATCACTCACTTAGACAGTCAGTCACGCACCTAGTAAATCCTCCATCCAGACACTTATACACCCACTCATTCTTCAATACACCTTGGCGTATATATAAAACATATTTAAACTTTATAGAAACACACAGTCACTGGATGATGTCATCAGTGATGTCATCAGTGATGTCATTTGAGATGTCATCAGTGATGTCATCAGTGATGTCACTGACCATGTCATGAATGATGTCATATGTGACGTAATCAGCAGTGCATTGCGGGGGCGCGAGTTATAGTTAGCTGAAGAAAGAATTTCGAAACGCGTCAGGCATGTCGCGGCAGCTGATATCAAAAATATCGGCATATGGACTTTGCCCAAACCAATAAATGCTGTAAGCGAACACTGTGGTTCGAGTGCTTCTTAAACTGAGGGACAACCCTGGAGCTTTGGATATTTGTGCGGCCGTCCTGCCGCAAAGAATGCACCACCCCTGGATTAAGGGGGCCACACGGTGAGATAATTGTCGAGCCCGGATGTGTAACCACAGTGATGGATTAGGACAGAGTCTCTATGCTGAGGCCCATATGGGGCTCGTCATTTTCAGCAGAAAAAAGAGGGTGTGTAGCCATCAAGGACTGAATGCGGTACTACTATTCCCAGCATGCACGGCATAGTTCTATTGAGACTAACCCTGGGCGTAGTTTGCGAAGTAGCGCTACGCGAAGCTACACGAAGTGCACTTCGCACTACGCGAGCTACACGTAGCACTACGTGAACTGCGTAGTGCGCTGTTCGCGATGATTGCACAGTGCCGGATGCTTGTCCGCACTGTGCAATCATTGAAAACGGCATCTTGCACAGTGCGAGCTGTCTTTTACTGCCGCTCGAGTAGATTTTTACTTGAGCAGCAGCTTTCTCAACGCAGACTGATAGTTTCTCATCGCGAGCGGTCGCGAGCATACGCGACCACTCGCAATGAGAAACCTGACCTCCCCGCATTGAGAATCTCGCCGGGAGGTTTATTTTCCACGCTCGCGATCGGCAACTTCATGTTGCTGATCGCGAACGAGGAAAAAGTCTCGCCGGGATGTCATTTTGCTTGCTCGCGGTCGCCAACTTGACGTTGAGGACCGCGAGCAAGCAAAAAATGACCGCTGCACTACGCTACGCTATGCGTGTTTGCACTGTGCTACGTGCAATTCGCGTAGTGCGAAGTAGCGCAAACTTCGCAAACTACGCGAGCGCAGCGTAGTGCTTTGCCCAGGGTTAATTGAGACAGCCCATTTAGGGGCGAGCTATTGATGATTTAAATGCTGAGACTAAGCCGAACTGCACACGATCCCCGCAACGCCTCTGAGGAAGAAAGAATTTCGGAACGCGTCAGGCATGTCGGGGCAGCTGATATAAAAAATATCGGCATATGGACTTTGCCCGTACCAATAAATGCTGTAAGCGAACACTGTGGTTCGAGTGCTTCTTAAACTGAAGGACAACCCTGGAGCTTTGGATATTTGTGCGGCCGTCCTGCCGTAAAGAATGCACCACCCCTGGATTAAGGGGGCCACACGGTGAGATAATTATCGAGCCCGGATGTGGAACCACAGTGATGGATTAGGACAGAGTCTCTATGCTGAGGCTCATATAGGGCTCGTCATTTTCAGCAGAAAAAAGAGGGTGTGTAGCCATCAAGGACTGAATGCGGCACTACTATTCCCAGCATGCACGGCATAGTTCTATTGAGACAGCCCATTTAGGGGCATGCTATTGATGATTTAAATGCTGAGACTAAGCCGAACTGCACACGATCCCCGCCACGCCTCTGAGGAAGAAAGAATTTTGAAACGCGTCAGGCATGTCGGGGCAGCTGATATCAAAAATATCGGCATATGGACTTTGCCCGTACCAATAAATGCTGTAAGCGAACACTGTGGTTCGAGTGCTTCTTAAACTGAGGGACAACCCTGGAGCTTTGGATATTTGTGCGGCCGTCCTGCCGCAAAGAATGCACCACCCCTGGATTAAGGGTGCCACACGGTGAGATAATTGTTGAGCCCAGATGTGGAACCACAGTGATAGATTAGGACAGAGTCTCTATGCTGAGGCCCATATAGGGCTCGTCATTTTCAGCAGAAAAAAGAGGGTGTGTAGCCATCAAGGGCTGAATGTGGCACTACTATTCCCAGCATGCAAAGCATAGTTCTATTGAGACAGCCCATTTAGGGGCATGCTATTGATGATTTAAATGCTGAGACTAAGCCGAACTGCACACGATCCCCGCCATGACTCTGAGGAAGAAAGAATTTCAAAACGCGTCAGGCATGTCGGGGCAGCTGATATCAAAAATATCGGCATATGGACTTTGCCCGTACCAATAAATGCTGTAAGCGAACACTGTGGTTCGAGTGCTTCTTAAACTGAGGGACAACCCTGGAGCTTTGGATATTTGTGCGGCCGTCCTGCCGCAAAGAATGCACCACCCCTGGATTAAGGGGGCCACACGGTGAGATAATTGTCGAGCCCGGATGTGGAACCACAGTGATGGATTAGGACAGAGTCTGTATGCTGAGGCTCATATAGGGCTCGTCATTTTCAGCAGAAAAAAGAGGGTTTGTAGCCATCAAGGACTGAATGCGGCACTACTATTCCCAGCATGCCCGGCATAGTTCTATTGAGACAGCCCATTTAGGGGCGTGCTATTGATGATTTAAATGCTGAGACTAAGCCGAAATGCACACAATCCCCACCACGCCTCTGAGGAAGAAAGAATTTCAAAACGCGTCAGGCATGTCGGGGCAGCTGATATAAAAAATATTGGCGTATGGACTTTGCTCGTACCAATAAATGCTGTAAGCGAACACTGTGGTTCGAGTGCTTCTTAAACTGAGGGACAACCTGGAGCTTTGGATATATATATATATATATAGTTTTTTTCTTGTTAGTAAATGCTCAGTAACTGAAACCATGAGGCACTCAACACGAGGCATTCCACGTCCGTGCTCACTTTACCTTCTTGGACAAGAAAAATAGAGCCAAGTGATGGTGTTTGGTATAAAAGCATCAGGCGGACCCTCCTAAGAAGGAGTGGGAACTTGATGTGGGTCAATAACTCACACGACAAAGCATGCAGTATGGTGGGGGCTTTAAATCATTTCTTTCCAAGGCCCTGCTTTCTTGTGGTAGCCAGGACGCTATGGGGCAAGAGCAGTCTATATGTTATTTTTTAACTTTGAAGGGTGCAGTTCACTCATATGCGTCATGCGCGATAAACTCAACAAAAAGCTAGTAGCAGCAACTCGCAAGGCAGTCCTCCAGAGACGAAGTGAAGTTACTCAACACGTGGGTCACTTAGTGAACATAGAGAGGTTTCCCAGACATACATGAGAGTCCGTGGTAAGGAAAGTGGGTCAAAACTATTAAGGGCCTTACCCATGGTCTGTTTCTTCACCTAGGAGGTGTTGCTATTCGGCTTTGCAGGCTATCTGGCTTACTTCAGGAGTTCAGAGCTTCTACATTGGGCGCCAATGCGCGTTTTAATGAATGACAATGTGAGAATCAAGTGCGTGGGTGTGACTATAACCTCAATTTCCTCATTTTTAGGGTGAGGCGGTCAAAGACAGATCTGGAACTGAAGGGAATATATATCCATCTGTCGGAGGCACTTACAGCGAGCTAAGGCCTGCGTTTAAGTCAGGCCATTGGAAGGTGACTTATGAACAGGTGTGAATTTGTTATGCAAACATAATATGCTTTATAAAAATATGTTACTTGGTGTCTGGATTTGTAAATTACACTGTACATCTGGCACCATGCAATTTTCTGTTGTGCTGTGAAGTAAATCAAAGCCATGTCCTACTTTTAAATATCACAAAATTGTCAAGTCTCCTTTTCTAACCTGTTGTGGAAAGGTGGAGCCCAAAGATCCTCTGCGCATATTATCAAACAGTCTCCAGAATAAATTGCAGTGGTTTTGTACAATGAAAACGCGACCTGCGCTGTTGCCATTCCGAGTGTGTGACGTTAATCCAGCGAAGACAAAGATAATTAATGCTGCCACTAGGGGGAGCAGATCAATCAGTACCGAAACTGGTCTGAGAAAATGGTCCCTACTTTTGACTGGCAAAAGATTTGCAGAATGAAAACAGGTGTGTATCGCTTGAAATGTTTGTATTATATTTGCACTTTCATTTTAGGCACTTTGTAGAAAGCACACTATGCAGTAATGTTTGTGTGATGTGGCGATTATGTGGTGTTTCGAGCTGACGTGTGGCTGTGGGTGTGAGAGAGAAAGTGAGTGTGAGCGAGAAACGAGATGAGAAAGGGAAAGGGTGCATTAAAGCGAGAAGGCAACATGTGAGGGCGATTAGGCTGTTTAGGAGCGAAGGGAACAAGATGGTGGTGAGTGAGAGAAAGATAACAAGGGAGGACTTGGAAGGGAAATGAGGTGTCAAAGAACGTGATCATGAGGGAAGAGTTTAAGTGAGAGATGTTACTGTGAGGACATGTTTTTGTGTTTAGAATGCGAGTAATGGAATGTGGGATAGGGGTTCTTGTGAGGATTCTAGATGGTCCGGTATGTGAATGTCTCCAGGAGCTGATAGTGGGAGTTGTCTTTTGTGCTGTCTGGTATACTGGAAATACATCTACTTCGTTTACGCTAGTGTCTACGTGTGTTATTGTGCCGTTTTGAGAAGTGACCACATCACACCCATACTGTTTTCTCTTCGATGGCTTCCCATCGAAGCAAGATCTACATACAAGACTGCCTGTATCACCCACAAAGCCTTGCACACTTCCTCGCCTCGATACCTGGCAAATAAACTTAAATTCTCTGGAGGCTCTAGTGTAGACCTTCACGTAATGTGGAAAAGTTACTGCTTGAGCCCCCCACCTTCAAAAGGGAAAGATCGATGGCTCAATCCTTCTCAGGCAATGCGGTCAGAATCTGGAACTCGCTTCCTCCACTACTCCGTACCACCACCTCTACCCGGACTTTCAAAACTGACCTCAAATCTCTTCTCTTCCAAAGACACTTCCAGAATTAATACATCCCTTTTCACATCCCTTAAGGAAGTTCTTACAATGTTGTAAATATGTAATCTATGCCTGTACGATCCTAATCCTATTGTGTGTTTGATTTTTGTGTGACTGCCACCTATTGTTATTTTACTTTCTCATCTATCTCGTTTGTATCTGTAACGTGTAAGTATGTAAATTTCCTCATGTAACACTTGGTTCTATTGTGAAGCGCTCCGACACCTTTGGGTAGAGTCCGCGCTATATAAAATTGCATTAAATAAATAAATAAATAAAAACCCATCACAAGATGCAAGATTAGGGCGAGAGAGAGAGAGAGAGGGAAGTTAGAGAAGGAAACATTTGAAAATGAAGTGAAACGACAAGATGTGTGAAATTATTTATGAAATAAATCTTATGAGAGAGGACTGCTGAGAGAATAAGGCAGTAAGCCATTACTGAGTCAGGAAAAGAAAAGTTACACTTTGTGACAGAGGAAGAGAGTAGGGCGTCAGTGGATGGGAAAGAAAGGGAATAAGATAGAAGAGCATGTGAGTTAGGAGACGTAAGAGGAAGAAGTTGAGGGGGTCAGAAAGGGGAGGGTGTGGGGAACAAGAGTGTGGGAAGAGGAGGTACGATGAAAGATAGAAAATCAAAGAGATTAGGTGTGAGAAAGAGGATGGTGTGTGAGATAGAGGAGAAAGCTGCAGTGGTTTTGAAAACACTGGGTGGTGTCATACTACTGGTCAGTGCCTGAGTGACCTCAAGGATAACACATTTGACACTTCCTGTGGGGGACAGGGAACCCAGGAAGGAAGCAGAGAAAGGGCAATTGGGGCCGAAATGAAGATAGAAATAGATGGTTGGCACTAGCTCTGCCAGAGGCATGCCGAGGTCTGGAACAGATTAGGGCAGAAATAAAGCACAGTCTATGCACCCCCATCTGTGTCATGCAGCCTTGCAACCAAAGGTGACGTAACAGGTGGCAACAAGGGACATCATATTGCTATAAGAGCAGCACATTTAGTGGCATTGTTTGAGGTAGTGGTACAGAAAATTGTGTCTCCACCTAGGCTGCTAAAATCTTTTTACTGGCCCTAGGCAGTGCCTAGGGAGGCAGAACTAGGGAATACAGATGTAATAATACAGATCAGAGGTGGTAGAAAGAGGGGTGAGAAAGACTACTAAAAACGAGAGATGAGTGAGAGTAGTTTGAAGCAATTAGGGTGAGTGAAGTGTGAGATAGGTAAAAGAGATGGTGTAAGCTGGTTATATCAAATCCCAAATATCAACAGGACAGAATATTGTTAGAAAAATATTGAGGGACAAAATATCAAAAGGTAAGTTTCTATACATTTTCTACACAAACCTTCATATATACATACCTTGGTGATATATGTATATCTTCAAGGTACATACATGTGGCGTCAGGGCTGGACTGGGAATCAAAAACAGATCTGGTAAATTTTATCAGACCAGGCCCTCTACTGCACGTAACAAGTGAGCATTGTGAGCGAGCTCGACCAGTGCAAGGTGGCTTGGGAGACTCTCTCCTCGAGGATTTAAAAAAAAAAAAAACAATAGCAAAAATGGTGCTTTTTACCACACAGTGCATCAACCTGCAGGGCTTGAGGGAGGCCTCTTAATTTGAGTTCCAGATTGGCATATCACAAATTTGCCTCACTTAAAGAGCCATAAGCACGCAACGTAAAGAAAATGTATGCTCTGCCTCTGACTGTTACAAGCCGTGCCTTGCAACAAGCACATTAACCATGTATTCTATTTTATGAGGAGTTAAAGCTGTGAGAAAAGTGCATAAGATCTCTCCAGCAAGTTGACTGACTACCAGAGTTATCTTACTGCTATTACACCTCAGAGCTTTCTGGGTATGCTAAGAGCTCTGCAGCTGGTGCTGCATATGTTATTTTTAAATACAGTCCGTTTGTGACAATTAAGAAAGCCACAAGAAAGTTCACAGTGTTCTTGCCAATTTGCAGCAGTGTGTTTTCTTTTTAAATGTATAAATTGACTGCCACATTCTACTCTTTCTTGCAGTAAGAGCACCTATCCAGGTAGGAGAGAGAATGGAGGCTTGGAGACGGCCGGGATCAACACCAGCCCCCAGCTTCAAAACCGGCCACCACCCCTTCCAGCCCCCTGAGGAAATGCTTGATGACCAGTCCGGCCTGTTCAGGCCTGTGTGGAGTGAAGAATAGTAAATCTTTACCTGCCTGTGTGCACCTACTTTTTTATATATTGTCCCTCGATATTGTTGAAATGATATTCCGTACCGTCAATATTCAGAATTCGATATTCCACCCCAGAATCAAATGTGACAGAAAAAATTGTGTGAGGAGAGGGGAGAATAAGAAAAGGGTGAAAAGAAATGAAGTTTAAACAAGAGAAGTTGTGAAGAGGGAAGTGGGCAAGATAGAGGAGAGAATGGCAAGAAAGAGAAACAAGAGCCATGTGGGTGAATATAAGAAAGTGAGAGTGATGGAGACACTAGGATCGGTGAGAGGAAGGTGATTAAACAAGGTGGGTGAGGTAAAACTGTGCTTTTTTAGTGTTTTCGTTTGGCAACATTTGCTTTTCAATTGTTCTTTCTGGGCAACAGGTCTCTCCATCTCCGTGTGGTACCTTTCTCTCCCTCAATAGCAAAGACTCATGCTTATCAGGTCTGATGTACTTGGCGAATGTGCATGACTCTAATTACCAGAATAACAGAGGCTGCTTTATGGGATGATTGAGGTGCATTGATATGACAGAGCTCTAACTATGTGATGAAGTACTGTTTGATGTTGCCTCACAGTTCAGGTTTAAAACATAGTGATAGAGCTGTCCTGGAAATAAAGTACTGAAATCCCTGTACAGGGAAGCCTCTTAGTCAATGTACTTCTATTCAGATACACACCATGCACAGCTAAACTGGTGCTTATACAAAATATTGAATTTTAAGCATCATGATACAAAAAAATCATGATGTAGTAAATATTGTGAAAAGGAATATTGCAGGTAAGGGTATCATTTTTTTAGGCATGTTTTTAATATTGGTGTAAAATATATAATTAAAAAATATATTGTTTTAGTAATATAATATTTGTCTATTGTTTGTTACTTTTAAAGTGTTCTTTGAATGTTTTTATGATGAAATGTTGAAAACATTCTATTTTACATTTTTAATTTTATATCTGATTTTTAACTTTTTTCATTTTTGTAAAAATGTAAAAAAATAAATATGTATGTTTACTTGTAATTTTGTTTAGTCGCAGGATGTTGGGTTTATAGGGAAAGAAGGTGGGGAGCTGCCTTTGTGGAGAACGGGGTGGGACCTCGAAGGAGGCCCCCCTCTTCATGGCAGAAGAAGTTACCGCATTCCCTGTGGTGGTTGGCCCGAACACCTACGTGTGGGGAACAGAATTACAGCATAGTATATAATAGGAGCACAGGAGCGATGTTGACCTATGTGATGGTGAGGTTGCCAGTGGGTAGTTATAGTTAGGACCTAGTTTCCATAGGAAAAGCATTTTTTGACTTGCCTATAACTTTGGCGTCGTTTGACCAATCTTCATGAAAGTTTTGAAAGCTAGGTTCTGGTTGTCATTGAAAGCTTGGGGGTGATCTGTGCAGTGGGGACCAAGAATTTGGGGCGCAAAATAAGGATGTGTTTGTAATGTTAATTCCCATAGGAACCTTTAACCACACCTACAGCCCGAACTGCTGAATGGGCTTACACCAAATTTGGCAGGGAGGTAGATGTTGGTTCAAGGACATGCCTTTTGCCTATTTGGTGTAAATCTGTTCAGTAGTTTTAGAAAAATTTAAGATGAAAATTATAGTGATATCTCTGGCCGATGATATTTCGCAATGGTCTCGCGATTAATCGCAAATGCGCACGCCAACAGGAATGCTCTCATTGGCTGAACACAACCTGAACAGAAAGTTGCAGCTGCCATTTTATTGATCAGGAATGGCTCTCGGTGCTGAAAATCTCTGAAAAAGCTAACATAAGGGGTCAGAGTGGAGGTACTCTGACCGCATGTTTGAGATTTGGGGGTGTTTGTGACACAAGTTATGTGTCCAAAATAGATTTTTTTAATTGCACGCGGTATTCACGATGATGCCACGACCGCCAGCATGGCCCCCAGTGTACCCTCATGGGAACATCGCAACTACCCACGTCATCACGAATATTGGTGGAAATTAAAAATATATATATATATATTTGTACACACTAGCCGGTGACTGTCACATACTTATGTACCTACTGACATATTCACTCAGACACTTATACACCCATTCACATACTCACTCACACACATCAATCCAGTCACATACCCAGTCAGATACTGATGTACTCACTGTCATACCCATTCAGGTATCATGCACGCACTTACAGACTCACTTGGAGAGTGAAGCACCCATGTACAGACCCACTCAGAGACTCATACACCCACTTACAGACTCAGTGTGAGACTTTTGCTTTCACTGACACACTCACTGATAGACAAACCCACTCAGACACTTATGCACCACTCATAGATCCAGTTGCATGCTCATGTACCCATTCACATATGCAGTCAGAAACCTATACGCCCACTCACAGACCTATTCAGAAACTCATGCACCCACTCAGAGACCCACTGAGACACTCACACACCCAGAGACTCACTCAGACATTCATGCATTGACTCACAGACCCACTGAGACTCATAATTCCACTCATACACTCACTGAGACATTGATTGACTCAGTCACAGATCCAGTCTGACAATCACGTACTCACTCAGAGAGCCACTGAGAGACTTATACGTCCACTCATAATTCACTGATAGAGAGATGCACTCAGAGACTTATTCAGTCAGTGACACACTTACTGAACGACTCAGGAGTCTACTCCAATATCCACTCATAGACTTATATATGCAGTGACAGACCCATTCAGAGACTTATGCATGCACTCACATAACTGAGTAAATCCTTTATACAGGCTGTTATAGAGATATTGAGATATTGATAAATGTTTTTCTAGAGTTAATTAGATAGTGATTTATCTAGTTTGATGGTTAGATTTAGTAAGTTAGTTATAATTGTTGAATGTGGTGGTGGCTATTGAATTCCTGCTTTTGCTTTGCATTTTCATGACGTATCTGTGATCATCGTGGGTACCAACGTCATTGCGATCTCCGGCGCCACTACGAAAACAGAATATAGGTTTTAGAGATGGTTTGATCATTGCGGTTAACAACGTCATCGCAACGTCCTGAATTACCGCGAAAATGGAAAATAGGTCTGAAAGATTGTTTTCAAAGAAACGTAGTACAAAAATATGAGTTTAAACATGATTTGAAAGAAGTATCTCTATAGTAATATATGTAGTGCAATGTTCAGAATGTTTTTTTTTACATATTATGTTTGGATGTGTTGGTGGTCATTGAATGTCTGATTTTGTTTTCCGTTTTCGCAACATGTTCGTGACGATCTCGACATCGTTGCGAAGATTGTCAAAAACTAAAAAAAACACCTTCAGAAAAAAACTTCACAATATGTTGGGTACTAGGGTGGCTCTGATAAGAGCTGTTGCATTGGTTGTGTGTATATGGCTGCTACACATAAGACCGGATACAGAGGTTTAGGTTACTTAAAAACACCCTGTTGCCTTCATCTGTAAAGTGCACTCCATCATTTCTATAAATTCCATGCATGTCAAAATGCAGATTGTTGTTATAAATGCGATGATCTCTGAGGAATGCAGAAACAGTTTTATTAACATGTTTCCTGGCTTTGTCAATCTGTGGACAGTATTGATTTGACCACTTCCATTTCTGTCTTTGGCATATATTAGAGTACATCAAGAGAGTGTGAGGGAAAATCAACATCAGTTTTGCAAAGCTTTCTTTCATTAGGATTTCCAGCCCTACCCCAGTCAATGTGCCTAGGTCATTGCCACCACAGTGCACAATCATGAGGTGAGAATCTTGGGAATCCACAATGGATTTAACCAAAGCCAGTAACTAAAGAAACTTTAAACCTCTCTGGCCAAACTAAGTAATTTGCACATTTGGCAAACCCAAATCCCTGTCAATACCTCTATTTTTTTGCAGCCTCTTTAGCCCAATAGATATAGCTGTGGCCCACTATCCATACTCTAAGCATTTTGAAGTGAAGGAGCAATAGTAGTCAGGAGAAGGCGGGAGCTGAATGAGGTAGTTTTCCAAAGGAAAAGCTGTTAAAATGGAGGTGTTTTAAAAAATATATATATTTAATTGAATACTGTCAGAATGAAAGTGAATACAATTAGGCAGTGTGTTGGATGCCTTAGGAAGAAGTCTTATTATTGGCTGTTGTTTAAAAAAGAAATGTAATACAGACATGGATATGCTTTTGAATTAAACCACACCTGCTGTATCTTATTTGGAAGTGACATGTTCCTTCTAGAATGTGCTGTAAACTTGTGACCTACTGGTTCCTCTAGGTTGTTAGGTACTCTGAGCAAAAAGTGTACTGGGTGAAGGGTGTTAAAGAAACAGAACATTTTTTAAAAAGTTGAGGAGTGATGACACAATTTAAGTAATGGCAAGCTTTAATTTTTGACTCAGGACTATGTAATAAACTGTTGTGTAGAGCCCGCCTGCCATTCGGAAAGGGGCCTGTAATCCCAAGGACGGCTCTTTCCGCCGAGGGATTACGATGGCAGATTCTTACAGCCTTTCTGTGCCGGCCTTTCCGACACATAGAGGCTGTGGGAATCCGACTTTGGGGGCCCCCATGGTTGCAAGGCCTCCGGATGGAGGCTTAGGGGGGACCTATGGTACCCCTCTGTTGATCCCTGCTGATCCCTGTTGATCCCTGCACCCCGTGCCACGGGGTGCAGGGATGAACTGCACCTCAGCTCTTTACAATGACAGCATGCATTCCGGTCGGAATGCATGCTCCCATTGTAAAGTATAGGATTGCGACCGAATAGTGTTCGGTCGAATCCTAATTGCTGGTTTGGGACCGCCGACAGGAGATCGGTCGGTCCCAGTTCCAGATCGATGTTGGATGGACTCAGGTCCGTCCGACATTAAAATCGGCCCCCAAGTAGAAAAGTATTTTAAACACTAAATGTACCGGTGACACAGTTGTACAAAGGCACAGACATAGGTCTTATGTTGTGTTTTTGGATTTACAGTATTGAGACACTGTATGTACTCTTACACTTTGGTTGATGTTTAATTTAAAATTGAGTACATATGGAATAAAGTGGTCTTTTAGCATGTATAAGTGAGTACTGAGATATGGTGCAGCTGTGTTGTAAGAGAGAGTGCTATAATATGAAAAGTTAAGTAATAAATTACGTTTTGTGATTTGGTTTGGGATTGGTATTGAAGTAAATGCTTGGAGTTATGTAGGTGGGTTGATTTGTAGATTTAAAATTGCAACATAACATAAAAACAATTTTTGTATTATGTGTAAGCCAGTAGTAAAGTAGCTGGTACATTGGCTAGAAAAAAAATTCAAATATTATTTTTTTTACAGAACAATATCTGCATAATTACAGACAGATTGCCTACAAATGCTCGGAGGGAAAAGAAACAGAAGCAACTACAGTATCTATGCAGAACTGAGACTCAAAAGGGGCAAAATGAAGAAAAATTGTTGTGCACGAAAAAAGAGATATTGGTAAGAGGAGAAACTTAGGGGCCCATTACGATGTCGGGCGGAAGCACAACCGCCGTGCTGGCGGAGGCAAAAACCGCTAGTTACCGTCCGCCAGCAACGGCCCACACACCCGCAAAATTAGGATGTGAAAAGTCAGGCAAACACCGCCCGTAAGCCTGCGACGCCGCCCGCCATCAAAGTGCGCCCGTCTACGTAGCGGCGCGAGCCAATGGAGACACACCGTCCGACGAAATGACGTACCGCCCGGCGTACAAATTACGATGCCACAACCAAACAGCCTCACCGGCAAAGAGACACCGCACGAGATACCAAGGCGGAAACCCGACTGTTCAGTACGGAGACTAAAAAGGCGGCCCACCCAGAGATGAATCCTGCACTCCAGGCCATCCCCATGCTCTACCTGATGCACCACCTAGGAGTGAACGCGCCACGACGACGCAGGTAGGCAGACACACAACAAGGGCACGCAAACACTGCACACAATGCAAGGGCGGAAAAACTGTACATGGCCCCCCAGACACCCCTGTGTGGACAGGACACATCCACCACTGTACCCACACATGTCCCACCTGTCAAAATAAAACAACTCGCAACATCCTGGGCACCCACTACCCGGGACCAGGAAGTGACGTCCCCGTCACGGCACCGCAGAGCAGCGGCGATGACGCAGGTACACATGCGCACAACGCAGAGGCCAACGACAGCGCCATGCATGGGCTGCACACAAACACCACAGGGTCACAACTACACACCCCACACACCAGCCCCACCCTGAAGGCACATGTCACGTGGCCTTCCTGCATCAATCATGTCCCCAACCGACAACTCACAGTTGTCAACTTGATGTCACACAAGTGTCCCGAACAGGGGAGTAATGTGATGGCAAAATAGGACACACCCTTGTGTGCAAAAAATGGAGAAGCACACGGCGGCTGCTACATAACAGCGCAGAATATGGACATTGTCCGTAAAAGGCACGCCAGTCTCATCCAAAAATACCTATACCATCCTGCTCGCAATATCAAGCCATGCAATGTACAAAATTGAAAAACCCTGCTGCCTGAGAACAGGTGTTTCCAATTACTACACCCACACAGAAGCCCCAATGTATAGCGGAAACGCAGTGTCCCGCCCACACACGGGAGAGCAGATAGCACTGAATGGCCTTCCATTCCTACTCTGAAATCACATTGCAACAATTTATGCAGGAGAATGGAGCCATTGTACCAACAAGAAGCCAAACAGAGCCATGCAGAGTAAACCGTCCACTGGCAGATAGCGCCCAACATGAAAGAAAGTTAATAACACAAAAAAAAATTATACCACTCCTCCATGTGGGTCAAATGCAAGTAATCTGGAAAGAGTCAGACACCACTGGCCTTGACCATTCATTGAAGCATGTGGGATGAGGGCCTGTGTCCTCCGCCCAAGCTATAACCCAAGTCCTGCCGCCGTACATCCATTCCAGAATTCCCAGCATCGTCGGAGGTTGCACTCTGCTGACTGCACAGGCAGCCGGAGCACGCCATCACATCACACTGTAGCAAAATGGCTGTTGCACCACTGCTTCCCAACTACGCCGGACAGATGCAGCTGTACATTGAGAGCTTGCTACAGATAGTGGGCTGTGAAAATCTGGCTATGCTGAACGTAAGTTACCGAGTAACTTACCGCATTGCAATGTTCAGCTGCGTCATCCCCGTTTTCTACTGTCGGAGGTGTCCGTTCCACTGTCCTGTGGATTTATGTCTCTCCAACCCGGCATGTCCAAAGGCGGACTTGGTACACTTGTTTGCACCCCTGGACGCCCACGACAGGATCTGTTCAGTGTATGGGGGCATGGCGTATGTGGCTGCAATCGGACACACACTGCAATGGGACCAGTGTGCCTCCACACAACGTATTCTGGATCACAGTTTCATCGAATGTCATCCAACATGTCCCATCAGGCTTCTACAAGGGACAACTTACGATGAACACGTTGCTAGCCACCATCCGCTTCATTGGATGGCATCCATGTTTACCACCAATGCCATGGATGCCCTGCTGGAAGGTATCGCATACCTGACAACTTGTCAATTCATCGGTCCCCGACTCAATACCCCCAATTGAACATTGATGTTCAACACCGTACCTATGCTTGGCTTTCGCACGGAGTGGGCAGTTAGCTGTACAACAACTATACCATACAATCTGCAACAAACACCTTACCATCAACTCCACTGCCATGACATCGGACATTTTCGGGACATGCACTCTGTTCCTCACCATATCCCGTGTCTCTGCATGAACAGGGGGAGGCAGAGGTATGGGACTTGTGTACAGTAACCACATGGCCAATACTGCACGAACAACTATGCCATAATATGTATTCTGCGCACCTGAACACATGCACCTGTCAGTGCACACTTATCTGTCTGCTGTATTACGTGAGAACTGTCACCTCACCATCGTCTGTACTTCCGTGCCAGGACTTTTGCATGGACAACAAATGCAACCCCCTACAACATGGCCCTAGTTATTGTGTCATGTTCAGTAGCCACCACATAGCAACAACCTGTGAGACGCTGCTGCATGCATGTAGGCCCATGCTCTGATGTCACCTCTGACGCAGGTGTGTCGGAGTCACTATTGTAGTAATCCCGTACCATGGAACTGAGATGTACTGTGCCTATGATGTCAAGCTGTCTGGTAGGCAAAATGAATACTGTCTGTGTCAAAGTCTAGAGCTCTTCAGTAATGAGCAAATGTACTTTAGCATAGCAAGGGCAAGGCAGTTGTAACTCTGAAGCCTTTATTCCACAGTCAACAACCAATCACATCTACCTGTACCCCCTTTTGTATGTGTAATCATGCTAAGTATATCCTCCACATGCATTTTGCTGCCAGTAGTGTCCACTATACTGCATCACAGAGGAAGTAAGTTCAAATACATGCCTTGAAGCAAATATGTGACTATGTAGAATTATTTATCGAAGACAAGTACGAATGAGAGAGGATGAGAGTGTGTGAAGTACACGAGAGTCGTGAGATGACCATGTAGTCTAGTGTCATTGGATGTCAATGCATATGAGTTGCCGCCACAGTGGACCTAGTGAAATACCAGAGGTCGTGGGCCTTGGCTTGTCAGACTCTGACGTGGCCCAACAGATCATCACATTAACACTGACGGACTGGTCACTACAAAGCACAGTCCTACATATGTGTACAATTACCTTCACAGTCTGACATCACAGTCATCAAGCAAAATTAGGAGGCACGCAAGAAGCATGCTACAGCAATGCATGACAAAACACACACACGATATCAGTGTGGGTGGGCAGGTCTGCACAGTGAGTACGAACTGCAGAAATTCACATACATGCTCAATTAAACAAGGCACAATCTTGACAGTCACACACCCTGCAGACCCACAATGTCCAAAACATATCAAGTAGGAGTCATCCTGAACTGCAAGGACACACCCACACACTGCACACTGTGCAACATACAATACACACATGTGCTCACATCCACAGATCTGAACACGGATACAAACACCCACCATGGCCCTGGGTAACACATGTGTGTAGTCGACATTGCCAGAGCGCACACACACACACCAACACTACCCTAAAGTCACACCCTTCACACCACACATACCTACACCTCCCAAATGCACACATTGAAAGTAAGCCGTGTGCCCAGGCTCAATGTTCATCACAAGATTAACATACACCTACACTGCTGGCCACACAGAAAGTAAGCTCACACATACACGCACACTCTGCACATGCTACCTGTCATCCTGTGCAAAGACTCACACCCTGTGCTTTGCTTGCCCGCAAACATGACACGTATACATTTTCGCAGAAATACCACCAAATACATGCAGACAATCCGTGTCACAAAAATACTTCTTCATCACACACACAAGTAGCAGAGTCTGAAAGAAGTGAAGTCCCTGCCACGTGTAAAATACATTGGAATGTGAGACCAGACATTGCAATTGTTGAGGTACCATACACGGCATGTGCCTCACTTAACTATGCACACACAGTAACAACTGCAATCAGCAACTACACAGACACAACCGACTACAGGAACAACAGCATCCAGTCACAGATTACATAGACAGGCGGCAATATTGTTCAACACCAGGGACAGTGGCCAGTCCGATGTGCAGAGTAGTGATACGAAAAGCTGCGTATGCAATGTGTGTGAGTGTACCCTGCCATGGCCAGCAACACTGCCATGGCAGTCACAATAGCCATTACAGCCACCACTGTGTCACAGGTAGTTGTGTGAGGGTGCCTACCATTCAAACAGGATGCCAGTCCGACTCGGTGCTGTCTGTGTGCTACGGGACAGCTGGAGGTCCGCCCCTGAGAGAGAAGCACAACTGTGGAAGACACACATGTGGCATGCGAAGCGGGAGGGCTGCTTGGCCCAGGTGGGTGGGTGGCACGGGTAGGTGCACTCATGCAGTGTTGTAACAGACTGTGTGGTGAGGATTCCGGAGGGGTAGATTTCCACTGTGTTGGGTATTTGGAAAGCCTACCTGTCTGGGGATGAATGTGAACTCGTGTGGGCACAACAGGCGGGCACACGATCAATGCTGCATCAGGTGTAGACGTTAGCCCTCCCTCTGGGGACATGCTGGATACTGCTGTGCGTCTGCCAGGCCCTTGCCAAGGCACTTACATCCCCTGTCCTCCAGGTGTACCCCCTACATTGTCCACCTGCACAGGCTACCCAGGGCACGGGATGGCAGTGGAGCTTGGTGGGTGGGAGGTCATGGCGCCCTTCTCCTGGTCACATCTCGCAGGCGACACATTCTCAGTGTGCAGCAGGGCACAAGTCCTAAATAAGAAGTGGGGGGACGCTGACGTCACGACAAGAAGTGATGTCACGAAAGGTGGCTTGCACCATCAGACTCATTGCCGCCCCTCGCTCACCCCTTAGATGCGATTGCATCAGAGAAGCCAGCGCGTGAGCAGCAGCTCCAATCTCGCCCCAGAGAGGCCAAAGAGTGAATGTGTGGCTCCCTTTGCTCCAGTCATCGAGCTCGCGGTAAAATAAGTGGGGGACGCCGTCCACCCGCGTGGTACCCCGACTCGAGCCCTGGTGTGCAGGCAAAGTGTCCTATTGGCTTTGCGATATGTGTGAGTTGCATGACACTCGTTGGCGGGGGATGGCTCGGAGGCCCGTCACCCTGAGGACCATATCTCACTCTATGGGTCCCTTGTCAATGGCAGCGGATGTAATGACTATGCGCGCCGGGGTGGGTCTACCTTTCGTCTGGGATGGTGTTTGCGGCCTGGCCCGCTAGGGCAGCTACAGCTTCTGTGTGTTGCATGTGGTGTATCCGGACTCCGGAGACTGTCATGCATTGTCACTGTTGTCCAGGGCTCGAGTCGGGGTACCACGCGGGTGGACGGCGTCCCCCACTTATTTTACCGCGAGCTCGATAACTGGAGCAAATGGAGCCACACATTCACTCTTTGGCCTCTCTGGGGCGAGATCGGAGCTGCTTGTGCAAGCGCTGGCTTCTCCGATGCAATCGCATATAAGGGGCGAGCGAGGGGAGGCAATGAGTCTGACGGTGCAAGCCACCTTTCGTGATGTCACTTCCTGTCGTGACGTCAGCGTCCCCCACTTCTTTTTTTAGGACTCGTGCCCTGCTGTTGTCAGATGTGCCACTTTCCAGGGGGGTGGAGAAAGGGTCAGGAATGTCAGCCTGAGATTGGCCCAGTTGAAGGGCCACCTTGACTGGGGAGGACAACCATTGGACAGTCTGGTGTAGCCCACCCACGCGTACATGTAGGCCCTACATGAACTATGTGACCTGCGGCAAGGTGATGTCATGGGCAATGAAGTAATTGAGGAGAACTGTCTGCCCCACGCAGAAATGCCGCACAAGCTCAACAGACCCAGCACTGAGGGCAGCAGGGGTCACATGTGCAGGGGCAGCTGTGCCTGGTGTGAAGGACACCCTATCCTTCATCCTTGTGCCGACACGTGTTGCACCAGTGGAAGTAGATGGGAGGGCGGGCATTGGCCTCCGCGTGGCTGAAGAGGAGCCAGAGTCCACGTCCCCTGTGCTAGCAAACATGGATGCATCACCTCTGTCCTCGGATGACGCCGAAATTGCCGTCTCGGCCTGTGATTCATCCAGCACACGTCTGGCCCCTCCGAGGCGCTGGTCACATCTGTCTCACTCAGCCCCTGTGCAGCTGCTTCATCCGATGCCTCACCACTGTTGACCGTCCCCTGTCCCTCAGCACCCACGGGAGATGCCACATGAGAGAGAGCGAGGTGGCCTCACTCATTTGGCATCAATTAAACAGACACGTGCAAGGGAAGCAGCACAGAACATTCCCAAATCCACATGTTGCACGATACCTGTGCAATTGTATACAGCCACCACAATCAACACGTAATGGCTGGCGTACAGAAAATGAAGTCGCTAATAAGTGGCACATGTTTTGTGCACATAGCACAACACCCGGCCTGTGTCACCCTGCGACCATAGCCACAAATCGCTGTGTGCACACCCACTGTCCTGATGGTGGCAAGGATGACCACTACGTAATTAGGCCAAGGACATACCTGCATGGAGCAGAATGGGACACCACTCACACAGACTGCAACATGACAGTCCACAATGGTCATGAGCCCATGCCATCCACCTGTCGTTCGCACGAGCACAACTACTGTTGCACAGTGTGCCGGATGTGTAAGTACCAGGAATATGAGGTGAGGCATCGCACACATATGTCCTAACGAAATCAGAGTAGGCACAGTGCCTCAAACATACATGTGAATTGCCACTCCAGCCTACTACAGGTTGTTCCTGAGGGCTACAACTCTGAATGCATTGACAATGCAGAGTGCTCAAATTACATCTTGACCCCAGGAATCGCATATGCATGTCAGATGCACCCAGCACAGAGTACACTTACAACCCACTGCATCACACAACAAACATCACATTACCCAGATTATGGGTAGGCTGTGGACACATGCTGCCTCTCACAGCAAAAGACACCATCCCACAATACTGTACACTTGCTTGCTGCTGATGCCCCTACAAACGTGCATCCGGCACAGGCTGTGTGACTGTCAAGATGCAGACCATTAGTGGTGAAATGCAGCGCCGTGCTAACCTGACAATACGAGGGGGCATCCCCCGATTCGTTTTCGCCACGTAGTCGCTCATCCGGCAGATGACGTCACACCCTTTGTGGAATTGGCTGCACTGTCGGTTGCACATACACAGAGGCATCAACTTGGATGCAATGGCTCATCACAAGGCCTTGGGCTGGAGGACTTCCAACTGCAGGGATGGTACACAAGAGGCTTGGAATATCACTCATACACTTCTCATCATCACCCACATCCACCAATCACAGTGGCATGCTGCTGACCCATCCCAAATACTCAGAGACGTGCAACAGAGCCAAGAAGTAATCGGACATGGCCTAACAGCATGTGTACACCACACGTGAATGCATGCTGGTGGGAGTGTGTACACAGTACCTGTCCATCCCATTCACATGCAGGTTGCCAGCACATTGAGCAATGTGTAGTCTGCCCACATCTACTGTCCATTGTCAGGTGGACCAACACATAGATCACAAGGCAACACATCTTTGTGGGTGGACTCACTGTGTCCAACACTGCGCAGCCCTCAACGTACTCGCCCTGTGAATGGCTCACCCCGCAATGGAGGTCACATTCAGTGCCACTATCTCTCACACACATCCCTATCACAAGGCATGGTGTGTCCAATCGACAGGGCTGAGTTTGCGCATTTCAGGAGAGTCCTGAACAAAAGACACATGTAACCCACTGTACAGTCAGTGTTGTCTCCTTCTAGGATTGTGCGGTCAATGTGCAGCCCAGGTCTGCTGAGACTGAGAAGGCCAGCAGGGACCCAGCCAGCCATTCACACAAGCAATAACTGCCCTGAGTCCTGCATTGCCAAGTGGCTGCGTCACCGGATGTCTGACATGAAAATGCCATGTACCACCACTCGGGAGGGACATGCATGGGAAAGCGCCAGAGAGCCTACATACCCCTTCCACCTGTAGTTAGCATGGTAAGCAGTGCATGTTGGAACCCCACAGGCTCAGAATCATAGTGCTGCGGATCAACGACATGTGTGTCCCCCACATGCACTCCCACACACACTGTAGTTGTCTTACACACACGACTTTTGCAAGAAATAGCCTTGGGCAGTGTGCGTGGAGCTCGGAATCCAGGATCTCCAGCTCCTCGCTGGTGAGTGGACCTGGACATATCTTCAGAGTCGTCGACATGAAGGTGGACATGTGGCAGCAGCGGCAGGTGTTGTTGAGGGATGCCAGGCAGCAGTCCCTGGAAGCTGTGGTAATGCCGGTCTCCCTCCCACACTCATATAGCCCCCTGGGGCTGTTCCAGTGGGTCCAAGCTGCTGCAATTGGTGTACCATGTCTGCCTACTTCAAATGCACACAATGGCCTGCTCCGAGCTGTCCCGGTACGCTTACCTCTATCGTCGAACACGCAGGATGCAGTCGCGAGGGCCATTGGAGTTGGCCTCAAGGGCCTGGTCCATGGCGGCTACAGTACGCTGGTGCCATGTGGAATCCACAGTTGAATGTGCGCCATGCATTTGCAGGTGTGGCCATGATTTGTGTGTGGGAGCATGTCCACACTGGACAGGGCCACTTCATGCTGTGTGCATAGGCATTGACGGCCAGTGCTCAGCCTCCACATGTCTGTTGGCACATCATCATGTACACATTAGCATGGGAGCATGGGATGTGCATATGCACACACATGCCATATTTCTCAATGTACATCTCCCACTTGGCACGTGCAACGTTACGTGTCACTTGTGATGTGTGTTTGCATTCACACAGCTGTGTTGTCATGGAGTTGTCAATGTGTACACCTGTCAATGTGTGTTGGAGGTGTGATACGTACAGTGCTGTACATTGGGTGAACTAGGGACATCATTGACTGTCTCATATCCCGTTGTGCAACAGGACCCACTTGTTTTGGCCGCTCAGCCTGTGTACATTGTGTTGTTGGTGTGTGCCATACTCACCCAGCCTCGGAAGCTGTGTCTGGCACAGCGGCTAGGTATATTGCCGTGGTGTTGCCGCTTCCCACATATGCAGTCTGAAATCATCATCATGCCTTTCAAGCTATTAGGGCCTAAATCCCCATGTGCATGCTCATAGCAATGGTTTGTGTCAGTGGCCATTGCTATTGGTAAGGGGACCTGTGTAAGAGTATTGTAGCTGTGCTGTCCCTACTTGTCAGCTGTTCTGTGATTCTATTGCTTGGTCAGTAATTTTAGTTTTGTGTATGTGAAAGTGCCATGTGGTGTGTTGCATTGACATGTGTCCACTTCCATCTGTCCTAGGAGGAGACCAAACATACATCGCCCCTACCAATTGCTGTCAGACATGGAGGATGTGGAGGTTATACGTAAATTCCGGCTGGACCGACCCACCCTGCATCACCTATGTGCCATGTTGGAACCCCACCTTCGTCCTCGCAGGGTGTATCCAACAGCATTCACCCCCACGGCTAAGGTGATGGCTGCACTGCATTTTTTCGCTACCGGATCTTTCCAACACACGGTGGGCAGTGGAGGTGGGATGTCCCAACCCATGTTCAGCATGGTGCTACGGGATGTCCTGTCAGCCATGATGCTGTACAGGAACCGGTACATCCGATTCCCCAGGGCTCGTGGTTTGGCGGCAGTGAAGGGTGCTTTCTATGCCCTTGGACGCATCCCCCACGTTGTTGGTGCAATTGATTGCACCCATGTTGGCCTTGTTGCACCACAGGCCATGGAGCACATCTATAGGAACCGGAAACATTTCCACTCCCTGAATGTGCAAGTGGTGTGCCTGGCGGACATGATCATCACACACGTGTGTGCGAAGTTTCCCGGATCCGCCCATGACTCGCACATCATGCGCCACAGCATCCTCCCACGATTGATGTCCAATCTTCAACCGGACCGTGCATGGATTGTTGGTGAGTATGCATACTCGTGTAGCGTGCTGGGTGTGACATGCTGTCTTGTATCCTGTTGGAATTGCAACGATTCTCTGTGTTTCTCACACCCAGGTGACTCGGCATATCCTAACGGGCCTTGGCTGCTGAGCCCACTTCGTAATCCCAGGACACCAGCTGATGTCAGATACAATGAGGCACATGGGAGGACCAGACGTGTGGTGGAGCGGACTTTTGGACTCCTGAAGTCCAGATTCAGATGCCTGGACCGCACCGGGGGTGCACTGGCATACTCCCCACAGAAGGTGTGCCAGATAGTTGTGGCATGCTGCATGCTGCACAATCTCGCTATTCGCAGGCAGATCCCCCTGATAGTGGATGACGGTGATCAGCCAGGGCCCCCGCCTGCAGACCAGGCCGTGTCCAGTGACGAGGACAGTGGAGAGGAGGAAGCAGTGAATGAGCGTCAGCAGCTCATCGCCCGCTACTTCACTTGACGGTGAGTGACCATGTACGTCGGCTGATGTTGCTGTAGTTGTGTAGGTGTATGTGTGCATTGTGACGGCGGCCTATTGTTCACTGAGTGCTGTGTGGCAATGGTCCATGTCCAGGGTAGTATGCCACTGACAGTGGCTGTAGCATTGTGCCCTGTTGCTCTGTGAGATGTGTGTACATTGCTTAAACTTGATGACAAGTACTGTGTGATGAGTGTGTGACACACACATTCAATGGACTCTTGTTCTGTTTTTCACCCCTAGGTCCCTACAGCCTCTCCTGGCCTATCGACATACCACACTCCAGATGCATTTCTGATCATGGTGACGGTTGCACATCCTTGATTAAACACAGAGCAGATACAACAGAATGTGATCCAGGTGTATTTATTTTAAGCGGTGACGTGATTGTGGGCAAGGTGATCACAAAAGTGGTGCATGCTGGAACAATGAGTTGACGGACATGTCCGCGTGATGGTCAAGGTGTACCCATGTTGTTCTGGGTCCACAGTCCGACAGACACATGCCATTCACATGGCAGTGTGGGGTAGGATAGTAGTCCAAGTGAATGCAGTAGATGGCCACCGTGGCTGGCTGTCTCACTGGGGTTTGGAGCGTGCAAAGTCATCTCTGGACACCTGTTTCCTCTTCGGACGACCCCTTCCACGTTTGAGAGGGGGGTTGTGTTTGTGGGCTGCTGGTGGTGGCTGAGGATTGCCCACTCGCTGTGGACGCAGGGGAACTGGATGTTGCACGGACCTGCGCCCCAGCAGGTGGTGGCGGAGGTGGTGTGGTTGGCCTTGATTGGGCCCTCACCGCCACCACTAGCTGGCCCATGAGGTCGACAAGTTTGCCCATACGGGTCACGAATTGGCCCATATGGGCGTCCATGGACCTCAACACCCCAAGGACTTCCCGCGTATCGGCAGCTGACCGGGCCCATTGTCCCTGGGCCTCTTCATAGGCCCCAAGGACTCTGGCGATTTGCGGCAGGGCTTGGCTCCCAGGCTCTGATGGCGTTGGCCTGACCCTGCTCCTCCCACCTGAACTGCTGCCACCGACCTGCCCACTCGCCACAGTGGTCACCCGGGGCCTCGTTGTGGCTCCCAGGGTCGATGTCGACATGCGTGCAGCCCCTTGCGCAGGGTGAGTGGTCAGGGAGGCCCTGGTGGTGGTGGTGGTTGCAGCGGTGGTGGTGGCCGCAATGACCGTGGCAGCAGGGGCCTGGGACTGGTCACCAGCCCTGGGAGATGGGTTGGTGGGTAGGAGGGGTCCTGGGGAGCGGTTGCGCCCTGCCACACCAGATGTGCCTGGTCGGGAGTCCTCGTCCGAAGAGGTGTCCAGGTCTTCCACATCCGTGAGTCTGGGTGGAGGGCTTGTGGACTGGCTGTGATGGCTGCTGTCTCCCTCTCCAGCATCATGCTGTTCGTCACCTGTGGGGCGGAGACGAAAGGTTATTGTGTTGCACCTTGCAAGGTTTGTGTTAGATGTCTGACATTCACAGTTGGTGCACAGTTGTGCACTGATTTCCCAGATGCGTGTGTATGGCTCTACAATGTGTGTGCGTGATCAAGGCAATGGAATAGTGTGATGGGTGCATATGGCATGGGACGGATTTGGATAGCCAATCGGTGTGTGTTGCAGTACCCCTACATTTTGTGGCTTTGGTGGAAACGGGGTACAGCCCCATGAACGCTTTGGAGATGAAATATGGTTTTGGGGTTCAAATGAAACGCTTAGAAACGCAGATGGCAAAAGGGGTACAGCCCCATCAACGCTTTTGAGGTGAAATATGGTTTTGGGGTTCAAATGAAACGCTTAGAAACGCAGATGGCAAAAGGGGTACAGCCCCATCAACGCTTTTGAGGTGAAATATGGTTTTGGGGTTCAAATGAAACGCTTAGAAACGCAGATGGCAAAAGGGGTACAGCCCCATCAACGCTTTTGAGGTGAAATATGGTTTTGTGGTACATACTGTGACATATGGGTGCAGAAGGGGACATGTGTTTTGGCCACACGACACTGCAGAGACAAAGGTGTGTGTATGTCTGACATACCCAGCATATCTGCTCACTGTTATCATTTAGGGACATTACACTGCAAGCATTGTAGTGAGTGAGTAATGGTTGTGTGCCACACAACGTATTGCAGATGGGACAATTCCTTGGTGTGCGTGCTACCCTCAGCCATGTGCAGCAATGCAGTGCTCTTGGGGTGTTGACTATATTAGGTATGTTGTAAATCACAGTGTGACGTGCGCTTCAGACACTGCAGACACATTATTGGTCATCGGCAGGAATCTTTGCTGAACTACTGTATATGGGACAACTGTTTAGATGATATACCTTTCATGACACTGGGGCTGAAAGATGAGATGGATGAGATATTGAATGTGCATTGTGTAGCTGTGTGGTTCATGGGTCCAGTGGTGTATGTGACATTACTGGGGTTCCACTCTGTTACATTGAGACAAGATAGACTTACATGGGTGATGTTGTACGATGTCAACGGAACAAGCAGACACGACTACATGGACAAGACTTCGATGGTGTTGCTGATGTGTGTGATGACTGGCACAGTGCACGCCATGTGGGTCAGTACTCCAGTGAGACTTGTGCATGCAGACGTGACTCCTTACGTGTTAGTGTATTTGAGATGGCTCATGTGGGCTATGACTCTGTAATTCATGTCCGTGTGCACATTAGTCACATGATTATGACAGGGAGCAGTGCTACCTGTTCCTCTGCTACGTGACATGTCCCAAATGTTAGTCGTAGTACAGTCCTCATGCCTACAGACACCCCGCCCTGTACAGTAGTCTACCTACTTGTTGGTTTGGAGGGAGCAATGCAATGGCTACCACATGGTTATGAGAGGGAGGGGTGCTCCATCTTGCTGGTCTATGGGAGTGGGGGTTTGTGTTGTGAGTTGTGGTGAAGGCTTACCACCCACAGACACCCCTCCATGTAGGGAAACATATCTACATGTCGGGTGAAGGTGTGCACTGCAATGGCTGACACAATTGGGTGTGGGGAGTGCTCCATCTTGCTGCGCTGTAGGACTAGGGGCCTGGTGGGGGTTGTACTTCTGCAGTCCCCCCTCCGATACTCGGAGTTTGTGGTAAGGCTACTTACCTGTTACTTGTTGGTTAGTGCAGCTATGGCTGACACATGAGTGTGGGTGTGGGGAGTGCTCCTTCCGGCGCATCTGGGGTACAAGGGGACCTGGTGGGAGTTGTGGTGCTGGCTGACTGTACACATGCCCCCATGGTTTTGTTTGTTGGTACCTTTGGGCTGAGTGTGTGGGAGTGTCTGTTGCATGTGTGAGAGATGTCTTGTGGATTGTGTGCTGGACTTGGGGGTGTTTGGCCCTCGGAGCTATGGCATTCTGGTAGTGCATGACAGTACATAGCGGTGTGCTGGTATACATTTGTTTGTACTTACCAGCCTCCACTCCCCCTGGTATTCCGGTGAGACTCTCCGGATGTAGAATGCCTCGCACCTTCTCCTCCCATGCCTTGAAGGTCTTGAATAGCGCGGGATTTCCGCCGCCAGTCCTGTCAGCCAGCTCACGATTCTTGGCCTCCTTCTTCCTGACCACGCTTTTCAGGTCGTGCCACCTCTTTGTGATTTCACCCCGGTTGCGTGGCACGTTCCCAACTGCATTCACCTGGTCTACGATCCTGCTCCACATTCTGTTTCTGGTGGCTACTGGTGTCTGTTGGACCTGGTTCCCATAGATTTGTGGGTGCACCTTGATGATCTCGTCGACCATGACCGTCAACTCAGTGGCAGTGTACTTAGGCATTCTTTGTGTTGCCATGGTGTGTGGTTTGCTATTTGTGGTGCTGGTGTGGTGGTTGTGTGGTGTGTGGTGTGTGATGCGCAGGGGGTTCGTGGTGCCGTTGTTTCAGTGGTGATGGTTGTGGTGGTGATGAGTGTGATGTGTGCGTGTGGTGTGCTGCTTTCCTTTGTGGCTCTCTGGGTTCTCTGATGGCGTCTTCGCTTTGTCGTAGTGCAAGGGATTGTGGTCTGTGAAGGGGCTGCATTTGTACTTACCTATGTGGGTGTGTCATGATGGGCTGTCGTTTTCAGGTGTGTTGTGTCTGGTGTCCTGGGATTTGTAGTTTTTTAGTTTTGCCAGGGGGATGTGTCTTTGGGATGTGTTCTGTGTTTGGGTATTTTGGCGTAGTTTGCTGTGTGGACTTGTTGGCCATGTTGTGTGTATTTCTTTGTTCCGCAAAAGATTTCCGTGCACGGACGTGGCCGCCAGGCCTTCCGCCGTGTCAGTTATTCATCACTGTTGTTGACCGTGGCGGGCGGGGAATATGTGGATTTTCCGCGCTCATGTCGGGAGATCATAATTTCACGGTCGTTGTCTCGGTCGTCAGAGCGGGCGGATTTGGGTTTTCGGGCGGGATTGCGTCTGTGGCGGACGGTTAATCTTCTACTCGGACATGGACGGGCGGAATTTTGTGTGTTTTTACCGCCGCGGGCGGAGGTTGCTTCGCGACTTCATAATCGCTCGGTCGGTATTCCCATGGTGCAGGCGGGCGGTTTTCTCAGGCTATAGTAGATGGCGGATTTTTTAACGCCGGTTATCGTAATGGGCCCCTTATTTCTTAAAAATATATGTGAACATTTGCAAAGATTATGAAATATTGAAAATAAAATTCAAACTATGAGAAAGAATAACAATGGACAAAATCTATATAGCAAGAACAGGAAATTATTTAACAAAGATGTATACACCTTAAACAAGGAGACAGAAGCAGTTTAAGGAAATCAGAGCTAGGATGTTTCGTAGTAGAGTAGATATAAATCTACTGAGAAATAATAAGAAGTATAGAAGAAGGAGGCATGCATTGAAACAGAAAGAATGAGTTGAGAGAGTAGTTGATAAGGCCTTCACTTTGAAGGTGAAGGTTTTTATTCTGATTATAAATAGAATGAAGACTCTTGACAAAATGGTGTTGTACTTGAGGAGACAAAACCAGAAAAAAGATTAGTGAATAGAAGTAACTTTCGTATAGTTTTTAGTGGAGAATGCATACATTGTTTTGTTACTGAATCTTTCTTTAATGAAGAAAGCTATCTTGAGTATAATAGATCAGTTCATGCTATTGATTACAGAGGACGAGGTTATGAAATGAAGAATGGCACTCCTATAGTGAAAGAGGTGATGGTATTGTCAATGTGCCTAGGTCATTGTTTATGTTTTTTAAAATATGTGTTACATTGTGAGTATTTATTAAATTTACTTAAATTACATTTTGTGTATTTTAGTTCCGTTGCAGGTTGTGGGTATATAGGAGAATAGGAGAATAGGGTGGGAAGTAATTTAATTATAATAAATTAATGATTATTTTTTATTTATTAATATTTATTTACTTGTTATTTAATAGTGTTAATGGTGCTTTGAATTTTTTTGGGTAAATTGTATGCGTGGGTTGTGGGTTTTATAGGGGTAAAATGTGGGAAATAATTTATTTTTAATATATCAATAATTAGTTGTTAATTTATATTAATTAATTAATTGATAATTCAGTATGTTAAGTCTGTATTTTTTAGGTGTGGGTTGTGGGTTTTATAGAGGTAGAGGGTGGTAAGTCATTTATTTTTAATTAATTAATAATTAGTTGATAATTAAATTTAATTAATTAATTAATTGATAATTAATTATGTTGATTGTTTAATTCAATTTTTTAGTGTGCATTTTTGGTTTATAAGGGGTAAAGGGCAGGGAGTAAATTAATTTTAATTAATTTATTATTAGATGTTGAATACTATTAGTTATTTAATTGTAAAACAATCATTTTAACTGTGTTATTATCATTTTAGTAGGGGGTTGTGGGGTTTATAGGGGTATAAGGTGGGAAGTAATTTATTTTGAATTATTTAATAATTACTTGTTAAATACTATTACAATTATTTTTTTCTTTCTAAATAGTTATTAATTTGTTTTAAAATTAGGGTTGTGGGGTTTATAAGGGTAAAGGGTGGGGAGTTAATTAATTGTAATTAATTAATATTTAGTTTTTAATAAATAATATTTGTTTAATTGATAATTAATTATGTTAATTGTGCAATTATGTTTTTTAATTTCAGAAGTGAGTTGTGGCTTTTGTAGGGGTATGGGATGGGAAGTAAATTAATGTTTGGTATATAATAAAAATAAAAAAAGTAATATTAATTATTAATTTGATAATTTATTATGTTAATTGTGTAAATGATTTTCTGGTAAAGATTATGAAGATGCTGTGTTTTGTTTGTTTAAACATATCTTTATTGCCATTTTGTTTACACACTCTACGTTACACAATACTTGTCTTACATTTTGTCATTACATTTCTTTAAACCAAGTATTACAGAAGTTGAGGATTGTACACAATATTACTAGTCTCTGCATAACTTTTGTGGAGAGAGTATAACACATCTGTTGTTGGTCAACTAAGTTTTGCCCACTCCACCTATTGTGCTTTTTATAATTCAGGTAGTGCTTCCTATATGTCCCTCCAGCAATGTAATGTGCTTCCCCTCTATGTCGGAGTAGCTATGTTTGGACGGAAAGTGGTGTGTTGCCATCTGAGAATTGTATATAGTAGAAATTTGAGTAAGGAAAATAATAATAAAAACAACTAAACTACTTGGCTTAACTAGTGCAGTGCTGAATTGCAAATGTGTGTTGGAGAAGCTTGTGGTGGTGGGGAGGGGTCATTCATCTTTTAGACCGCACTTTAGCAGGTATGGTCCCTATGCAGGTCCCTCCAGTCTATATGGCACTAACATTCCTCTATTGTATGGTGGGGAAGGCAGGGGGGCCATCACCACCCAACAGATCTGACAAATTCGGTCAGATGGAGTTCCCAATGGCCTGCCTATCCTAGCCTGCGGAAGACTCACAGTCTAATCGATCGTGCTACTGGGAGGGCTCGGGTGTTCCCAAGCATGTAATATATCCTTCCATTGCTCCGCTATTGGGTGTTGTCATAGCCCCTTCAACTCCTCTCTACGCAGCACTCTCTCCTCAGCCCCAGCCCAGTTGGTCACCTCCTGACTCCAAATGTTTAGCTGCGGTCCTGTGGGTAATTTCCACATTATCGCTATTCGCCTGTTGGCAAGCACCAGCGCCAGGCCTATAAACCTGTTTCACACCTTTCGCTTGGGTGGGCGGGGGAAGAGACCCAGTAGGCAGACCTCCGCAGTGGAACCGAGTGTACGCCCCAGGGCATTATTCATTTTAGAGAGCACTATGTGCCAAAAGGTTCATAAGTTCTCGCAGTACCAGGTCATATGCATGAAGTCTGCATCCTCCTGATTGCATCTCAGACATTTCCTCGGCTCCCCTCCGAAGGCGGCAAAACACGATGCAGTGTCAGGTAGGTCATATGTATATAATTAAAGTGAACATATTTCAACTGCGTATTCCATGATGCTTTCATTAGGAGACTCCAGCACTCTACTCAATTCCTTGTCAGTCAGTTCCCCGTCCAGAATCCTCTCCCATTTCCCCCGCAGCTTCAGTAGCGGGGTCATGGAGGCCTCACATAGTGATGCGTAAAACCATTTGACTTGGTGTCCAGCTGTTCCCAGGGTGATCAATGAATGTAACACCCCATGCATTTCCGGTTCTTCTCTACCCAAGCCCCATAACTGCCCAACCACCCGCAGCAATATCTCATATAAGGAACTGACCCGGTGGTAGACCGTACCCTTCCACCAGTTCCGCAAAAGGAAATAGAGTTTTCTCCTGGTAGCAGTCCCCCACTGTCTTGATCCCCACCTCTGTCCAGGGTATCATTTGCTTTGCTGTAATGATGGACTGCAGTTCTCCATGTGGCAGCCCCACCAAGGGTAGTACTGAAGAGTATTTCGGGATATCTGTTCATTTTTTTATGCAGCGTCTCCAGCACTGCAGTGCTGTAGTCTGCAATGTCAAATCATAGGGAACCCGGGTTATACCAACAAAAGTCGAGTACATTGGTTGGGTCCCATCAGTAAAGTCCCCTCCATGTTCACTCCCTCCAGCCATTGGGCCAACCATTGTAGCTGTGCTGCCAGCTGATAGAGATCAAATACCGCCACCCCCAGTCCTCCCTCTGCAATGGGGCGTCCCAGAGTTTGAAGCAATACTCTACGTCTTCCATCACCCCAAATTAGATCTCTCACCAGTGAGTCCAGGTGTCGGAACCATTCCGCAGGCATTAATACTGGTAACTTGGCAAAGTAATATAACTGGCGAGGTAGCATGACCATTTTAGTTAAGGAGACTCTAGCCATTATGGGAAACATCACTTTAGACCGGATCGATCTAAGTGCTTTATCTAGGTTACCTTCCCTCAGATCCACTAGCGAGTGAAAAACCTGGATACCCAGGTATCTGAACGTGTCTGACGCCCAGTTAAGGTCTGCAGGCAAGCCCAGAGGTCGGGTCAAAGGTCCAGCCACAGGGAACAGGTACATTTTAGCCTTATTGACCCGAAGGCCCGACAGTCCCCCAAAAGATTCTAAGAGTCGTAGGGCAGTCTCCGCGCCTTTTTCGGTGTCACACAGATAAACCAATAGGTCATCCGCATAAAAGGAGATGGTGTATGTTCGTCCCCCTATCGTCAGTCCCATACCATCCCCTCCCTGACGGAATAACTCGGCTAGGGGCTCTATCGCCAAGGCAAATAAAAGTGGCGACAGGGGGCAGCCTTGGCAGGTGCCTCCCGCTGTCTTGTATTATGAGGAAATATTATTACTTGTCTTGACCCTCGCCGTGGGGCATGTGTATAATAGTCGCACCCACTTCACCCAACCCTCCCCTAAGCCCAGACACCCCATGACCTCAAGCAAGTAATCCCAGCTCACGGTCAAAGGTCTTCTCTAGGTCGATTGACAAAATAGAGGCCTGCCAAAGGGTCCGTGTCTCTGGGTGGTAAAGCACTGAATATAACCTACGTAAGTTGTACGAAGGGCTTCGGGAGGGGATAACCCCATTTTGGTCAGCATGGACTAGACTCTTCATATGTGGGAGTAGTCTGAGCGCCAATATCTTGCTGAGTATTTTAAAATCGGTGTTGAGCATGGAGAGGGGTCTATAGTCCTTTACTCCAGCGTCTGGGGCTGCAGTCTTGGGGAGTGAAATTACCAATGCATCCCGCATGGTTACCGGTGATTGGCCTAGTTGTAAACACTGCATACATAGACACCAGTCTTGGGGCTAATTCTGACTCATATTTCATATAAAACTCAGCTGGGAGGCCATCCGGGCCCTGGGTCTTCCTGTTGGCCATAGAGGTGATAGCCCCTTCAACTTCCCATAGGGTCACGGGTCCACCTAGTTCCTCCCTGGCACCATCATCCAGAGTACGGAGGTTTAACAGGTCTAGAAAGGCGCTAAGATGCCCGTAGGGGGCCCCGGGGAGGCGGCATAGAGAGTCTCATAATAGCTCCGAAATAAGCCATTGATTTCTACTGGGTCATATATGGTTAAGTCGTTTGCAGTCTGTATGTGTCTAATTGGAGACCCATGAGTTTCTGGCCTAAATAGCCAAGCCAACAGGCGACCAGCTTTCCTCTCCTCCCCCTGCACCTTGTCCATGTATGCTCTATAATCGTAGGAACTTAGTCTCTCTAGGGCGTCATTGTATTGCGCGTGCGTGTCTTGAAGGCGTGTGCGTGCCTGTATGTTATCTAATGCCCGTAGTTCCCCCTCTCTGGCCAACAGGTCACAGTGGATATCTCTACGTGCACCTATGGTTTGCCCCATGCAGTGGCCCCGCACCATGCCTTAAATGCCTCCCATTCAATCAGCACTGATGAGGTGGAGTGTGGATTTTGAACAAAAAACCTTTCAACAATGGAATCACTAAACGATATGTCCTCTAGGGACAGGGGATTGAGTCTCCACGTAGGGATTAGGGGTCTATCTCCATGGGGTCGGAATGACAAAAGTAACGGGTTATGGTCAGAAAAGGTCCGTCCCAGATATTCCGTATGGGTAATGGAGCCACTAAGGGTAGATGAACACCAGAAGGCATCTACTCGTGTGTGGAGCTGATGCATTGGGGAATAAAATGAGTGTTCCCGAGCCACCCCCATGCTGGATCCTCCAGATATCTTTCAGTCCCCAATGAGTCATCCATTCCCTTAGTCGAGCCGCTGTTTGGTGAGTCTGGGCCCCCGGTAGGGGAGGGTGGGAACGGTCCAGCGTCACATCTGTTCCGCAATTAAAATCTCCGCCCAGTATCACTTGGCCTACCATCATATCCGCCATGCGGGTGGAAAGGTCGGTCATAAAGGCCATTTTGTCTTGGTTGGGTGCATATATGCAATCCAGCATGATGTCCCGCCCGCATAATCTTCCCATATTACAGACTGTGTTAATTTGAAGGGTACCCCTGCTCCGATCCAAATCCGTGCCCCACGGGCATACGCCGAGAAGGAAATAACAAATATCTGTCCTGTCCAGTGCCTATGCAATTTTTCTACCTCCCCCGAAGCAGATGCATCTCCTGTAAGAGAGCTATTTGCACTTCCCATCTCTTCAGGTAGTTATGTATGTTATGGCGCTTTGACATGGACCCAATCCCTTTAATGTGTCACGTGAGGAACTTCAGTGCTTGGCAGTGTGTTGGCATCTTAGGTTAGTCCGTGTATCCCCCTCCCACTGCCCCCCATCCCACCACCAACTCAATATAGAGAATAAACAATCTACTTTCTGCATTGTGAACAAGCCAAACCCCACACGGGAAAAAGGAAAAGTAAGAAAAAGATCCCAACATGGACCAACTCCCCAATTCCAGAGCAGTGTGGCAATGACCTCCCACCCAAACCCTTCTTCATACATCTTCGAAAACTAGTCAAGGCCCAAAGCAGCTACGGTGAAGTCCTTCAGGGGGTCGTGACCTCGCTTATTGATTCACAAGTGCGTGTGAGGTGCAAGGGATCGTGCTACGCACCGGCATCAGTATTAGTCCAACCTAAAGAATTTTACGCCTTATTCCAGTGCGGTGCTGCCGTATTCGAAGGGGCCAAGGCTCAGGGCCACGTCCATTTTCCACAGCAGTCATAGCTATATAATCTCATCTGCAGTCTTCGGAGCTACCTGCAGCATGTTGAGGCTATCTCCTCAGGAGGAGTCTGATTCTGAACCTTCTGTACCCCTCACAGAGCGCGATCCGGCTTCTGACGGGGACCCTCCCTCGTGCACTATCTAGGCCACTGCCTGTAGCGCCACCGCTCTCTCTCCCTCCGTTTGGGAGGGACTTGGCTTTTTCGAGGAGCTTCTCGTAGGCCTCCTCTAGGGCCATTTCCTGGATCGTCGGCCCTGGGAGTCCGGGGCCTGTCCCAGCGCCGCTTGGGAAGCCTCAGTCTTATATGCCTCTAACCATTCCCATGCCCCTGGAGGGTCCTCACAAAAATAAGTCTTGCTGTCCAGTATTATGCGAAGCCAAGCAGGAACGATAAGAGAATATTGGAGGCCTTCTGTCCTCAAACCTTTTTTAACCTCCAGGAAAAAGGCACGTTTCCGCTGGATGTTGAGGTTGTAATCAGGGAATATAGAAACCTTGCCGTTGTTTACCTCAAAGGGACCATTCGATCGGGCCCTATGTAACAAGATGTCTCTGACCCTATAATGCAGGAGCCTGGCCACCACCGGCCTCAGAGGCCGGCCCGGGGTTGGCAGATGCGCCAGAACCCGGTGCACTCTCTCAAGGGTGTAGAACTGCATTAGACCTTCCGGCGCAAAGACCGTGCGGAGCCAGGGCTCCAGGTAGGCCATCATGTTTCCATTTTCGACCCCCTCCGGCAGGCCCAGAATTTGAATATTATTTCTTCGACTGCGTCCTTCTCCATCTTCTGCCCCACGCTCTAGTGTCCGGACCCTGTCCGTGAGTTCGGCCACCTGCCCAATCAGTGCCCGGTGTGCTGGGGACAGCTCCTCAAGGCTCGACTCCACTACTTTTACCCTTTTGTTGAGTTTCTGATGTTCTGCTCGCAAGAGTCCCGGCCCCACTGACACCGTGCTTATATCTTGGTGCAGGTCCTCTTCCGGTTCTGGAGCAATGTCCGCTTGCCTCATTCTGGTCTTGCGCATCTTCGCCACTTAAAGGTAATACAGGCTTATGATGCAACTAGGGTCTCCTGGAACTGCCCCCCACAGGGGTGTGCGCCTCTGGGCCCCATGTACGTAGAGCGCTGTATTCCACTGTAGCCGTCCGTACTCAGGGTGCGCTCTGCCCCTCTCCCCGTGCGGCCCCGGGGGCCCAAAAGTTAGGCCTCTCCCAGATCGTAGCCAATCTCGCCAGTGTAGCTCCTCTATTTCCAGCAAGGTCACCCCAGGAGGCACCCGCTAAATTCCCAGCCTTTAAGCCTCAACAGAGTTCTCCCAGTGTGGGGGCTCAAATTCTCCTCCCCTTCTTCATGGCGCTCGCCGGGTCCCAACCCGAGTCTGTGTGGCCCACCTTTCACATGCACCAACTCTCCTCTGCACCGGGCCACCTCTTAGCGTCGCTGATCCACCCAGGCTGTACAATTTCAGTGCTATGGAGCTTCAATCTCCAAGCGCCTCTCCAGGGTGTTATCCTCTGGGTCCTGCAGCCACAACAGCTGCCATCTCCAGTTCCTATCCCAAGACAGCGGGGTCAGGAAAGTCCGGCGGGGAATCACTCTGCCTTGGCAAGGATCGCTCTACCTTCACATCGGCAGGCCCAGCCATGCTCCACCAGGTTCCTCGAACTCAGGGCCCGATCTGGAGGCCACCGCCAGCTCCTGCTGCCACTCTGCTGCGCCAAACCCCAGCCAGGGTCCAGCTGTCTCCACACGCTGCAGGGTTCACAGTGCCGCCGGTCACATCCGGTCTACGCGCTGCAGCCCTGTCCCGCTGCACCCATCAGCTGCCACAGGCCCACAGCAAGCAGGCCCGCTCCCGTCAGGGACAGTTCTCTGCCTCACTTCACCGCTGCTCCAACTACCAAGCTCCCTCAGCAGGAGAGGGCCACAGGCGCGGGCCAGGCAGGACAGCTCTCTGGCCGAGCCCCCAACCTCGCACTTCTCGTGGTGGTCTTCCAGGGCCCAGGCCCAGCTCCCACTCAGCTCCCGGGGGCTTGGGCACAACACAGTCTCCTCTACGCTTTGAGCCCCCGTAAAGTTCAGCAGACCCCTCCGGGATCAGCACACACCGTTTCAGTGTGCCAGGCTACCGTTTGTGCCGATTACAGCCGGATAAATGTCAGGCCGGTGCAAATTAATTAAATTTAATTAATTAATGATAATTTGTTTGGTGATAAATATTTATATTTTTAGTGTATATCATTTTTTGTTTTAGGTAAATTTTAGGTGCAGGTTGTGAGTGGTTTGTGGTTATAGGGTGGGAAGTAACTCAATTAAATGTATGTTATAAATATATTTTTGTTAAGAAGTACTTTTAAAATAAAATTGTTTATTTGTATGAAAATTATTTTTGTTTTTTATTTATATTAATATTTGTAAGTATTTGCGATATGTATTTAACATTGTAATATGTTTTTTTATTTTTAATAATAAATATATTTGTATTTTGTATTCAACATATTTATGTTTTAATTTATTTAGATTTTTTTAAATAATTTAATTTTGTTCAAGATATATTATTTATTTTTAATGTTGCACTGACTGAAGTGGGAATAATACATTTTACCCTTCCGCAGACCAACACTTTCCCTACTGTTGAACTGACTGGAGTGGGAATAGTACCTTTTACCTCTCCGCAATCCAACACTTTCCCTATTGTTGCATTGAATGGAGAGGAAATAGTACATTTTACCCCTCTGCAATCCAACAATTTCCCTACTGTTGGCCTGACTGGAGTGGGAATAGTACATTTTACCCATCCGCAATCCAAGACTTTCCCCTCTGTTACATTGATTGGAGTGGGAATAGTGAATTTTACCCCTTCGCAATCCAATGCTTTCCCTACTGTTGCACTGACTGGAGTGGGAAAAGTACATTTTACCTTTCCGCAATCCAACGCTTTCCCTACTGTTGCATTGACTGGAGTGGGAATAGTAAATTTTACCCCTCCGCAATCCAACGCTTTCCCTACTATTGCACTGACTGGATTGGGAATAGTACATTTTATCCATCCGCAATCCAGCGCTCTCCCTACTGTTGCACTGACTGGAGTGGGAATAGTAAATTCTACCCCTCGGCAATCCAACGCTTTCCCTTCTGTTGCACTGAATGGAGTGGGAATAGTACATTTTATGAATCACAAGGAGAGGGAGTGGAGCTTGAGAGGTCCAGCATACGTGCCCCTTGTAACAGTGGCAAAAAAAGGGGTATGCTGTTCCTAGAGGAAGTAGGAGGGGAGATAAGGGAGGACAATGTACCAGGTGTCCTCACACACCCCAAGAGGTGGCATGCTTCATCATCGAGCAGCTCCTCGTTGGGCCGGCGCTGCACTGCCCAACGGGCCCCATGAGGGGTCTCTTTGCAGTATATGATTGTGTTTCCTCATGAAGGACAGGATAAGCTTGACATGCTGGCATCACAGTGGTTTACACACGATTGGGCATTGGAACCTTTGATTCTGAATTTTCTCGTTGGAACTCTGTAAGCTCTGTCAAATTCAAGAGCTTTATCGAATGTTAAGTTTGTGGCTTGTGTAAACCATTTCTCTTGTAAGAGAATACATGAACCCGCAGAGTCCTCTACTCCTTCGGGCATTCCAAAAATACTCAGGTTCCGCGCCTATTTCTGTCTTCCAACTCTGAGAGGTTCTTAGAAAGTGAGCAGGTGGTGGAGTTGAGCATTAGGATAGTTTTCCTCATTTTAGTTTGGGCATCCTCCAGATTGCGTTGGTTCTGAGGAGTGCTGTGATGCAGAGTCTGGTGTCATCGTCGAGGCTGCCGTCAACAAGAGATGAGAAGGCCTGTGCCAAGGATGCATTTTGCAGTGATGATTTCAATGGGGATGCAAAGTTGATGCAAGTCTTTGCGACGGGTCCCATCCACACAGCAGCAACGATGCATCAGTTCTGCTTGAATTTGTGCTGCACAGCATAGGAGATGCATCAGTTCCACTGGATCCGCAGACTGGCAGAGCAGCTCAAGCCCACTTCTAAGGGTCCAGGACTGGTGTAGCACCACTTGGCAGGGTAGACTCAGAGATGGCAGAGTCCAGGTGCAGGTGCAAGGTGGTTGGAAGCCTGTTGTGTCCCTGAGGCTTCAGATCAGGATGCCAGCCAACTAGCCCTTGGAGTCACTCTGAGTTCTGGGTTCAAGAGATGCAGGTCCAGTCCATCTCACCCAGGCAAGAGGGTAGCGGTTCGGCACAGCAGGCCTTCAGAGCAGCATTGCAGTAGAGTGGCAGTCCTTGTAGAAGCACAGCAGTCCTTCTTCCTGAGAGAGTATGCACAGGTCGAGAAGTATACTAAAGAGTTGGTGTCTGAGGTCCAGTATATATACCCAGTTGTGCGTTTGAAGTGGGAGGAAGCTACAAGAAGCATGCCTTTGAAGTGCACAGGTGCCCTGCCTTCCTGACCATAGCGCCAGACTAACTACAGGGGGTATGCAGCCCTTTGTGTGGAGACAGGACACACTCGATTCAAGTGTAAGTGGAGCAGGGCCAAGCTCCTCCCTCCCATTCTGCCAGTGATGGCCCATCCAGTCACACCTAAGATCCCAATTGTGTGTGTCTGTCTCGGAGGAATACACGAAGGCCAACTGTGAATTACACCCAGTCATGTGACCCAGAGACAGGCAGCAGATGGCTTAGGCAAGAAAATGCCAACTTTCTAAAAGTGGCATTTTCAAAATTGTAATTTAAAATCCGACTTCACCATAAGTTAGGATTTCTCATTATAATTCCAGAGACACCAAACATGAACCGGTTACTTGTTCCTATTTGGAAATTATACTTATAAAATGAAATAAGGTAACGCCAATGTTTTCCTATAGGAGAGGCAGGCCTTGAAGTAGTGAAAAACAAATTTAAGAGTTTTTCACTACCAGGACACATAAAACTTAAATGTATATGTCCTAAGTTTTTAATGCATTGCACCCTGCCCTGTGGGCTGCCCGAGGCTTACCCTAGGGGCGACTTATATGTATTAAAAAGGAAGGTTTTGGACCTAGCAACAGGTTTATTTTGCAAGGCCGAAATGGCAGTTTTAAACTGCACACACAGGCTGCAATGGTAGTCCTGAAACATGTTTAAAGTTCTACGTAAGTGTGTGGCAATATCAGTGCTGCAGGTCCACTACTAGCATTTAATTTACAGACTCTGGGCACAGGTAGTGCCACTTTACTACGGATTTACATGTAAATTGAATATGCTGATTGGGTATAAGTCAATTCTACCAAGTTTTAAGGAGAGTGTACTTTAGCACTCGATAGCAGTGGTAAAGTGCACAGAGTCCTAAAAGCCAACAAAAATGGGTTCAGAAACCAGGAGGGTGAAGACACAAAAATGTTTGTGGATTACCCTGCAGGAAGGGCTAAGTCCGACATACAATATATTAAATATAGCCAAAAATGTAAAATATGAATTCCCAAAGTCATTCAGCTTGTAGGTGTCTATTTGATAATTTCCTTTAAGAGTCCTCCTAGAAGGTAGTCACTAAAACAAGGAGTTAACTTGAGAGGACTCTACTTATAGTCTTACTCCTTGTAAATCAACTAAATTGACACAAAAAAGTCTCTTTTAGAAAGACTCCATAATGAAAGTCAGTGCTTTTTGGCCATTTAAGGTTCTGGCCTCTCGTAGGAGAAATGAAGCACATATAGACGAAAACACATAACAAATGTTAACAAATATGCACACCTATTTACAGAAATGCACTCCACCATACATATAACTCTTGTGATGACCCAATAAATAGGTAAGTCCAGGTCAAAGTGTCTTCTCTACATATTAAAGTGCTTCAAAATAGAGAATTTAAACAACAATGGAAACAGCCTATGCATAACCATATAACTGCAGTGCAAAAAATACACCAGTTTGTGTGGCATCCCATAGGGAGAAAATTTAACTTGAGAGTCATGCAGGGTCAAGTGTACTCATGCATCCATATCAAGGACATGGACATATGCTCATAACCATGCCACAATCAAAAAGACAGAGGTGCCCAATGCTCGACAGGGTAAACGAAATGGTGGGGTGCAAAAGATATACAGGCTTACTATGCAGTTGGTGCACTGGTTCCCAAATCAGGATGAGGAGGAAAACTTATAAAAACACCATGTTAGCCTGATTAGTTGAACTAAGGCAAAGGTGATGTTAAAAGCCAGCAAAGATCAGGAGGTCTTACCAAAAACAACATCAGTGTTGCAGTAGACTACAAACCGCAACAAATTGGCGTGGTCTTCAAAATTGCAAAGTCAATTACTGTAACGACATGTGTCAAACAGGGACAGCTATAAGTATTGTTGCATAGTGTATAAGTGGAGGAAGTGCTCGAGTTTTAAGAATCTTACCCAGGGTGACCTAAACGTCTAACTAGATATGCCCGTCACTGTGTGGATCAGGGGCTCATGACGGGCCTCTGTGTGCGGGAAACTGAGCAACTAAAAAGTTCAGCTGGCATATGGTGTCATGTGACACTCTTGCTTTTCATGGGGCCCATCTTATAATGTATAGAAGCAGACCCAAAGATGGTGGAAACCATCACAAATAAAGGGAAAATTACAATCTCAAAGTCAAAGCTGTCTGTCATTCTACCTAATAAACAAATTGCTTAAGAGAAAAGATTTTGTTCACAAAGGCGTAAAAGTACATTAAAGCCTTTGTTTCAAACATAAAACAAAAGACAATGCTAGAATGCTGCTTGATTATTTCAAAATAGTAAAAGACAGATTAAATCTCATTGTAAGGTGAACAATATACGTTAATAAGAACTTAAATGTATGCATACAAGAACCTGCTGTATAATTATGATGGTCTAGTTAATCCCTGATGAATATCCCATACTAAAGGGTCAACAGTAATATGTTATATCATGTCAGACAAATGTTCACGCCTCTTATACATGGAGAAATTTGACCACGATGGAGGACATTTCTAATAGGTCAAAGTCCAGTGTTATGTGTTTCAATCTTTCTAAAGCCAAAGGAGGCATATCAGTCTTAACTAGGCAACGCCAGTGTGTCTAGAAAAAGGACTTTTGGATCAAGGCCCACATTTCCTCAAGATTATTCACCCAGTGAATTTTTCGATCATCCTGATTTCATGTTGGATAATAGACTGGAGATTAATCGCCCACTGGGATTTTGTTGTGCGACAAACCAATCTGACCAAGAAAAGTTGTTTTCGGAATGCTTCAGTGATTTAAAATGTTCAACCAATAGTGCGCCTTGTGTGCAGCATTTAATACTTAACCTGTGTTGTAAAATGCAAGATTTAACAACTTCAATAGTTTGGCCAATGTACACTTTCGAGCACGGGCACTTTATGAAATAATTAACACATTTTATTTCGCCTGATTCACTGTTACCCCACTAAGTGATACACTTTTATTATTGCTTGCAAATTTGCAAGCTGCAGAATTCTGACACCTACAGTAGCCAACTATAGGTGGTAACCCAAGCGTTGGTAATAGTTACTGTGCAGCGGGAGCTGGTCTGGAAGCCTTCACTGGATATTGTTCTTCCCTCATCTAAAAAAGAATACAGGTATTGGAATATCAAATTTGGATTGCAGTTTATAATTCCTTTCAATTATGCACTTGTTTTGAGTTGCAAGTCAAGACTTTAGATACAGGTAGAGTTTCTTGTGGGGTATACCATGCATGTTCAAGGGAAGATTTGACCAGTTTCTTTGGATAGCCTCTCTCAGTCATTTTGTTGCACAAAGTGTCATATGACCCAGGATTACGCTGCAGGCAACAAATGGTTAGAGCAAGAAAATGCTAACTTTCTAACAGTGCAATTTTCAGAATTGTGACAAAAATCCAATTTTTGTCAGATTTTCAGTCAACATTAAAGAGGACTTTTAATTACAATTTGGACACCAAACTTGATGTGTCTCCCTGTTCCCAAGTGGTAGTTATAGCTTATTAAATGTAATACATTAACTCCAATGTTATGCTTTGGAAGAGATAGACCTTACAGTAGTGAAAAATAAATTTAGGAATTACCAGGATATGTAAAAGTTAAAAAGTATGTGTCTAACATTTTGAATACACTACACCCTGCCCTCTTGGCTGTTCGGGGCCTACCAAAGGGTTCACTTATATGTATTAAAAAGGAAGGTTTAGGCCTGGCAAAGGTTTATTTTGCCAGGTCCAAATGGCAGTTTAAAACTTCACACACAGGCTGCAATGGCACTAATAACATTTATTTTACAGTCCCTGGGTACATTTAGTACCACTTTACTAGGAATTTGCAAGTAAATTAAATAGGACAATTGGGTGTAAGTCAATTCTACCATGTTTAAAGGAGACAGCACAAACACTTTAGCACTGATTAACAGTGGTGAAGTGTGCAGAGTCCTAAAGGCCAACAAAAACGGATCCAGAAAACAGGAGGGTGAAGGCAAAAAGTTTGGGGATGACCCTACGGAAAGGTGCACGTCCAAGTCCAACATTTGGCAACTTTAGTCATTTTCTGATTGGCTGTGAAAATCTTCAATTTACTATTCACTTTTGCAACATCATCCTGTAGTTAGTGTTTTCTGTAATTTCCTTTTCAAGGGCTTTGATTCCCTTAAGCTTCTATGAGCATAGGGCTGTCTCTATAGATAAATGCAACCATTCCCTTGATCATTTAGTACCAACGCCGCTGAACTGTAGGAGAAAATGTTTGGCATTAATAAAAATGATGGATGTTTTTTACCTGCAAGCCCAATGGAATGCTGTTATTTTTGAGGCATGAAATGTGTTTGGATATGCTTCTTTTTAAGTTTTTCTAAATGATCTATACTGGGTACTGGTACTGGGTGTAACATCCTTATCGCCACTTAATAGTAACGGATTTTCTAATAGTATAGTTATTTGGTGCTCTGTGGGACTAGGAATAGGAGGCTCAGATATTTTAAATGGTGGAATCACTGAGGAACTATGTATATATATATATGTGGCACGTTATTATAGGCCATATAATTTATTCACAATGAAACAATCTTCATTGGAAACCTATTTTCATCAAGCATGATATGTTAATTGATGAGGTATAATGATATTGCCAACGAATAAATAAATATAGGGACCAATTATGATGTGGCCTGCAAAGGATCTGACCTTCGGTCGGAGCCTTTAGGGCCGCATCGTAATGGGCCGGTTGGATTCCTTTCTGACTACCTCATTTTGATGGAGGCGGTCAGAAAGGAATCTGACAGGTCATTCCGGCTGGCTTCCTACGGGCTTGGACAGCCTGTCTGCCAGTCAGAATGCGGGTTGTAATCTCAAGGGCAGCTCTTTCCGCCCTTGAGATTACAATAACATGTGTATTTGTAAAGCGCACATTCACCCCCAACAAGGTCTCTTGGCACTGAATAACAGATATTTACTGTTACACAACGGTACTCATTTTATCGACCTCAGATTGATGAAAGGCTGAGTGGACCTACCGGGATTTGAACCTGTGACCATGAGATCGAACACAGGCCCCTGCAGTGGATGCATTAGTCCACTGAGCCACCAGACCCGGCTTTCTGACATGGTTTCCATACCGGTCTGTCCGACATGGAAATCATGTTGGAAAGCATGTTAGGGGGGCCCCCAGCAGGGCCTCCTTTGGTGCACAGCCTCCGTTTCGAGGCCGAGATAGGTGCCCCCCTGTTGATCCCTTGCGGTGCCGGCCACGAGGTGCAGGGATTAACCACACCTTCCATTTCACTATGGGAACATGCATTACAGCTGGTTTATGGCCATAATGCATGCTCCCATAGTGAAATATAGGAATGTGACCGAACAGTGTTTGGTCGCATCCTAATGGGGTGGTTGGGAGCGACGACCGGGTGTCGGTCTGTCCCATGACCGAGTCGGTTCACTTCCGCCCAACATCATAATCAGCCCCCTAGTGTACTTCATAAATTATGAACATACACACATATGTGCACATTCAATACCACAATAAACACAGATATACAGGGCAATAAGTGCAGCCAAATATGTACAAAGTTAAATTTTTATTTTCTCCCAAAGATATTCAGCTTGAAGATGTCTATTCGATCATTTCCTTCCATAGTCCTAGAGGTAATCACCAAAACAAGGAGTTACAGGTGAGGACTTAAGTCTCTTTTAGAAAGACTCCCCAATAATGAAAGTCTACGCATTTCCGACGTGTAAGTTTCTCCTCAGTACAAAGGAAAGACAAGAAAGAGTGTTCCTATAGAAAAAAACATATTACACATATAAACAAATATAGAACACCTATTTCCTTTGTCTGCAATTTATAATAAATAGATTGTGAACAATCCCAAAAATATGGTTTTCTGACTTGCCCCTTTTGAAACTGCCATTGTGTCTTGTATCTCCACAGGCGCGGCCGGCGCAGGCAAGAGTGGTGAGGCAGTGTTGGGGGGAGTAAATCGACAGATGCCGGGTCGGCGATGCGGCGAGCACAAGGTAAGTGGTTTTATTTAGTTTCCCTATTCCATTGTCTGCCGACTTACTCCCCTCCCCTTTTCGCCCCACTGCTCTTACCTGCGTCGGCTGCGCCTGTATCTCCTTGAAAAGCGCAATGGATTTTCACCATATCAAGAAAAGGTACTAAATGACGGAAAGGTTGCTGTGGCAAAAAAATCTGGGCCCATATATTAATCATAGTGGTGCGTCGCCCTTGCGCCATGCAAGGAGGCGCAAAGGCGACACAACATTAAAGTCATATTTATCAAGCCACGCAAGACCACCTTGCGTGGCTCTGCATGGCATGACAAATCTGGAGTAATGCAAGGCAGCACAAATCGCTGCCTTGCATTACTCTGCCCTAGGAAAGTGTTCCATGAGTGGAGCGTGGGTGTTCCCACGCATCCACCCATTGATTTTGGTGCATTTCCAGATTTACCATTAGTGGTAGACTTGGGAATGTGTCAAAATGCTACGCCTCCCCAGGAGAGGCGTAAGAAGGAGATATATCTTTGTTTCTCCTGATTTTTGACCTCTTTCTATGTGTACTCCACTCTGCAGCACACATAGAAAGAGGAAAATGCCTCTCAGGAAAGATTTTGTGCAGGAAGGAATCCTGCTTACAATGCTGACACCCTTGCACCATGGTGCAAGGGCGCCTGCGTTGGTGCTAGGCAGCCAAAAGGGCACAGCGCAAGGAAAGGACAGGAATGCGCCATATGATTTCCCTTTCACAGAGCGCATTGCGCTGAGTGAAAGTTAGATAAATATGCCCCCTGGTATCCAATCTTTCAGTGACTGTGAGTTAGAGTTGAATAAATATCTCCTAAAGGAACACTCATTTTATTTGCACTAGGTCTCACGTTACAGGATTATTTCGCTGATATGCACCGTATGTATTTGACTGATGTGACCGTATCAGGCAGACTTTTAAAAATCCTACTGAAGTGCATTCCCCTCAAGTTTAGCACAGATTGTTAAATGGGATTCCAAAATTATTAAGGGTTCAAACATATGATTTCCTATAAAGCGAGGAGTTAACATTGACTATGGCGGCACTACAGTGCCTCTGTGGTATATGTGTTTGTGTGCATGCACGTTGTGTTTTTGTGTGTGTGCATGTGTGTATTTGCCCCTCAGGTCAAACTTTATTAGTCTGATGCTTGTGATTAAAGTATTTTACAACACCATCGTGTATTGAAATTATTTATATAGTAGTGTGTAGACTGGATTCTAGTGTGTCACAGAAAACAACAAAAGTGCTGCATCAGTCCTTTTTAGGTCGAGCCTCGAGTAGCGCGCAAGCGCTGCTTAGAGGCGAAGACTTAATGTAGCGAGTTTGAAAAGCAGTCCAACAAACGCTCGTGCGTCGTGGCTGGCCTTTTTGAGATGGGTACGCGCGGCAAACATATGTTTCCAATTATCGTGCCCAGACGCGGGCGCGATAAGTGGAAACACATGTCTGCCGCGCGTACACATCAAAGGCCAGCCACGGCGCTACGAGCGTCTGGTCAGCTGAGCGTCTCGTCAGCTGAGCAGGCTGCCGCGCTCGTTTAAGAAAAGGAGGAGAAGACGGACCCAGTGCCTTCACTGGGCCCCCGGAGTCCTGGGCCCCCAGGTGAGGAGGGGTGAAGCCTGTACTCATGTGGACATTCCCCGAACCCCTAAAGGACCAGGCGGCATCCTCGACCTCCAGGTGTCTTTGTGATGCATGCAGGGGGGGACCCGACGCTGTCGGTTAATTTCTTCAACCTCCGAGGGATGAAATGCTGATCCAGCCCCAAGAATATTGGAACCTTGGACCTACCGGGTGCGCACTGAGCACCACAGCAGGCGCATTGACCCACTGAAGCGGACTGGACGGATCCGACAATCTTTGGATCTCTTCAAGGTTGGAATTAGGAGCCCAGAACCTACGGGGCATCGGACCTCGCACCTTGTTGTTGAGAATCTCGCCCCCACCCCTCCCCGGTTGGCACCAGCACCCTGACAGCTCCTGCCCGGCCGCATTCCTGGGGCCGCCACACCTGTGTCACCAAGAGGAGGCGGGGAGTGTAACCTAAGAGACTGATAACTCATTATTATCCCAGCTGCACTCTCAGGGGTGTGTGATGCCGCCATCCCACTGGTGAAACCACTCCTGCCAGTGACCAGGCGCTATGCTCTGCAGATCATCGATAGTGAACTCAAACAAGGCGCTACATTCTTCTCATTGTCTACAGTGCCCGCATAAAAGCAGGGTCTACATTCAGTCGATCCTGCGCAACAGGGAACGAGGCACCACATTCTGTTGATCGTGTTCCGCGAATATGACTGCGAGGCGCTACACTTTGTTCAACGTGTGCAGTGCGCTCCCATAAAAATGTACTACCTCATGGCTTTCGTTTACAGAAAACCCACCAGTGGAAGTATGTTCTGATGCGAGCACACAGTGAATTCACCCAAGCAAGCGTTGAAGGTCGCCGAATTTGAACCGAAAGAGCGAGGCGCTATAACTGCAGCCCCAGCGTTCCAATAATGCAGACGGTGCTATTATTCCCGACCCTTCTGACTCTCTTGCTCGACGAGGGCTCGTGCACCTTGGAGAAGTTAGGAAGCACCAGCGCCGTCCGCTGCACCCAGGTACGTAACTAAACTTTACACCCTATTCAGATCTAGCGCCTACACGAGGAAATTACACCTTCTCTTCATAGGTAAATTATGACCAATGGACGAAAGATTTCGAGGTGTGCTGTGAAAGGTCTGAGCATCTATCAGGAGGGAGGGGGATTCTGTGGCCCCCTGCCACTATTCGGGGGCCCTTGCTTATGTCTGTGTTGATATTGTATCTATGTCTGTCAGTGAGGCATGTGGCGTACCTTAATTTTTAATTGATTTTATTCCAATTTTTCTGTAACACTGCTGTACTAGGTGGCATAAGTGCGCTTTACAATTTCGACAACCGTGAATGGAATATATGTTCATTAACAAGTAACCAGCAGCAATATAGCGCTGCTGAGGTTTGGGGTCGATGTTAGGCACTGTGATATGTTAACGGTGCAGGTCGCGAATATCCAGGGCGAAATATCGAATGGCCGCAAAAAATCCATGGGCAAAATATTGATAGGTAATGTGTCTGCGTTTTCCATACCTAACTCCAGATGTAAGTACTGTGGTGATAAATAAATATATCTTCAAGATACGTAGATGTGAATGTAAGAACAGTAAGGGCCAGATGTACGGCGCCCAAAATAGCGCCTCGCAAATTGCGAGTTTTGCGACTCGCAATTTGCGAGGCGCTATTTCTGATGTACAACAATGTGTGACACACTGTTAGTGATTCCCAATGGGGTCGCAAAATGCGAGGCTCATGAATATTAATGAGCCTCTCGCAATTTGCGACCCCATTGAGAATGGCAGGCCCTCCCAGGTATGGTGGCCTGCTGGGCTCAGTAGACCACCATGTCTGGGACTGCTTTTAAATAAAGCAGTTTTTTAGGTCTCGCGCCTAGCGTTGCAGTGCGCAGCACTGCTCACGTAGCGCGAGACTTCTTGTAGGGGCTTCAAAAAGCTGACCAGACGCTCGTGCGTCATGGCCTTTTCTGTGCGGTTACCCGCACGGCCGGCATCTGTTTCCAATTATCGTGCCCAGACGCGGGCGCGATAATTGGAAACACATGGCGGCCATGCGGGTAATCGCAAGCAAAGGCCATGACGCACAGCGTGTGGTCAGCTCAGCAGGCTGCCGCGCGCTCGCTCGCCCCCGCTCCTCTCTTGAAAGCTTTGTTGTTTTAGTTGCTTTCACTTTCGCGGCCGCATTCTTACAGCGCGCGCAGGGGCCATCTGTTTTTTTTTTTTGTTTTATATAGGGAAACTCGACCCGAAGGTATCGGAGCGCTTTACACGAGCACCAGTTGTGTTACAGAAGGACACATTCATGTTGAGCGTCCCTGCCGAGACTCGAACCCGGCTTCCCTAGCTTCGAGGTCGACCGCTCTAGCCGTTGGCCACATCCTCTCCTCTAACTGCTCTACGATCATTTCAATGAGCCTTTTCGCTCAATACACCTACATGTATTTTCTACATTTATTTACACGTGATGCGATGATTGTCTCTTGGCGCTTGGCTGGAAAGGTGAACATATCTGGGAAGAAGGCTGGACCCTTCTGGGATTTTAAATACTGTGGCAATTCACTAGATGTGCTTTCGGAGCTGATTTTTATCTAACATGGAGGAGAGTTCACAGCATTTTGAAACAGTGTAATATTGCATCATTTCTGTTTATATTTGAAATACTTTATGCATCCTGCTTTTAGAAACACAGTTTTGCATGACATCAGTCGTTTCAATGATAAAGTCGATTGGGTGGTCATACAAAACACACAAAACTTCTTTTGGAAGCAGTATAAAAGATCTACAAATGTTTTGCTCTACTAAACAAACACACGTTTGACACTTGGATATATAATCGAATTAGAAATGTAACCTGATTGTTTTAGGATTAAGAGACAAGGAATATGACTTATTTTTCAAAAGTGCTTCACACAAATATTTGGCTGATTATATGTGCTTTAAAAACATTTGTTACTTTTATCCAATTTATTGGTACTCAATTTACCGACCTTGGAAAGATGGAAGACTAAGTCAAGTAAATATGTTAAAGGTCACTTTACGTGGCTGCTACTATCCACACAATGCATAAATACCTTGTTTACCATAGCACGAAGCATTGGCATAGCCAATAGGTCTCGCCTTTGGGACCTTATAAGTGTTTAGCCATGCAACAGTTGATGTTGTTGCACCAATGATATTGTGCTGCATAACTAAATACTTATAAGGTCCCAAAGGCGAGACCTATTGGCTATGCCAATGCTTGTTTTATTGTTTGGCACCGTGTGCAGAATTGTTGCACCTGATAATTTCACATATAAATAACCAATTGCAAGCATTCCACAACCGATCATATGGTAGATGTGTTGGTTAAGGAATATATAGAGATCGTAGCAATTCTGGTTGATGCCGTATATTGGTCGAGTGAGCTGAAACGAGTAGAGGGGAAACTCGGGGTGACTATCGCACTCAATCGGTATCATAACTCCGCAGAATAAGGACCCATTGAGGTGTAGTCGATGCCCTCTTCATCTCCGGCTCTTTAACTGACAAAAAGGAACAGCCATTATACTTTAGAGCGGGGACTACATTTAAACATTATGATTTTATGTATGATAAATTGGATGAGACTATAAGAAGATTAAACAAAAGGGAGATGAGGGTAATTACATAAACCGTCACCAAATAGATTGATGAGATTAAATTGAGAGACCAAAGGGCATATTAACAAGGCCCGGCGATAAATATCGCAAAGCGCGCTTAGCGCATGCATATTTATCACCAGCTATCTCTGTAATTTATCGCCCGGTTAGCGCGTTATCAACAACGCGCATCGCCGAGGCGATAAAATTCCAGAGATAGCGTGGATATCGCCGTTTTCCATGGTGGAAAACGGCGATATCCTAGATGATAGAGCCTGTGGTCTTAGCCACAGAATCCACCCCCATGTTAAGTATGCCTTAGTCAGGAATTTAACAGACGTTAAATTCCTGCGTTAAAACATACTTAACGCGATTTAAAATCGCTAACCCTCCTTGATAATATCGCGAGCTGCCTTGCGATATTATCCCTGTTTGGTTTCACAGCCACGCCTACTTTGCATCTCATTAGCGATGCAAAGTTAGGCGTGCTGAAACGGGCGCTAAGTCAGCAAAACACACGATAGCGTGTCTTTGCTGATAAGGCGATGAAATTATCGCCGCTTTTCGCCCAGAACGGACGCTAAAAGCGGCGATAATTTCATATCGCCACCTTGTTAATATGCCCCCAAGTGGTGTCTATTGCAGAGGTTTTATTATATAAAAAGAGAGGGACACATCTAGTCTTGATAAAAGGGTGTTTATATTGGGTTTAAACCACAGAAATGCGTCGACGCATTGAATAAACTAAATCTGGTGGACATATTGGCTTGCTTGAAAGAAAAAACTTCTTTAAACAGATGCCAATTTTGATCTTTTCAACCGATTAGTCAACGAACAATAAGTGCAAGTGTATTCTTGTATATGTTTTCTCTCGCTCTCTTTTCTCTGTCCTTTCTCCTCTCCCATAGGTATTAGCTATGTTACAGTGATTTAAAATGATTTACTGATGATTTGTTGTTCATGGATTTTAGTGGTGCCTTGTATCTAATAATATAACCGATTATAGTTTTGGCACTTTTAGATTCCTGAAAAATAAATGGAATTTTATTGTGAAATAATAGTGTTGGCCAGTCTTATTTTAATAAAAAATCTTTTTTAATATTACACCGTATATATTGTTGTGTGGTACCATAAGTGTAACCAGGGTTTAGGTTAACATATATTATTGGTTTGCGACTGGATGTATAAGTGTGAGAGTGCTGAATTGAGTTTAACCCAAAGGGAGTTATTTTTGGACATTATAGTTCTGGTTTAAGGAACTGCATCCACTGTAATGCCCCAGACATATGGAAAAGCCGACCTGAACAAGGAAGGAGAGGTTCTGGAGCAGTGTCAATATTACTAGTTTGGAGGGAATTGACAACAGAGTGGAAGGTGGAGGGATCATTCAACAATATGAAACATCACCTAAGAAGGATGAACAATGACAGTTGAAGTGCACATTTTCCACAGCCAGGGATTGTTTAATGGGATGTCCAAACACCAAAGCCTTTGCTTACTGCAATAATCTATGCGACACCATCTAACACAATACCTCTTGACAGGCTTTAACACTGTGTAATAAAAATGCACCTGACTCGAGTAGTGGTTCTTATACCACTTTCTTAGTATATGGTTTGGTCCCTACATAACAGATGCTTGTGACTAACTCTAATGGATGTCTACTGGGGAGGGTATGCTCAGACGTGGGTCCCTTGCTCACTGGATTCAAGCTAACCTCGCTGATGAGGGGTGATACCCCGAAACTGGTCCCAAGATGCGTGTTTCCAGTCCACAGAGGACCTGGCTTGGCAGTTCCCACGAGGAGCAGGGTTAAGACTAATTTGCTTATGGCTGGGTTCAAACTGGGGTGGCATAGTGAGCAAAAGAATGATGGGTTTAACCCAGATCTCTTGGCTGGGACTGAATGTTTGATTTATTCAGAATTCCATCCAAAATTTGTTGCTGCAGCATGAATCTCTGGTTGGCCACCATAAACAACTCATTCTTGCTGTATTGAACATAAGATTTCCCGAAGACAAATATTGCAATACAATCATTATTTTTTGCTGTGGAAGCACACAACGTCTTCACAGTCAAATGCTGTACTCGATGAAAACAAAATGTGGGTGGAGCCGAAGCCCCTTGCTCCATAGTGCTTCTTACAGTTATTTTTCTGATGATCACTTAAGGTCGGGAGCCATTGTGTTCCCAACCTAGATGATGGAGCAGTCGCCTAATCTTTGATAGAGGGAAGTAATAGGCAGATAGAACCTGGAAATATAGAAAATTGTCTCTACAATCATGAAGGAATCCAGGAGTCCTGTAAGAAAACCTTCTACTCTCCAGGGATTGCACAACACAACAACTGACTACTCATTTTGTCAAACCCACAACGTGAATTAATAGTTAACGCAAACAAACTTCGAGTTACATAAGAAAGACAAGTCCATTCACTTTAGGCAGGCAAGGAGCAAAGTAGATCAGCTCAGTGCTGTCACAGGCCAAGTGCATAAATTTTGGTGGTGCCCATAACTCAGGACTTTTATAAACCTTTGAATGATGAATGACTGGGTGGATGTGCCAAGATTCAAATCTCGAGTTTACAGTTTTCATATAGATATCTACAGGAGCTACATTCATCAATCTCTACCTCCTGCACAAGAAACCAAGAGCACACATAGGGCCCGATTTCGATCTCATCAGGAAGGCCATCCCAGAGCCGTCCAGAGTCGGACCTTCCGACCGACTCATACTGGGATCCAGTTTTCCCAAATGACGCAGTACGATGCCCAAAACCCTTTACTTACCGAACGACTCGGTCACTCTGAATCCGTCTTCATTTTCCTAACGAGAAGCCTCCGGAAACGCAGAATGGAGTTGTCCGGAGGCACTTCCCAGTCCCGAATCCGACCGCCCAAGTATGATGTGTACTTCCTATGCGCCGAATCGATCACCGCAACCAACAAGTCAGAGTGGTCGGAAGGGGAGTATTTCAGCTCCAATTCGCGCCACAACACTATTCCTGCGACCGAGACTGTGCAGCTATGCATCCTATTGCACATGTCATCCCTCTACTCTACCTCTACGATGAATACTAAAACTACAACCGACGCGGTCATCACAGACTGTAAGTTAGACACCTACCCTACACAATAACTACCCCGTGAAAGACAATACAAGAGAAAGCAGGGGTGCAACTACTGTTAAATTTGGGGTGGGGGAATACTTCCAGCAATGTAGAGGCAATTTTCATGGGGGGCTAATACCTCCAGCAACGTAGAGCCAATGTTGGGGTTGGGGGGCTAATACCCCCAGCAATGTAGAGCCAATTTTGGTCTTGGGGGGTTATTACGCCCATCAATGTAGAGCCAATTCTGGGGTTGGGGGGGCTAATACGCCCAGCAACGTAGAGCCAATTCTGGGGTTGGGGGGGCTAATGCCCCCAGCAATGTAGAGGCCAATTTTGGGTTTGGGGGCTAATACCCCCAGCAATGTAGAGCCAATTTTGGGGGTTGGGGGGCTAATACCCCCAGAAATGTAGAGGCCAATTTTGGGGTTGGTGGGCAAATACCCCCAGCAATGTAGAGCCAATTCTGGGGTTGGGGGGCTAATACCCCCAGCAGTGTAGAGCAAACTTCTGGGTTTGGGGGGCAAATACCCCCAGCAATATAGAGTCAATATGGGAGTTGGGGGCTAATACCTCCAGCAATGTAGAGCCAATTTTGGGGTTTGGGGGGCTAATACCCCCAGCAATGTAGAGCCAATTTGGGGGTCGGGGCTAATACCCCCAGGAATGTAGAGCCAATTTTGGGTTTGGGGGGCTAATACCCCCAGCAATGTGCACATGGATAATGTAACTGGTGCTCATGCAAAGTGCCTCAATACCTACAGTTGGAGTACAGGCTGCAGAAAGTTTCCAAAAAACAAAGCCAAAGGTCACTTTGCAGGAAATGCATACCCACACGGTGGCAGCAAAAGTAACTGGCAACTTTGAGGAATGGGCAGAGTGGAGATGCTGGTGCTCTAGGGACTGTTGAAAAACAAACAAAGCCTCATCATCTAGTAAATACAGCAGCTCAAGGACTGTATGTGTGTGTGTGGAAGCTGTCTCAGCCTGGGCTGACACACACAACGGGGGGGGGCTGAAGCCCATAGAGCCCTATGGGTGTTGAGTTCGAGCAGAAAGTGTTCTGTATAGGCTTGGATTGGCAATGCGGGCAATTGGGCATTGGTCGATGGGCCACGGTTTTGGGGCCTTTGTAAACCACACCAAGAAACTGACTCACTTCCACAGTCCCCACCAGGCCACTGCAATGTGGCGCCAGTATGTTGTTCACTCAGCAGCTGTGCTGCAAATTGAGGCTGGGGGCCAGCCTTTGGAGCATACTCACCTTAGCGCCCTGCCTCGCGTGCCTTGACAGAAGCAGTTTTATCTCCCCCACCCGCCCATCACTTTCAGGTCATGGCAGGTGCAGAGAGGTTGCGTTGTATGTAGGGGCCTTGCAGGGAGGCAAGTCTCATTTGGCCAGTGTAACCTACCCCCCACCCCCATGATAAGCAGCAGTGTGCCTTTGTGAAACCTCCCTTGACAGGTAAAAGCACAGAAGCTACAATGAAAGAGATGATCATAGAATGTGTGCCAATTACTTTCAGAGTGCCCGAGCATCATTCTGATCCCAATCCGACCATGGGTCCCTAGCATGTTGTGTATGTCCAATGAGGGAATGTCATCATCAGGTAGGTACACTTAGCCCACCAAATACTAGTAGAAACACACATTTGACGGTGGAACAGGAATTGCCATAACACACATATGTATGTGTCATAAAGTTAATGCATGAGTCCACCACAACACACACTGAAACATCGCAGGGCAACAGAACTCCAATTTACTCACAAAAGTATTACATTGTGATGCGTCTGTGTACAGTAAAGCCCAGAGGATATTGCCCAGACAACACACTAGTCCACAGACCGAGTCAATCTGTACTGATTTCAGTGCCTCCCACTACAACAACCTAGAAGTGGTTGTGTCACAGTCGTCATTGAATTATTTGTAGACAAAATCCATCTTGGTTTTGAAAGAAGCATGGGCCAACAGCAATGTAGGGTACAGTCACCATGTGTGGACTGGGTGCACTGCACAGAACTCCCAATCTGTAAGTGTACACGGTCATCTTTGGAGAATGTAATTCACAGCAATTCTGCATCTAGCTCCTCAGGCTGTAGTGTGGGCCGCAAAATAATAATCCCATTTTGAATGTGCAGATTGTGTTCTGCAGAGTACTAGGAGTGCGCATGAGTCTCAGGACGTAGGATCCACCAACAGTGTTGGAGGGTCTAGTGCACAGCCTATTGTGTAAGATAAGCTGCCACCACTGGTGAGGATGCCGGGGGGTGGTTCAATCGGTGTCTCTCCAACACAATTGACATAGCCATCCTCAAGCCAGGGGATATGGGTACATCTTGTGAGGATGAGGGATATGCGCATAATGCAGTCTGCTTTGTACACATTTGGCACTGAAACACTGTCTCAAAATCTATGAAAACGCCAAGGAGACCTTCAACAAAAACATATTGCCCTCATGCTCTAGGGCAGTGTTTAATGGGCAAAATGGGAGCCATCGTGGACACACACAAGGGCTACCCTTGCCAAACAAGATTAGAGGATTCAAAATATTGTCAATGCAAACACTTATGGAACTGGGTGTAATGTTCCAGTGTCACTTGTGGGTTTGATTACAGTGCAATGTGTTTTCCTCCGCACAACCAGAGATATCATCACAATGAGTCCATCTCCCTTGGTGTCCCCATACCTCGAACTTTCAAAGCCAGAATGCCAATAATAACCATGTGTGTGTAGTCTACTGTGAAGTGTGGGGATGCATTTATGGGGTAGTCTGACTCCAGGTGGCACAACAACACATATCCTTGACTTCTCACTTGAGGGGGCTATAGCCCTCTAAGCAATGGACTGCTATCCAATGTTCCAGCATCATGACATTACAAAATAACCACTCACCACCTCCATCCAAGGGCAGTAACCAAGAGCAAGAATGACCAATCATTGACTACAACTACCTACAAAGAGTAACTCCCCACTTATGCCCACTGTTAGACTTGGCTTTTTCAGTTGGTTTACCCCCAACTTTAAGCTCTTTGGCCTCCTGTTTTTGACCCTGGTTTTGTTGGTTTTAGGACTCTATGCAGAGCTAAAGTACATATGCTCTCTATGTAAATTGTGTTTATGGATTGGTGTTTCAATGATTAACTTACACTGTGTGTGCCCAGGGCCTGTAAATCAAATGCTGCTAGTGGGCCTGCAGCAATAGTTGTGCCACCCACACAAGCAGCCCTTCAAAGGGTTCTCAGACCTGCCATTGCAGTGTCTGCGCGCAGTTGCAACTGCCATGTCGACCTGGCAAGTGCACCCACTTGCCAGGCCTTAACCTTCCCTTTTCTTACATGTAAGACACCCCTCAGGTAGGCCCAAGGTACCCCCATGGGCAGGGTGCAGTGTATGTGAAAGGTAGGACATGTACTGAGGTGTGTGACATGTCCTGATATTGAAATAAATTGTATTTCGTTTTGCACCATTGAAAGGCTATCTGTCCCATATGATAGAATGGGAGTTTATTTATAACATCTTATAAATATAACTTCCCATTGAGACAAGATAGAAAGATGGAGTTTAGTATGCCTGAACTCCGAATATAAAAATGCATATTTTAGTGAAGATGATTTTTATATTGCGTGTTTGAAAATACCCCTTTTATAAAGTGGGAATTTTCTTGCTTAGCCATCCTTTGGGCCTCTGCTGGTTTGTGAATTGACTGCCTGACTTTGGAGTGACAGGTGCTGGGGATTTGCATTCTCTCAGACAGGTTGATGTATGTCCTGCCTTTCCTGAATGAGTCAGGGCTGGGCTGAATAGACCTGGGCTGCATTCAGAGTAGTGGAATGAGTTTTCACTAGCACCTGAATAGGCCTGGTCTGTATTTAGAGTGGTGAGATGAGATTTCTCTTGTACCTGAATAGGCCTTGTCTGCCTTGGACAATGCTGACTCCTGCTGGGAAGCTGGACCAGAGAGAACAGAACTGGTTTGGGCTGAGCACAGACACTCTCTGCCCAAAAGAACAAAGAGAAACTGAGTATATATATTGGGGCCCAGACCCCAGACATTAGATTTCTGCTGAACTAAGGAACCTGCCAGGAAGAAGGGCTGGAAAAGCTGTCAGGAGGAACTGCCACTTTGCTGCGTGCCCTGCTGTGTCGGCCTGCTGCTTGCTGCTTCTGTCTTAGGCAGGGAAAGGAGTGTATTGTACTTTCATCCTCCTGCTGTTAGAGTTTTCTCCAAGGGCTTGAAGTAGAGCTTGCCTCCTGTTCTGAAGTCTCAGGGACTGCAAAGACTTCACCAACCTCTGGGTACTGCTTCTGGAACTGCGGTTTCAGTTGCCATAGAGGGGGTAAAAGCAACCGACTCCGTCACCGAGTCCGTTGCCTGCTCTGTGTCCTGAAGGCACTGCAGAGGACACCATCCACATCTCGCACCGCAACCCTGGTCTCACTGACGATGACGACCGCCGCCGCTGCCACCGAGCCGCTGCTTGCACCGTGACCTGTGGGCACCGCACTCCACACCGCCTCGCTTCACTTCGCTGCCTTGGTCTCGCTGATGCTGTCGCTGCATGCTGACCATGACTTGTGTGACCGCATTGTGGCTTGGGGGACACCGCTCGTAAGTCACACGACTCACCGCCCCGTCCCACACTGCAGTCCGGACCGACCAATGCCAGCTTCCCACAACTGGCTCTGTCGCCTGCACCGTGATCTGTCAGCACCACATCGAGCACCGCCTTCACTCCGCACCGCAGTCCTGGTCTCACCGCTGCCGCTGGATGGCTGTCAAGGAGCCGCTGCCTGCACCGCGCCTTAAGGGCGCTGCACGCTGCAACGCTACGCTTCGCATCGCAACCACGGCTCGCACCAACGTGTCTTTTTTACGTGTTTTTTAAAGTATTCGTGCAAAGTGCATTTTTTAAAGTGCTGTATGTTGGATTTTTGTCGTTTTGGTCTTGTTTTGGATATATGTATATAAATATTGGATATGTTTCTATTTGGTGTTGTGTCCTTTTGTTGTGTTTTCACTGTACTACTGTTGGTTATGTGCAAATGCTTTACACACTGCCTCTGAGATAAGCCTGACTGCTCGTGCCAAGCTACCAAGGGGGTGAGCAGGGGTTATTTTAGGAGTGTAACTCCCTTGCAATGACTTGGAAGAAAGGTCCCTACTTGGACAAAGGTACCTACCTCTGCCAACTAGAGACCCCCATTTCTAACACCCACACACACCTCAGACAAGGCAAGGCTAGGTGGAGGCAAATTGTCCTGTGATGCCAATAGGTTTTGCATATGCCAGTGTACAGAAAGCAGCCTTTACAACAATCTGTCATGAACATTCATTGGCAGACATCAAGCTGCAGCAAACACATTCCACATCTTCATATTTACTCTGGCTACTGTTTTCACCTACTTACATACACTAATCTACTCATAAGTACATTTCAACATTAATTCATGGCCTGCGTGAACTCTACTTTTGCAGGTATGACCCCTCTCACATCCACCTCAAAGTACATGCTTATCTCTCCAAAATATCATACATACACAAGCACGTCATAAGCCCCCCTCTGGTGTAGCTAGACGGAAAAGCATGTCTGCCCCACAAGCTCAAGCCTTGTACGCAAACTCTTCCAACCCAATTCTTACAATCTCACACTGGCGCTGCCCTTCTCACATCCACACCTACATTCACAGTACCACTCTTCATCACTATGTACACAACAGCTCTCACATACATGACATGTACACAATGTACTGTACTCATCACCTCCTCAGCAGACGTTAAACGTAACATGTCAAATGGACCACTCTCATCACCAGTTGCACCCTCAGTAATGTCTTGGACTGCATTCATATCACAACGTGCAGCATCACAGCCCACTCAGACATGCTCACTTAACACATCACCACATCTCACAACAAGACACTTACATTGCTCAATGAATATGTCCTCAGTCATTCGCTTATCACCATACACCCACCCTACTCTGCTTAAGTTCTACAGATTGTCATTTCTAAAACAAATGCATCCACAGATTCAAATACAACATACATCAACTATACAACACCTCACATTTCACCGTTCAGCACCTTAAATTACACTACTTGGGTATACCCTTTACATACACTTATCCACGTTGTTACAATTGACAAGTTTAACCTTGTCTCACTATGGCCCTGTCACATCCACATATGACTTCCATGCTCCATACCCCCATTGACTTATGCACATTAACAACTACCCTCACTCATTGAAACTGCCCTGTTACAGACATCTCTCACCGTAGTGACAAAGACTACAGCTCTCATCTCCTGACAGAATCCAACCTTGTCTACCTGGTTATACACCTATCACATCTACCTATTTCTACCATACCTTGCACAGGATTTAACCAGTCTAACAAGCTTGCATACTCAGATTCACACCCCCGTATGCAAAACCACCAACATTGGGACAATGTGGATACCTCATGTCTCCTACACAATACCTGTCTATGAATTTAACTCATACCTTACACTCTCTGACAATCACTAAATTTGTCCTGCCCCCATGAAGTATGAGTCTCCACTCCATTTCAAAATTGGAAACACTAGCCTCTCTCACCTCTACCCTTGTTTAAGCAAGCTTAGCACATGCAACATGGCCCTTGCAAAACACATCTGCAGCTAGGCCTCACATTCAAACGTCCACATCCTCTCCTGTGTGGGAACTAAGAGCATGGATGTGACACTGGCTCATGTATCATCTGCACAGAAGATGGACCCACAACACTTCTGTGCACTCACTGTCCACTCAGCTTACCACATGTAGCATTGGGCAATCCAACAGACATAACAGCACTCCTAGTTCAGCTCTGTGTGATCTGGAAGAACATCAAGCATAGCTCAAAAGAACCCCATTGCCAGTCATCCACAAATGACAAAATACACACAAATCATATGCTCAACTGCGACTGGTGTGTGGTTGTAAATATGAAATCCAAGCTTGGACAGACAAAACACACCATCCACGTGATGTCCCCAAACAAAAGCAGGATGGCATGACTGACATATAAATTAGAAAGCACTGGACTATTAAGACCACACCCACCTTGCTAAACTTGAATATCTGCAGAAAGTGGAGTCCTTGGAGGCAACAGGGTCGGAAGACTGTGAGAATACTGCTCACCTTACACTCACCATGGGTTCAGGAAATGCATCAGATGAATGCACAGCCATGAAGGGAATTTGCCTACAGTGGCATGCCACCTGTGGCAAGGTTGTCATTGCCACTAGTCTACCAGATCTAAAGAAAACACTGACATGGGTCCACCACTGTCAAGTCACATACAAGTTTTGTACCATCACTTTGTGTCCAAAGTCACTACCATGTAATCAAACTCCATATGTACCCAGGTGCATTGATGAGACAGGTGCCTTTCTGCACATCACAAACATGTGCAGCATGCTTCTCCTAAACTGTTGCACTTTGAGACACTTGCACTATGTTTGAAGGAAGTGACCCTCTTGGGGTCACCCGGGTCACTAATGATCACCTCTCGCAATTGCGAGAGTTTGAGCTAACGGCATTGTTAATGACAATGCCTTTTATTTATATGTTTTGAAAACCTGCAAGTGGTGCGTAAATGCACACTTTGTACTTGTAGTTCTTGCTTACGAGAAGCAAGGCTGGCAGTAAAAAAGGCGCAGTTACTGCCAGCCTTGCTAGTCGTAAGCAAGGACTATAAGTGCAAGTGCATGTTTATGCACCGCTTGCAGGTTTTCAAAACACATAAATAAAAGGCATTCTCATTTACAATGCCAATAGCTCAAACTCTAGCAAATGTGAGATCTATTGCATTGCAAATGCTTGTTTTTCTTTGGCAGCAAAATGAGAGGATTTTTAAAAGTGATCCATGGGACAAACTTGCTAGGTGCAAGAAGTGGGAAAGGAAAGGCTGCAAGAAGTCATTTTTTGTCACACACAACACAATTTAAGTACCTATAAATGAACTGTACAAATATTTCACAATATATTAGCAGTTAGGAAAGCACAAATTAAGCACATTTTTTGCAATGCTGAAGTGTGGTGGAAACATAGATTTAAATAAGAACAAAACAGATCTATACACGTGGTGATGCGCAAATGAAATATTCGCTGAGCATTATCATTTGTGCATGGTTTTATCAGTAAAACTGTATGCTTGAGCAAATGTAGTGGTCGTTTCAGTGGAAAATGTGTTATCTGTAAATGACAATGCGCTACCACACTATGCTTTATTTATATATTACCAACAGTGTGCTCTAAAATGTATCACTAGATACGTGCTACATCCTTACCTCTCTCCTGCTGAATACATTTGCTACACTTGTTCTTTGTGCGCCACATGGATTTTTCACAATCCCTGTGACTTCAGTGATACAACATTAATGGCAGCCCCCACTCTGAAAACTTGACCAGCAACACTGGTGCGTGCCAGTTGTGAAATGTCATTCGTGCATGAGCCCCTGCTGGTACACTACACCTGAATGATTCAGTTTTTACGCAGGTCTTGAAGGGAGCAGCGTATTGTCATTGTAATAAGGTTTGCTCAAATATCTGGCAGCAGTTCTCAGCTTTTACTTCAGTGTTAAGTGTTAACTCACAAGAGTGTGGGAGATGGGTAGCGTCTAAGATACAGAAAAAGGTAGTATTGTCAGATCTGTGTCTCTCCTGGAGACTATGGGATTAATTTACAGGGCAGTATGGAAAGAAACCCTCGAAATAACTGCAGGACTCACTGTCCACACCATGTACATGCTTCGCTCCACCTATGCCCTTTTACATCCTCCTCTCCCTTGACCCCCCCCCGTCTGCCCCCCCTTTGCCGGCATCAATGTGGCCACCCGCCAAACCACAGACCATACTTTTTGGCCCCTGGGAAAAAGTTTGTGTATCCCCATGGTGTACAGCAACGCTAAAAAAAACATTGGCAATGTAAATAGTTCCCAAAGGCGAGACCGCTGGGCTTTGACAACTTTTTTAATGAATGTCTGCCTGTGGCCTGGCTCTGTTTATACTTGCGGGAGAGTGGAGGGGGCAGATGGGGCTCTGCGGGGTGGGCAGTGCAGCAGGGCAAAAGCTAAGCATGGGATAGAGAAAGTGAGGAAGAAAATAGGATGGAGTGAGAAAGAAAGAGATAGTAGAGGAATTGAGAATAGGTAGAAAGAAGAAAAATGTGAAAGTGACAGAATGGAAGAGGAAGAAGGAGATATGGAGGAGAAGAGAGAGGGGAGACTCAATGTACACAGAGACATGGAGGGCAAAACTTGAGAGGGCAGTCAGAGAAAGAGAAGTAGGACAAAAGACGAGATCTGGAGGTGCCAGAAAGAGGAGAAAGAACTAGCCATTAAAGGTAGTGAGATTTTCTTTTAGGCATAGGAATATATGAGCGCTGCGGGCAATTATTCAAGTCATTCCACCCGCGCACACTATGTACAGTGAAGCCCAAACACCTGGTTTGTAAACTCTTCAGAAAGCAGTTACGCTAAATGTAAATAAACTAATACGGGGCTTCCGCAGAAAGCGAAACCAGATCGTAATACGTCAGGGACCCAATCCGTAAACCAGTGAGAAACGCACGAACAATGAACTTCTTTTTAATTCACCGTCATACAGAAAATAACGTACCTCCGTCTTCCAGGGAGATCTGTCGAAACGAAACACTTCCTGTTAACCACAGCAAGGCTGCACACATTGCTGGGCGTGTGGACTATATTTAAAGCGACAGGCACTCTGAACCAGCGCGCGCGGTGGGAGCGCACAAGACACCGTGAGCGTGCACATCGGCTGTCCTGGCGAAAGCTGAGGATCGCCGGAGAAGACACGCTGTTTATTTGCGCTGAGGCTCCGAGTCGGAATCGGAGGCTGAACTGTCCTTGAGCCTGGCACGCTCGCAGCACGGCCAGCGTGACGGCGGCCGCATGGGCTGCAAGGTACACCGAGCACCCTGTGAGCTCTGAGGACACGCTGCAGGGCATCGCGCTCAAGCATGGCGGAACGACGGTAAGGTGGGTGGGTGGTGGTTGGCAGATGGCGCATGGCTGACTGACACTGGAGGGGGTGCAAGGACAGCTGGGGAGTGCGTGCACAGCTCATGTTTTGCGGCTGGAGAGGACGGAAGGGGGACAGGAGATGTGCACATCGCGTGTCTGTACATGCGTGTTCACGGTTGCAGTCCGTTTTTGCGCGTGCACATCTCCTGTCTCCCTTCCGAAGCAAGTCAGTAACAATAGATCTCGCTAGCGACAGCGCTTTCGCGCTGCGTCGCTAGGCGAGACCTAAAAAAGGTTTCAGTTCTCGTATCTTACACAGCCTAACACAATCCGAGGTCATTTCACCCTGGGCCCGCCGCCAGACAAGTGGGAGAGGGCCTCTATCTAGTGAGAAAGCTATGCGCTGACATGAACAGTTTACTCATTACCAAGGCAAAACTTAACATTTCAGAAACGAAACTTAGCAAAGGGCATTTCTCAGAAATGGACGAGATCAGTTGCGGAAAGCCTAAAATGGCACCTACAAAGAAAATGGTGTAGCGAATGCTAACTAAGATACGACATTGCGAAATCATTAGCAGGCCTAATCTAACAGACCCTCCTTTTAGCATGAGCTAAAAACATTTTCTAATAAGTGAAAAGAAATAAAAATCATATAAACAATAGTACTATAGCAATATCAACATATCAGAAATCAATGAGACATTAAAAGCAAAATGGAAATGGGACGGAATTATGGGCATTCCTTACAATCATCGTCAGAAAGGGGTACAGCAAGGAGGGAGGAATCCTCAAATATGCCTTCATCAATATGCATTAAATCATCAATATCATTCTGCAACATCATAGCGGCATTTGAAACATGAGCTGATATCTTCTGTTTGGGTGTAAAAACAGAGGCACAATAGGAACAACAAAAAGTAAGACATTCAATAAAGATGCAGCAAAACACCAACACCACTATAAGGTAAATCAATTTGTTAAAAATCCAACCCCAACTACCAAAGAGGGACCAACTCAAATTCCCACTTTCCATGCTCTTGACATTCTCAATGATGTCCAGAATGTGTTGTGTTATGTTTTTCTCCAAATTTTCTATCCCCATAACACACTGATCGTCAATTAAAGCGCAAACACCACCAGAGTTGGCTAATAAAAAATCTACTGCATATCTAGTCTGTTCCGAATACACCAGCATACTTTCCAATTGGGTAGTAATATCTCTCAGAGCCGCCACTGTGGTATTGGACAGAATTTGCAATTTACATCTGAAGTATTCTCTGAATTTGTCTTCCCTGGCCATAGCCATACCACCCAGGGTAAATATGGAGGACAAAATATACCCAAATGTGATACCATTACTATAACTATTCACCTCTAAGTCTGTAACCCTTCACAAAACTCTTTCGTCAATGTTCTTTTCACCCATTACTTTTTCGGTTCGATATTTTTACATGGGACACCTAGAGGCAAAACCATTCCAAGTGCCACATCATCAGTCCCATTATAAACGTTGGAATAAGTCCCATTGGCGAAAAATAAAACCCAGGATGTGCATATATCGGCCCCTCATAATTTTCTGCTGAATACCTGGAATTCATTCCAAGCGTATCTGATTTATGCTCTAGGGAAAATGTTTGCTTGTACAATATTGTTCCTGAACAATTCATATTCAAAGAAGTATCCGTGAAGTTCACTATGGGGCAACAAGCAGCATAGTAGCCAGCTTTCTGGGGTACCGTTATCTATTTATAATGCCAAACCACAGGTGTTATATTCTGCTCTTCCATTTTAAAATTATCACAATATGTGCTGTTGTCACACCCGGGGTAACCCTCCCCTTGTGGTTTTCTGTAATATAAACGTGGCCCGGGATAACCAAGTCCAAACATACCCTTCACTTCTACGAAATCTGGTTGCCGAGTGTATGTGTAATTAACAAGTGACAAAAGATATGCTTCGCAGAGGCTAACAACAGAACCAATAGGATAACAGGCAGTCCCATTATCGAAAAATCTCTTATGCGCTGCCACAAACACATTATTCATTGTAGTCCTCTTGTCTCTCCCCAAGGAAATGGGTCCACTCAGGTCAAATGTGGGTGCATTATGTACGTCCTCCAAAAACCATAACACTCCCCATACTGTTATCACCACCATTACCAGAGCAACAACACATACAATTTGACTTTGAATGTACCAAGTTACACGACGTTTACTTGGAATTATTGGCTGCTCCTCCTCATCGACTGGTCTAACAAAAGGATGCATTGTGAGATAAAACAAAGAAACGCAAAGTGATAAAAACGTAAGTGTTCCCAGTGTCCGTCAGAGCCTCACTGGTACAGGCTCCTATCATCCATCAATCAGATGGCACTCTTGAGAACGGGCGGTGGAGCTTGTTCTGTCCTAAGCTCGTCCTGCTCTATCCCACGCCAACAAAAGCGGTATACTCTCAGGGTATATCTTCTTCCCTAACTAATGTTCAGACAACAAAAGCAAAACAAATGCAGAATGTTAGAACCTCTTGTTGGTACTGCTACTCAGTACTGGCCTAACTTATACAGTCCATCCCTAAACTTTTTCTCTTTCAGTTCAGTGGTCCTCGGCGGAGGACATAAATTATACCTGGCAGCCCCAGGCATCGTATGGTCTGAGAACAGAGGCTCTTGGATAGCTAGTATTTCGGGTGGAACAGCCTCTTTCGAAACATCATCATTCTCCTTATCTGTTCTGGTCCATATCAATTGGGCATCTCTAAAAGGCACAAATCTAGGCACTTGCTCACATTCAACATCCCCTACTCCTTCCTTGACCCACTGATCATAAGGCAACGGCAGAGGTACCTTCTTACAATGAGTGGCGTGCACCCAATTCTTTCGACCTGCAACCTTCACAGCCGTTTGGGTGACCAGTAGAACCTGCTCAGGACCTTTCCATCTGGGTTCCAGACTTTTCTTCCTCTGGAAGTTCTTTATTAAAATATAGGCTCCAGGCTGGTTGTTATGGCCAGGTCCCTCAGGTTTCGGAGGTAGGGAGTCTTGCACCTGTTGATGGAGAGAACGCAGACTTTCTGTTAACTGCCCAAGATAATCAAGCAACACAGGATATTCAATCTCTGAAAACTTCTTTGGGCGAGGAACACCCCAGACATTCGCTGGGTTCCCAAAAACCACCTCAAATGGAGACAAACCAGTTCTAGAATGTGCTGTAGTTCTGATTGACAAAAGAGCTAATGGAAGAGCATCCGGCCATTGCAACCCTGTCGTCTCTTGGATTTTTGCCAATTTCAATTTGAACGTACCGTTGTACTTCTCAAAAAGGACTGCTGACAGCGGGTGGTTGGCAGCATGAAATTTCTGTTTAATATGCAAACCTTCACAAAATAATGTAATCACTTTCCCATTAAAATGAGATCCGTTATCACTCCAGATAACTCGGGGCATTCCGAAATGAGGAAAGAACTCTTTAAGGAGTTTCGCAGGTGTAATGGCCGTATTGTCTTTAGTGGGGTAAGCCTCAACCCATTTACTGAACGTACATATAACCACTAAAACGTACTTAAGATTATTACATCGTTCCATTTCAATAAAATCCATTTGGAGAACCTCAAATGGAAAAGTAGGTGGTGCAAAATTACCAGGTGGTGTAGGGGTACCCTTCCCTGGATTATGCTTCATGCAAATAATACAATGTTTCACCAAATGTGCAGCTGTTTTGGAAATCATTGTGCCAAACTGGAGCTAACAATTTACAAATGCCTTTTGCACTAATATGAGCTGGACCATGCGGCATAGTAACCACAGAAAGTGCATATGCATCAGGTAACATCCATTTCTGTTCCCCAGATTTATCAATCCAACATCCTCCTCATTTAACTGTGCTGTACTTTCCTGCCATTTCGCTAATTCTTCTATCGTGGCTTCACTCTGTATCTCCTTTACACTCTCAACTGTATCTTCAAACATAGCAATCTCGGGAACCCATCTAGCTGGACCTGCAACAAACATTCTCTTCATTTTACTTCGGGTGGTGTCCTTAGCTACCTGATCTGAAAATGAACTCCCTCTACACATATCATCAATGACCTTTTTGTGGGCACTACACTTGATTATTACCAATTTCTTAGGAAGCGTTAGTGCGGATAACAATCGCAATATGAGGTGTCCATGCTGTATTCTAGTGCCATGAGATGTAAGTAACCCTCTCTCTGCCCACAATCGACCAAAATTATGGGCAACCCCAAATGCATATTGGCTATCTGTATGGACATTGACAACCAACCCTTCACTCAATTCACCTGCTCAGATAAGGACAACGAGTCCAGCGGCTTGAGCCGACTGATAGGGGACCCATGATGTCTCTACCACCGTAAGCAATGTAGTGATAGCATAAGCTGCAGTGGTGGTGCCATCTGGTAATTTGAAACAAGAGCCATCAACATATAGTTCTCCTTGGGGGTCAGATAAGGGAACATCAGTCAAGTCTACCCGTACTTTCGTCTCTTCTTCTGTTCGGAAAATACAGTCATGTTTATCAACTGCATTATTCTCAGAAGGGAGGGACAGTAACGTGGCTGGGTTCAGAGTGGCACCTCTTTTGATCATGATATGTTTAGCAAACAATGTCAATTCATAACCAGTAAGACGTGCACTAGTGAGGTGCTGTGTCTTTGTCTTTTTCAAAAGTGTATCCACAGCATGGGGTACCATAACTGTGAGGTCTGTATCGAGTATGAGTCCAGCCGATTGCCTGATTGAAGTAGCCACAGCCGCGACCGCTCTCAGACAACTCGGAAGGGCCCTAGAGACAGGGTCAAGCACAGCAGAAAAATAAGCACAAGGTCTCTGTCTATCCCCAAATTTCTTGATCAAGACAGAAAGTGCACAGCCAGCCATCTCGTGGACATAGAGCACAAACGGTTTCCTATAGTTAGGTGTGCCAAGCACAGGAGCCGAACAAAGCGCAGTTTTCAGTTGCTTAAAAGATTGCTGACATTCTGGCATCCAAGGTAAAGGTTCATGCCCTGCTTTTGTTGTTAATGCAAGCAAAGGTTTGATTAGTAAGGAATAGTTTGGGATCCACTGACAACAGTAGGAAGTAATGCCTATAAAGGCACGTATATCTTTTGAGTTTGTGACCATTTTAAAAATAATACTAATGCGCTCAGGGGTCAACCTCCTACCCTCCTTCGACAGGAGGTGACCTAAATAGGTAACCTCCTGTCGACAATACTGAAACTTCAAAAGAGAGACCTTATGGCCATGATGTGCCAAATGCAACAGCAGCTACATTGTACTATCCTTACAACCTTGTTCCATACCAAAAGCAATCAACAGATCATCAACGTACTGCACCAATACATTACCTGGGGAAAACGAGAGTGAATCCAACTGACTTTTTAATGCCTGACTATAGATACTAGGACTCTCAGTATAGCCTTGAGGAGCACGACAGAATCGAAAAATCCTGCCGGCCAGTGTAAATCCAGACAAATACCTACTATCTGGATGTATAGGAATACAAAAAAAAGCATTTTTCAAGTCAATAACAGAGAAAAACTTAGCGGTAGATGGAATCATTGTTAAAAGTGTGGTGATATCAGGAACCACCGGAAATTGCGGAAACACAATTTTATTGACCTCTCGCAAATCAATCACAAAACGATAAACGTCATCAGCAGCATCAGAAGAACCCAAGGGTGCCCTTTTAAGGACCAGAAGAATATGACTATTACAAATGTTGCCAGACGTTTCCTCAGCCACTCCCTTACGTATTAAATCCTGAATAATCTGGAGAAGGGCCTGTTCTCCTGCCTGCGGTATTTTATACTGAGGAATGCGAGGCAAGATGGCATTATCTTTAACCTGCATAGAAACTGGTGGTATATGCAATAGACCCACATCAGTATCACCAGTGTCCCATAATGTGGGTGGTACCTGATCAAACTCAGCTGGAAGGGGTGCATCTTGGGACAGACACTGTCTAGTACTCACATCCGGACCCATGGTAATATAAACCTCCATCAGCAGAACAATAGATAGTAGCATGTAATTTTTTAATTAAATCCAAACCCATAAGATTCTCACCACAATCTGAAGTTAATACAAATGGGGACTCCACAGTAAAAGGACCAACAGTAAGTGCAAGGGGTCGTGAAATGGGGCTTACAACCCGTACTCCTGAAAAACCCACCGACACATTATTATGGCCAGACAGGGACGCCCGGGGACCATATGTCAGGAAACAGAACTTTTGTCGCACCTGTGTCCACCAAAAATTCCTTAGTCGAACCTTGCAAATCCGCTTTGACATTTGGACCACACTGATCTACAGGTATCTGAACTGGTCCCTCACCCTGGCTACGCCAATGTCCATCTGCCTTCCAATATGCGCACTGATTCTGTCCCAAACGTGTCGTTGAAGGCTGCCTAGTACGTGGGAGGTGTCGTAAAGGACCTCCCCATCCTCTGGTGTTACCCCAATATGCCTGCTGCAACAACACCTTCGTCTTTAAATCCTTATGCTTTTTGTCATTTTTATCTTTTTCCTCCTTATCTCGGTGCTCCTAATATTGGGCCATATTTAGAATAACAGAGGGAGAAGACGTAGACCAAGTGCTTTCAGACTCCTGCAAACGGGACATTATTTCAGGAAGGACGTTAGTGACAAACCTATCAACAAACAAACGGACTCCCCCTTCCGTGGACATATCCTGCCCACTGTAATCCAAAAACATATCTTCAAACCTAGTAAAGAAATCAGATACACTCTCATCCTTCTTCTGTCAGGCAGTCAATCTTTCCCAACTTACCTTCTTAGGCGGAATAAGTGTATGCATATATGTAATAATACGACCAGGCAAGGCAAGTATCTCAGCATTTGGTTTATCTCCTGGCTCCCTATCTCGATCCCATCCCCTAATCACATCCCATGTTCCGCCCAACTTGGCGACATGATCTTGAGTATGTACCTGCCGCCAAATATCAACCGGAACAAGGTGACCAAAAAACATCTCAATGTCAGCAGGAGTCATTACAGTAGAAGAAGCAGTCTCTGTCAATTCTTTATAATTGGCAGTAGGGTTTTTTCTAGGATCGGGCAAAGTAGTCTTAAGAGCTAAAACCTCACTCCTTTTCCATGGAGTATAAACCCATTGCTCCAGGAAGCATGCAGTTATGGCCGGCCTAGTGACCGTTCCGTGCTGGTCCGTCAGTGCAGGTATTTCTGGATGATAAATTGGGTGGACTTCACGCATAGGGAACTGAGTTATTTGGGTAGGACTCTTTTCATATAATCTGCCTCTGTAAGAGAGTATAGTGGAAATATTACCAAACACTTGTTCCGGCGCCAGATCAGTAACATAAACGCGGTCTCTGATATCAAATAATATTTTGGGAGCCTCCGTTTCAATATGAGTGTGCCAAAGATCAATTAACGCGGCAGACATGTGCTTAAGGGCATGCTGCTGTATAAAAGGTTTGAAATCACGTACAACCTGCCAAATATCCTCAAGACTATAGATTGCATTATGAGCCCACCGCACTGCCTGACTCGCTATTACACTCTTCTCATCCTCTCCCACTTCAGATCACACCAACAGACCTGTCCGTTCCCTGAATCTCGTCAAATCCCTATCTTCAAAAACACGTACAGGTGTGTCAGTACCCAAAGACAATGGAGGATAAATAACCGAAACAGGAGTAGTAGGTAGGACTGTAGTCAAAGATTGTACCGGAGATGAAGGAATAGAGGGCACAGAAACTGGGGCAGTAGATGTAACAGACGTCACTATCATCGAAGATGGTGAGGGAGAAGAAAGAGAAGGGGGCACAGCAACCGGAGCGGTGGGTATAACAGCCGTAGAGACGGGGACACTTTGGGCAGGTGGCTGTAGCTCAGGAGGAACCACAGGATATATCCTTTGTGGGGCATAAGGGGGCGGGGGTCGAGTATCTAACAGAGCTTCCACAGAAGTAACCTCTTCCTCTTTGGCCACGTAAGACTTATCAATATGCAATCGAAATCTCCTATCTTCACATTCTATTCCGGTTTCCTGTTTCTCTTTGTCATACACTACAGCCTTCTGTGTAAGCATTTGCATCCTTCCTTTCCATGCATCTCTCTCCATCTTTAACCGCCTTTGCTTGGCCTCCTTCTGCCAAGTTTGAAGGGAGTCAAACATAGACTGCCTACTGTGTCTCTTAAACAACTGTTCTTGGAGAAATCCAATCTTCTGCTCATCAACAGAGCCTGTCAAAGGCCACTGCAACTCGGCATTGTCCCTCGTAAATTTGTGCCATAATGTACTAAACATAATATGGCCAAGGCCATGTTTCACATACATGTCCAACTTAGGGCTGCCTTCAGGTGACACAGGCTGAGATTCTTCTAACCGAGCATCTGCAGAGCAACAACAACAACACAAACTCCAAATTTTGCTAAAACCAGGCATCACAAAGGAAAAATTGGATCGTTATCTTACCTAGCAAAGTATGTGTAAACACTTTTCATCAAAACAGTCCTTAGATTGAAACAAACTCAAACCACAATGGTACCATATCCACATAGAACCAAAACAGATTCACCTGATATCAGAAGTACAAACGAACCAGTTCTCCACTGCCGACTCGTCAGACCAAACAGTTAGATCAAGGGTTTTGCCGTTCAGGACTCCAGTCGGGATGACTGCTGGGTGAGGCACCCTCCGGTGGGACAAAGGCAGCAGCTGCGAGAAACAAAGCTCTTCATGCAGGGATCCCTGAGCCGTCAGTCCGACCTGATGATGTCCTCGTCCTCCCCTCCGTCCGCGGAAAGGGGATGGGTCAATAACCGGAAGGAGTCCCTGTTCGGGCACCAATTGAAGGAAGTGACCCGCTTGGTGTCACCCGGGTCACTAATGAACACCTCTCAGCCTTCCGTACCAAATGAAGAGTCGGTCAAACAGTGGAGAATATGAACCAATAACTGTTTATTCATATACACTCAGAGTGGAGCCCCATCTGTACAGTCCATGAGAGTGCTACAGAGGGAACTAAGGAACAGCAAGCATAGAGATACGTTATGTACATTTCATAGCTGGGCAAAGACACGCCCACAGTGGAATTTTCTGGGCAGATGCAGCTGGACAGTGAAATACAAAAAAAAGTTTCAGTTCTCGTATCTTACACAGCCTAACACAATACAAGGTCGTTTCACCCTGGGCCTGCCACTAGACAAGTGGGAGAGGTCCTCTATCTAGTGAGAAAGCTATGCGCTGACATGAACAGTTTACTCATTACCAAGGCAAAACCTAACATTTCAGAAATGAAACTTAGTAAAGGGCATTTCTCAGAAATGGACGAGATCAGTTTCGGACAGCCTAAAATAGCGCCTCGAAAGAAAATGGTGTCGCGAATGCTAACTAAGATACAACATTGCGAAAGCATTAGCGGGCCTAATCTAACATGTTGACATATGAAAGCATGACCTATGTGCAATTGTGATGTAAAAAAGTAAAGGTTTGTGACTTCACGTCACACTCATAGCCAAAACTGATGTGGACGATGACAACCAGCAAATGTAAACACCAAAATCTTGACAACATACTGTCAAAGGGCACATACTCCATGGACCATATGCAATCCATGCCATACTAACATCATTGTGTACTTACACTACTAATTGTACATGATTTACAGTTAACTAAAAAACTATTTGAGGGACACAGAAATCAGAAAGAAAAAACTGTGAACATTATTTACTCTGCATGAATAAGCAGATAAATAACACAAGGCCAATGGCCAGTCCAAAAATGTGCATAGGCTTTATGGGCCACAACATCTTGCCCATCGACTCTTGCCTGCACAAATACTGCAAGGGGTCACCTCCCCTGGGAGGGGCATCTAGGGGGCATGCCAGGCACCAAAGGGACAAAACTAGGGAGGACTGGGTTGGGTTTTGGGAGGGATGGGATCAGGAGGAGTGTGTGGGTCCACTGCAGTGGTTGGGTCAGATTGAGGGGGCGTTGGGTCCACTGCAGTGGTAGGCTCAGACTGAGGGTGGGGCAGCTGTAGTGTGAGGGCACAAAGGAGGCGGGGATGGGATGGGTTTGACCATTTTGGGGATGGTGTAATGCTCTATGGTGTGGACAGGAACAGAGATGGACTCAGTCTTTTTGGGAGGGGTTTTTTGGTGCAGGAGGTACTGGGCTGGGCTAGGGAAGTATGGGTTGGTGGAGGGGGTTTGTGCTTGGGAGACCGGGTGGATTTTTTTTGAGTGGTCGGGCTTTTTTTTTCTTGGGTGGGCGGCAGGTTTAGATGGCAGTGCCGGGGGGGTGGATTGCCTCTTCTTCTTGGGAGGGGGTTTGGAGGTGTCGGTAGGGAAGAGGCCCAGGTAACACAGGTAGAGTGTCTGGGCAGAAGGGGGAACAGGAAAGGCAAGGGTAGGGGTTGTGGAGGCAGAAGGTTCTGACATCTGCAGAGTGTCTGTGGATGCATGTGTGTCGTCTGCTGATATGTCCCTGGTGGTGAGTGTGCGTGTGTATGGGTTTGTCCTTGTGTCTGTGCGTTTGTGTGCTGCGTGTAACTGTTGAGGTGTGTGCATGTTTGCGTGTGCTTGGGTCAGGGAGGGTAGTTGGGACTGTGGATGGGGAAGAGGCCGGTAGGGGGGAGGGACTGCTGGAGCTGGGACACCGCTGTCGTCAGTGTGGAGGCCAGAGCCTGATTGGATCTGTGTAGGGCAGACAAGTCCAAGTGAATGCCCTCCAGGAATTATACCATTTGTGTCAAATGATAGGTATGCACCTGGAGGACATTCAGCACTGCTGTTTGCCCCACAGTGATCTGCCTCAGGATGTCAATGGCCTCCACACTCAGGGCAGCAGGGGAGACCAGGGCATGGGGTGAGGTGCCTGGCACAAAGGAGATGGGTCCCCTTCCACAGGAGAGGCCACGGACACTGGGCCTGGGAGCAGCCGGGAGGGTGAAGATGCTAGTGGTGGTGGTGGTGGACTCCGATGTAGAGGAATCATTCCCTGTCTCCTCCACCACCACAAGGGAGTCATCACTGGAGCTGGAGTAGTCTTCAGATGCTGCAGATGTTGTCACAGCCCTGCCCTCAGTGTGGCTCCCCTAACCCTCCGTGCCACTGGATCCCTCCACTTCCGACACAGCAATGGACCCAGACTGGTGAACCTCTCCCCCTTCATCCTTGGCCCTGCCTCCTCTGCTGGCCGGTGCTGATGCTGTGAAAAAGAATGAAAAAGAATCACATAAGTCATACGTATGTACTTGACACATAGGTAATATCACAAATCTTCATAGATCAAACAACTACATTATTTTGACTAGTGCTATTATCTTTTGATACATTTACATACATGGCACTTGTCAGTCTGCCAGTTAACCATTGCTCCCTCACACATGATGTTATCTGCAACATTGGGTGTATCAACATCAAATGCCACATCCACAATGTCAACAACTTCACTATGTAGCAGGTGATGTATAATCTTTTGCACCTGACGGTCTTGTGTCCTGACATAGCTGTCTCATATCCTGCAAGGGAGTTTAGAGCTCATAACAGGAATCTGATTCACACAATTGAATTGAGACATGGTATCCATTCTCCAGTCCCTAGTCATCAAGTTGGGAACCATTGGCTCTAATGTCACAGGTCAAATGACTTCCTTGCCAAACTTTAATCTGGCGTACTCATTGCACGAGTCATGTCACACAGATAACAGTGATTGTGCTCATTTGTCCTGTAACTCATGTTCTCTACTGTCAGGTCACACATCTGACTCTTATTGTGGACATACCAAGGTAGTAGGCATAGCTAGGGTGAGAGGCACGTGGCACACTGTCTTCTGACATCTATGCACAGTGTCATGAAGATGAATCAGAATGTTGTGCACATTGTAAACAGCTCACAATTTTCAGATGTGAACAATGGTCAACACACTTCCAAGTCCGATGACTGCATCTTTGCAATGCTTCTGGTGGAACACCATGCCAATGGCCCATCTGTGTGCATTGTCTATACAGACCATTAGTACTGAACCTCTATTCTCCATGAGTCCAGTCAACACTGTGTACCAATCCTGTCTAGACTGCAGAAGTCCCCATTTGTATGTCTGAATATCCCTCACTTCTATTAGACATGTTGCACACTTTCTACGGCTTACATTGCTCTTATTTTCCATCTCATTTAGTTACCTTACTTCAAAATGATGCAAATTTTACATCTGTCAATCTGACAGTGATGCATCATACACATGGTTAACAAAGCCCCAAGTATGAATGGTCAAGAGCATTTACACACGTCAACCGTTGTGAATGTGCATCTAACATCATACCTTCCAATTTCAGCCATGTTTCCACCAGTGACCACCTGTGTTAGACAATGAATGGCATGTGTTGTCACTGTTACAGAGTCAGACACATGGACTCACTCTTTTGGATGGAGTGAATGGAATATTCCACATAATCATGTGTAAGGCCAGTGTGACAGATGCCCGGAGTTAGCATACCTGTAATTGGCCCATGGGATACAATTGATTACACTGAGCAGCATTGCTGGGACCTAATGAAATGAAATGAAATATTTATGAAGCGCTATAAATACCCGAGGGTGTCTAGGCGCTGCTTCAGTCTAGTGGATTTAAAAATGTTACGTTGAACTCACCATTTAAAAAACCAAGTTTTCACCCCTTTCCTAAATTTAAGCAGATTGGTTTCTTTTTTCAATATTGTTGGCAAGGAATTCCAGAGTTTAGTAGTGGTATGGGTGAAGCTGTTGCCTCCCCATTTTACTTTACGCACTCTGGGAATGATCAAATTTCCACAGTCCGAAGACCTAAGTGGTGTGGCCGGAATGTATGGCTTAAAATGTTGTGACAATTGCGACGGACCAAGACCATGCAGAGCTTTAAAAGCTATGCATAGAGCTTTAAAAGCTATGCATAGGGCTTTGAACTGAATGCGCTTCACGATTGACAGCCAGTGCAATTGTGTAAGAGCCCTAGAAGCTGAATCAAAGGGTGAGAGCCCTAACAGGACTCTGGCTGCTGCATTCTGTGCTGTCTGGCGCTTCCGAATGCTGCGTTTGCTCGCACTGGTGAATAGTGCATTACAATAGTCAAGCCTAGATGCAATAAGTGCAGTGACCACTGTTTTCCTCAGCTCGAAAGGGATAAAAGGAAGCACCTTTTTCAGGATTTTAAAAATGAAAAAACTGGCGGATGTTGTGTGATTAATCTGGGTTTCAAATGATAAATTAGTGTCAAAGAAAACACCAAGATTTTTCACTTTATTTGAGGGGACCGGTAAAGGACCCATTTGAGCGGCCACCAACTCTCTGTCCAGACTGAAGGTGAATTCCCAAAGAGAAGGACTTCAATCTTAGATGAATTTAATTTAAGACAGTTGTCTTGCATCCAGATTCCTATATGGCCCATACAGTCCTGAAATCGGGCTGCAGTTGCAGTAGGTGCACTGTTGATTGACACAATAATCTGCGTGTCATTCGCGTCTGACACCAGAGTGAAGCCATACTTTTTAAATAATTTGGCAAAGGGTGTGAAATACAGATTAAATAAGGTAGGGCTCAAAGATGATCCCTGAGGGACTCCAGACGGAAGGGAAAAGGGAGGGGAAACAAAATCTCCAAGTGCCACCACTTGGGACCGATCTGACAGAAAAGAGATTAACAGGGAGAGCGCTTTGTCTCTGATCCCAAGCGATGATAAGCGGTCCAACAGCACATCCTGGTTGACCGTGTCAAAAGCCACTGACAGATCTAATAGTATCAGGGCTGCTCTACCCCATGTCTAAAGTTTGTCTAAGCTGTTCCGTGGCCGTAATCAGGGCCAGTTCGGTGCTGTAATGGGCCTAAAATCCATATTGTGATGGAGTGAGGATGTCATTTTCCGTGATAAAGGTGGATAATTCTTGATTGATAATCTTTTCAATCATTTTTGCAGGGAATGGCAATCGTGAGATTGGCCTGTAGCTCAGGGGGTCGTTAGCATCTAAGTTGTATTTTTTTTAAAGTGGTAATACAGATGCTTTTTCCATTCAATAGGGAAGTGTCCTGAAGTAAGCATAAGATTAAAAATAGGCAGAAGGGACATTGCTATGATCTCTGGGGATAAGTGAAGAATTCTCTGCGGACATGGGTCCATGGGGGATCCTGACTTGACTGCTGAGATTATTTTTATAATCTGATCTAGAGTTAAAATAGGAAATGATGAAAGCATCTGTCGCACTTCCAAATATGGGTAGTAAAGGAGAACTGTGATTAGAATGAGGAGAAGACTGGATCAGCTGGTTATCCTGGGGCAAAAAGGCATCATAGACCAGTTTAACCTTTTGCTGAAAGGAGACGGCTAAAGCGGCACAAAATTGTTGACTTGCTTCGTGATCTTGAGGATCCGGCAGCTTCGAAAGTTTTTTAATAGTAGAGAATAAAGCTTTCGAACAGCCGTTGGCTTCTTCAATCTTTTTTTTGTAGTAAGATGTCTTTCTCTTCAAGATTATACTTTTATAGAGTTGAATGGCTAATCTATAATCTGTTTTTGTCTGAGGGTTGTCATCAAATCTCCATTTTCTTTCCAGCCTACGGCAGATTTGTTTTTGTGCTCTCAGTGAGTCATTAAACCAGGGTTCCAACGGTAATTGCCTGGAGTGACGACGATTGGCCAGTGTGGCCAGCTGTCGGGGTATGGAGTCAATCCAAGAATGGTAGTTTGTCACTGCAAGATCTAAATCAGAAGGAGTTTTCTGTAAAGAATGGGTGAGCACATTATTGAGTTGTTCTGCCTCTATCTTGTTCCATGGTTGGGGGATAGTGACCTTGCCTGGGGGTTTTACAGACAGTTTGAGTGGCAAAGAGATTTCAAACAAGATTGCACTGTGATCTGACCAGATTAAAGGAAGTCATCTGGTCCATTCTAAATTGGGATGATCCAAAAAGATCCTATCCAGTCAATGCCCTGCTAAGTGTGTAGACTCTTTAACCATTTTTTTAAGTCCTACACTGGCCATTTGGTCAAGAAGAGCTTCAGTTTCATAGTCAGAAACATTTTCCAAATGGAAATTGAAGTCTCCTAATATGGAAAAAAGTTAAACTCCCCGGCTTTAGCTTCAAGAAGTTGACCTATCTTATCAAGGAAGGAGGATTTGGTTCTTGGAGGATAATAGAGTAGTATACCATTGAAGGTGTTTTGACTGTCTAATTCGATTTTAAAGGCCGCAGCCTCACATTCTAGATTGCCCGTAAGAGGCTTGAACCATAATTTGAAACTAGTTCTGATGATTATGGCTAAGCCTCCCCCCCCTTTTCCCAACTCTATCCTTTCTAACGATTTTGAAGCCTTCGGGGAGAACCTGTAGCAGGTCTGGGTCAGAGGAGGCATCCACCCATGTTTCCGTGACAAAGGCCACATCTATCTGATGGCCTTCGAAGAAGTCCCGGAAAACTAAGGCGTTTTTGGTGAGGGATCTTGCGTTAATGAGGACGCAGAAGACCTGCGTTCTTCTTACCTTGAGGGATGTCATGGTAGAGTCAAGGCGTCTAACGTAGGGCAAAGGGAGGAATTGAAAGGTATGGTCGTATTGTACGCAGCGTAGCGAACCCTTTTGCAGGTGGGGGTCATAGCATGCTCCGGGACACAAGTTACCTTTGAGTCTAAGTTGTAACAGCACTTCTCTTGAATAGTGAAGTCTGGTCAGGGCCAAAACCGACATAATGGCTGGTGCTGGGCACAATCTGGGCATGGACAGGCGCAGACGGGATTGCCTTTGACGCGCCGGCGTCGCAGACGCGGTAAACGTCTGGCTTTGTAGTCCGGCATCTGGAAGTGGGATTGAGGGTGTGAGGGGGCATGGCAGCAGGCGCTGAAGCACGAGGGCATAAGCAAGATAAAGGTGAGGGAAAATAAAAAGCCAACGGGGGTCCAGCTGCCCCGGCTGCGCTCAAAAGCTCCCTTGTGAGTCGCAGCTACTGTAAAGAAAAGTAAAATTAAAATAAAATGGAGAAAACTAAAGCATTAAAAGAATTAAAAACCGCCTTACCGGAACGGCGGCAAAATCCGGAGCCACGCAACTCCAGGGCAACTAATGCGTACAAGGAAAACAATTCAAAAAAGTGCTACTAATGCACTACATAGAGGGAAATACGAACAGCCAGCCTCTCCAAGATGGCAGCTAAAGTCAGGAGCCTGGCACCTCCCAAGCACACTGGTGCTACAAGGAAAAGAAACTGACACTCAGTGATTGGTGTCCACGTAATTACTGAAGGCTAACTTTGGCACACTGACCAAGCAAAACTCACCAAAGCCTCAACATTGATGCCACCTGCTGCTGGGATGTATAGCATTGGCTTTTCATACTTGAGTCCTCCAATAACAACATACTTCACAGATTTGTTGAAACCACATTGAGAACAGGCTCACACATTAGTCAATGTGCTGACACATGTCGAGCAATTGCATTACTCCAGAAGGTTATCTCCATGCACATGTTGTTGTAATTTGTGCTGATCACATGAGCATAGTTACAAACCACAAAGTGTCTGGGTGTGCGCTTTCAAATTAGAGACATTTATACAAAAACCACCTCAACTGCTGGAGTGGTTTCGTGTTTTTATTACACCTTCATGAGTTGGTCAAATTTACGTACATAAACGTTCAACTTTTGACTCATGTCAAAACCAAGAAAAACAACAGGTTTAAAACAATACACACAACACGAATAACAATAGCACAATTGACATTAGGACGAATGAAAAAGCAAAAGTGTACAGCACATAAAATTACAAAAAATTACAATCAGAATAAGGTGACCAGTCCTTCAATTGTACAGAGAAGTGTGGCGGCACAGACAATTTTCAATTTCAAAGGCTGCAACCTGCCAACAGCAGCTAGTCATATGTAACAATTGCAACAGGCAAACTGCCCTGTTTGCACACTGTGTGATTCTGTGACTGAAGTAGGAATTTTGACTAACTGAGTAGGGTCAATGCGTTTCAGAACCCCTAATTTCTTTGGGGGTTCTTCCTCAGGACCGGGACTCGGTCGGGCACATTAGAGATTGTGAGGTGAACACGGCGGTGTGGACCCCATGGTTGCACGTATGCCCTCTTTTTTGTACGAAGTTCTCCAATGGTGCTGCTTAGAACGCCGTCGGGCGTGCTCAATTTCTATCAATGTGTGACCTTTGATGTGAATCCGACCCTTTAGCTGGTGCTGGCCAAGGTACGGACATCACATGAGCATGGCACTACTGTCACTACCCTGAACAGAACTTCCTCACATGTCCCTGATGAAAGGGGCATAACCGGCCATCTAATAATCCTTGTGATTGTGCATCTTTTAAAACTGAACAGTGGGTTTGGCTGACTTCTGACCTGTAAAAGGGGCAGCAGGCTAAGATAATACAACATGCATGTTTGAAGAAAGCTGTGTGACAAGGCGCATACTCACCCCCTCCTTGCTGCTGTGTGGCTTTCAACTGCCCATCCAGGTCAGGGAAGACCACTGCTAGGATGAGGAGCATGTGGGGGGTCGGGGGTCAGCATCCGCCCCTCTTGCCTGGAAGTGACAGGCCCAGCTGGACTTCCGCGATCTTCTTGGTCCAGCCACTAAGGTCCTGCCACCTCTTGCCGCAATGACGGACGCTCTGAGTTTCCAACCCCACGGAGCGCACCTTCCGGGCGATGGTCCTCCACAGCTTGGCCTTCTCATGGGAGTTGACCTGTAAGTGTCAACATGGTGACAGACCCTTAGTTCACATGCAACATGTTTCTGAGTTAAACACTTGTACACATAGGTCATGGTCAGATTGACATACCTTTGGTATACCTTTAATTGGTACTCCCCCAGTAGACAACTGCGATCGGCTAATGCCTTCTTGATGCCCACTTCTAGAGTCAGGACAACGAACTGGGGGGGGAGGAGTTTCAGTCATAGCACCATTAGGCTTTGGAACTCTCTTCCGCTTGCTCTCAGGAAGATACCTTCTCTGATTGAGTTCAGGAAAAATCTTAAAACCTGGCTTTTCAAAAACTAAGTTCCCTGTACAGTATGCTGTCCGTAAGCACCTAGACACCTAAGGGTAGTAGTGCGCTATAGAAGTTGTGATAACATAACAAAACATAACATAACATAACAACAATGTCTAAGGGGTAGGCTTATGGCATTATGTGCAGTTGTCCTGTGTTCAATGATGACTCGGTCCCATGAGAACAGTGATAAGATGTTAACCCCAGTACACACACTTCTACAGCAGTGTACCTGCCCAGAACAGTTTTCTACACACTTTTAAATTTACAAAAAACAGTTTACATACTTGCCTATGAGATTCTTAATGCTAGTAGTGCATGGTAATTGCACATGTCCAATGATAATGCAGTGTGATCATCACTCACCTGCTCCTCTGGTTTGCCATACAGCTGGCTGTACAGTGGCAGGAGGGTGTCCAGCAGGGCCTGGTTCTCCTCTTCTGTGAAAGCTGGGGCCCGACCACTGGACGTGACATTGTAGCTCCCAGAGGATGTGGACACAGCAGCAGAGAGATGGGAGGTGCAGGAATGATGCAGGTAGTGCAGGCATGTGAAGTCTCAACGGAACAGACAGACTTATATCTAAACAGCAGAGGCGGTCTTAATTCAATGTGGCCAAAGCGATAGGTTCGCATCAGTCGCATTTTCTGAATCGGTCCAATGTGTAACATTGTCTCCTGACGACACGCCTACCGCGATGTTGAAAAACTCATCATCAGACCGCGATTTATTTATTTATGTGATTTCTATAGCGCCCGAATCACCCCCATCGGGGTATCTCCGCGCTGTGACAGCTAGTGACCGACTCTGGGAGATAGTTTAGAACAGTGCCGTTTTCAGAAACTTTCTGAAAACCAGGAAGTTGGTACATTGGCGAAGCTGGATTGGGAGTTGGTTCCAGTATCGCGGGGCAAGGTGGGAGAATGCTTTACCGCCCATGCGGGCTAGTTTGAAGCGCGGAGTATGGAGGAGTCCCTGATAACCCGATCGCAGGGGTCTGGATGGTATATATCTGACCAGCTTTTTAGTCAGATAGCTGGATCCCATGTTGTATAGGGATTTGAATACCATGCAGCAGACTTTAAATTTTATTCTCTTTTTCACTGGGAGCCAGTGTAGTTTTTGAAGTAGCGGGGTAGATGCCGTTCGGGGGGGGGGAGCATTGGTCACCAGTCGCGCCGCTGTGTTTTGGACCACTTGCAGTTTGCTAAGGGAGGATTCCTTTGCAGAGATCAGCAGGGCATTGCAGTAGTCCAGGTGGCTGAGGATAAGGGCCTGAACTAGAGTTTTACGTAAAGATGATGGCAGGAGAGGGAAGACCCTACGGAGGAGGCCAAGTGTATGGTAGCATGCCCCGGCTGTGCTGTTCACATGCTCCTCTAATGTGAGATTTTGGTCTAGTTTCACTCCTAAATTCTTCACTACCTGTTTAGGGGGGGGGGGCTGATCCCAGTCCCTCAGGCCACCAGCTGGGGGACCATTTCACAGTTGCTTCTCCAAACAGCATGATTTCAGATTTTTCAGTATTGAGCTGAAGGAGGTTTTCTCGCATCCAGTGCGCAATGCCTTTCATACCCTCCGAGAAGGTGGATTGGATGTTGATATCGGTTTTATCAAAGGAGAGGAGCAGTTGCGTGTCATCGGCGTAAGAGATAGGAATGAAGCCTAATTGCCTCAGTAAGCCAGCCAAGGGGGTAACGTAGATGTTAAATAACGTAAGGCTCAAACACGAGCCCTGCGGTACCCCCTTGGTGACTTTGGTGGTCTGTGAGCTGAAAGAGCCCAGATTGATGGTTTGGGTTCTGTCCGTGAGGAAATTGGTCAACCATTTTAAGGCCTTCCCTTGGATGCCTACATCCTCAAGCCGCTTGAGCAGGATCTGGTGGGAGATGGTATTGAATGCTGCGGACAGGTCAAGCAGCACCAGGAGTACAGCCCTACCCCGGCCCGCTAGCATTCGGATGTTATCAGTTACTTCCACCAGTGCTGACTCAGTGCTGTGCTTAGGTCGAAATCCTGACTGTGAGTGGTCAAGGCGATTTGAGGATTCAACAAACTCGGACAAATGCTTATTTATGTGCTTCTCTAAGAGTTTGCTGTGTAAAGGAAGCAAAGAGATGGGGCGATAGTTAGAGACATCTTCGAGGGCGGCTTTAGGATTCTTCCTAATGGGGATGACCTGAGCCGCTTTCCACTCCAGGGGGAGGCTGCCTTCCTCTAAGGATCTATTGAGTATTGAGCTGATGGGGGCTGCAAGTGTCCTGGATAGTAAAGCGGAGGTCTTGGCAGGTAATGGGTCAAGTGGAGACCCTGATTTGACTACTCTTAGTAATGATTCTACTTCGATTGTGGTTAGAGCTGGGAAGGTTTCAAGGGTTAGGGCGTCTGGTGTAATTGGGGGAAGGTCAATGCTTGGGCCTGACTGAGGATAGGAATTTGAGGTAATCTTTTGATAGATGATTTCTATTTTTTGTGAGAGATGGTTTGCTATGTTGTCACACAAAGTTTGGGAAGGTGCTTCCTCGGTGTTGCATGCCCTAGGGTTGGTAAATGAATTTAAAACCCTAAATAGGGTGCGCGGGGAGTTATCAGCTTTTTCAAGTTGTAGTGTAATGTGTGATTTCTGAGCAAGTTTTAGATTTTTATGGTATGTTGCAAGTGCCGTCCTGAATCTTTCTTTATCTTGTGAATCTTTGGAGAGGCGCCATAGCCGTTCCAGTTTTTTACATCGGCTTTTTTCAGATCTTAAATCGGGGCAATACCATGGAGTCTGGTGTCGTTTGGCTGCGACCGGTTGGAGTTTCAGTGGGGCTAGGCGGTCGGTGGTGGACAGCATACTGGCTGTGAAAGAAGTTAGGCGATCTTGAGTACTGTCGGAGTCGGAGTTCTGGGGGGGTATGAACGTTTCATGAAACTTCGTGGGTGTGAGTTTATGCCATTGCCTGTATCTCCTAGTGGGATGTGTTTTGGGGGCTGTGTTGTCTTTCTGGCCGGTGATTTGAAAATCAATCAATGAATGGTCAGACCATGTCAGTGGGCTGGAGGCTCTATAGGTGATATTGGGGGAGTTAGAGTAAGAATTAAGTCTAGTGTGTGTCCTGCCTGGTGGGTGGGATCATTATTTATTTTAATTAATTCGAGCGTGGATAGATCTTTTAATAGAGAAACAGCATCTCTATTACCAAGGTTTTCAGCATGTATGTTGAAGTCTCCAAGTAGAAGGAAGTTTCTAGTTGAGATAACATGGGGTGAGATAAGCTCCATTAATTGAGGGGAAAATTTTGAGAGGGGTCCCGGGGGTCGGTATACGAGAGCACCTTTCCAGCTGAGTTGAGGGTGTAGGTCAGCTCTGAAGACTAGAATCTCCATAGTTTCGTTGCATTTGTGGTCAATAATGGAGATTTTAATCGGATCTTTATATATGATAGCTAATCCTCTTCCTACCTTGTGTGGTCTATCCAGTTTATGAATGTGATATCCCTCGGGGAGTGCTACAGCAATATCCGGATTAGAGCAAGGCTTAGTCCAGGTTTCCGTCAGAAAACCAATATGGGGGAGGGTAGAAGATAGCAGGTCCCATATGTGTGTGGCATGTTTGGGTAGAGATCTGACATTGGCCAGAAGCAATTCCAGCCTCTGTTGTTATGATGGGAGGTGTGCAGGGATCTTTCCTGTTTGCTAGTGGCAAGGGGTGGCCTAGTCTCTTAATTGAACGGGGTGTTATTGATTGCGTTTGTGTGGGACAATGCAGGTGTAGCGCATTGAAATCTGCATGTTTTGCATGCGAAGGGACCTTCTAAGGATACCGGTAGGGTGCAAATTTTTGTTGGGGAGAGAGGACAGTACTTATCTCTAATTCTTGTAAGTTCTTGACTGGAATATGTAAGGGAGATGTTACTCTTATTTGCCTGATCTGATGGAAAACCGGCAAAGATTCTGGCTCCTGGCTACGGCCTGGCGCGGACGGGCGCAGACAGGCTTGCCTTAGGCGCGCCTTCGGCGTGCCAGCGGCGCGCCCGCTGCGCGTCGTGCCCTGCATGAGTTTATATGGAGGCAGCTGCACTGCTAACCTCCCCAATCTCGAGTCCGCCGGAAGTAGCCTCTGAGATACTTCCGGTGGGTGTCCACTCCCTCTATACAATCGGAACGATCCGCGGTGGAACAGGGAGGCACCTAGCAATGAACAGAACAACGTGAGCAATACGAAGTGCAGTGAGTGAATTTTAAAAGTTAAAAAAGTTACAAAATACAGTTTGGCGCTTAGCGATAATAGCAGAGTGACATCCGATCTAGGAACCCTTTACCAGGCGCTCCTCGAGTAGCAGTAGCGAGCTTACTGTTCAGTTACAATCACCTAAGTGGCCACATGCGCGTCCGCTGCGCGTCGTGCCCTGCGATTGACTTTGATACATTGGTGATGGGAGGTTACCGAGCCGGTTTCCACGCGATGAGGATATGAACCGAAACATGCATCTGTCACCATAGAAACTTGCAGCCAATGGCTGTGTCTGAATCGGTTAGGATGCGGCTACTGCGTCTTTTGAATACTCACCCGAATCTGTCACCATAACAACTTGCAGCCAATGGCTCTGTCCGAATCGGTTAGGATGGGGCTACCGCGTCCTTTGAATACTCACCCGCATCTGTCACCATAAAAACTTGCAGCTAATGGCTGTGTCCGAATCGGTTAGGATGCGGCTACCGCGTAGTTTGAATACTCACCCGCATCTGTCACCATAACAACTTGCAGCCAATGGCTCTGTCCGAATCGGTTAGGATGCGGTTACCGCGTCCTTTCGATAATCGGTCGGCAAGGCAGACACTTCTGTAATTGATGTATTTTTGTGCATTTCATGTGTTGAATCAGTTTTTTCGAGATGAAATGGACCTTTACATGAATAGCTTACACTCCCATGAGGAGCTAACCTTGAGGGACACATGACACACTGATTTTGAGGCTAATACCACCATGATAAAAAACTTCTCCATTTATCCTCCTAAGCTTGGTCACAGTGCCAATGACTTTTTGGGGATGTACAAGTCCATTCCTGACATATTCACTGCATTTGGGGCATGTGTGACCCAGTGAGGCAATCAGTGTGATTTCTGGTTGTAAATGTTTGGTGTTTAAGTCATGGAGAAAGCATTTACCTTTGAATGAGTAGACCGTGACATTATGCAGCCACATCAGCTTGTGTTTGTTATCTGAATTACTAGTGTATCTTTGTGTCCCAGACTTAAGTGGATGATGGTGTTATATATGAAACTCCTACATTGTACATGTTTTGGGTATGTGATTGTATGTGTATAGCAGACATGACAACATGACAGTGTCCACCCTGTGACAGTAGTGTGCATGAGTCACATTGTGAGACGCTGTGTGTATTAGGTGTCCCACATATCTGGCATTACATGATCCTATTGTGGGTACCTTTTAACAATGTAATTGTTTTCACAAACCTATATCTTGGATAATTTGGTGGGGGGTTGTGGAGTATGTGATGCTTGATCACATGAACAGTGACAGACACTAGAGATTTTTACACTACAGCACTCTAATTGCTGTGCCACCATACCTTGGTAGCATGTCTGGGAAGGGTACTAATGCTGTGATATGTATCTAAGGTCAGCCTTTTTCATTGAAATGTGTACTTCCAATGTTCTGTTGCTTTATTTGTGTACAGATTTCATGTTCTGTTTGTCTCTATGCATGTTGCCTTGTACATTGTGAACTAACACCAAGTGTGTTTACACTCTACACATAAGTATCACAGGCGACCTCCAGTGTACAGGCCCTTTCCAGACCTACAGACCACGGAAGAACGTGAAACCATCAGGAAATACCGATTCACAAGGCCAATAATTGAAGAGTTGTCTGAGCAGTTGTCACCTCATTTGCAGCCTGGTCGCACATATTCAACTGTAAAGATGCCCAAAGTGAAGGTTATGGCAACATTACATTTCTTTGCCACGGGTTCATTCCAATACACAGTGGCAACATCTGGTGGAATGTCCCAAACCATGTTTAGCCATGTTCTTCAGGATGTGTCGGAGGCATTGCTCCGTTACCTGGACCAGTACATAGGGTTCCCGACACCTGGAGAGTTGTCAGACATTAAGGAGGAATTCTATGCCTTGGGACGGATACCCCATGTCATTGGCTCTATTGATTACACCTACGTTGCATTGATGCCACCACAGGCAAATGAGCAGCTTTATAGAAACCGAAAACATTACCACTCCATCAATGTCCAGGTGGTATGTTTGGCTGAAATGTCGATCTCCCACGTCTGCGCACGTTTCCCTGGATCGGCACATGAGGCACATATCCTGAGGAACAGCGTCATCCCCCATTTGATGTCTCAGCTGCAACGTGACCATGCCTGGCTTGTTGGTAGGTAATGTGGCATATGTATGTTGTGTTGGGTGTTGAATGTATGTCAGATAGTGCTCTGTTATCAGACAACTGAATCTTTTTTCTGTGTTCAATGTAGGAGACTCTGGATACCCCAACCAGCCTTGGTTACTGACACCACTCCATAACCCTGTCACCCCTGCAGAAGTGCGGTTTAATGAGGCCCATGGTAGGACCCGGTGAGTCATGGAGCTGACTTTTGGGCTACTGAAGACCGATCCAATGTGGGACAGTTCAATGACAGTCAACAAACTGAATGCTTGGCACACAATTGAGGATATCAGGGGCAGATTGTCACTTCCTGGGGGTGATGTATTGCCATCTGTCTCTCAAGGATTCTTCTACGGACGACCCTTTCCACGTTTTTTGGGGGGACCCTCAGGTGCAGGCAGCTCGGTGCTGGGGACTCTCCGCTAGAGTCCACATCCCTCCCTGTGACTTGTGCTGATGTTGATGTACCGGATGTTGTGGGCACACAGGGAGGTGTGGACATGCTGTTGGCAATCTGGCGGAGGCAGGTGACAATGTCCCAGTGCACCGCAGTCATGTCATCCATTTCATTCATGAAACTGTCCAGTTTTTGATTTTGGGCTGCCTGCAGTTGTTCAATGTTCCTGAGGATCCCAACGACCTGGCCAAATTCTCCCTGACAACCCTCGTAGACGTTGAGGATCCGGGAGAGGTTTCGGTGCTCCTCATCAGCAGCACCAGCTGCATGATGGCCCAGGTCCCCACGGCCCCTCCCACCACCCCTACCCACCCGAGCCTAGCGTGTATGCTCTCAGCACCGGCGAATATTTATAACCGCCCTCAGCCTGCTTAATATACCCCTTTATTGGCGCTCTCCCCTAGCTGCTTACTCAAGTAAAAAGCAACTTCAGTAATTTTTTCGCCCGTTCCTTAAACTATTACAGTTCTTTGAAGAAATTCCTACTGTGAATAATTTCTCTACCATCCGGTTCTTTAATTTCCACTCAATTCCCTTTCTTGACTTTAAAATGATGTTCTTCCTTGGACTCCTTGATTAATATACCAGTCATATGGAAAAATTAATTATTTCCGTATAGGGAGCTAAATTTCCTCCTACTTAAATGTATTTAATATTATGTTTGAATGCACATATACAGGGTCTATAATAAATGTGTTCCCGTTTCCCTCCACCCCCTTTCCATTTCAGCTAGCTCACCATTGTCCTGAAGATGAACCCCAATAATTGGGTTCGAAACACCGTCGACCATTCTACAACATGAACTCCTCATAACTTGTATAAATCATTTAGGGAGTTCTACTATATTGTTGTCAATGCGATGTCTTTTTAAAATTCACTTTCACCATTTCACAGCACGCTTTCTTTCACTTATTGTGTGAGCACCCAAAAACAAAAAACAAAAAACAAAAACATTTTTTTGCGAATAACTATATGTCATCCTGTGACCTACATGACCCTGTACAGACTCCTTTTCTTGCTCCCTATTTAATTAACTTCATTTTTGAAAAAAACAGTGCCCCCCTCTGGGTCACCCTTCTTGTTTTTGGACCTCTTTAGGTCACACCTGAACCATTGTTCTTAAAAATCCAGTTGGTAGTAGCACAGTCAACACTGAGCCTCCTTCCTCGTTGACAGGGGTGTTGTTGTCCTCCAACTCCAGAGTGCCCTGTGTTGCTGTGCTGTCGGCTGTGGCTTGGGCTGCTGTGTCCGTCAGGGTAGGGGTCAGCTGGGTGTTGTCTGCTGAGGTGGGAGTGGTCACAGAGGATCCTGCTGTAGCCACTGCTGGTGCTGTGGGCTGAGCCAAACCTGATGTGCCAGGTAGTTCCTCGTCGTCTAAGGAGTGTTGAGAGACATCTACGCCAGAGAAGTCCTGGTCGACCAGAGTCTGGGACTGGCTGTCCTGGTTGGTTCCAAGGGTGTTTCCAGCTCGCCCTGTGGGTACATTAAAGACACAATGATTGATGTGAATGTCCACAGCCCCTCAAATCATACCTATTACATAGGCTACTGAACCTAATGATGAGTTAATGAACATAGATTGTCCTTCTTCAGTCATGATGCTGGCCTATGTTTTTGGTGGACAATGTAATTCAGGCAAGATGGGGATTAATGAACATGTCCAGCTATGTGCATAAATGGGCATGTTGTGTTTAGTTCACATTATATGTCCAAAGGCATTGACTGGTTTGTGACACCCTGTGAATGACACAGGTGGGTTTTTGTTTTCCACATCTGTACTTTCACAGTGACATACGTACTCTTTATCTCCAAATGTAGGTTTTGTTTGAGGCCTGTGTTCTGGGCTTAGTGCTTGTCTTTAACAGTCACATAGGTCTGGCTGCCTACACACTCACAGTCTGTTTATTAACCCAGAAATGTTGTGAGTGATGTGCTTATTGTTCTTTCTCATCTCATTATACACAAGTGAATGGCTGTGATGAGCCAAATGTGTGTTCGGTTAGCTTTGTGCCTGCACAGATTATGTATTTTGTACATTGACTCCATAGTCAGATGAAATCACAAACTGTGCTTTCTACCATTTGTGGCAGACCACTTTAATGAACTGACGTTTGAGTGCTTAGGCTCTATATGTGAAACTGATACTCCTCCTCCCACACAGCACAACCAGGCCACCAGGAAGAGTGTTGTTCAGACAGTGGTGGGTAGTGTACTTGCAAGATGGTTGTCACTGGAGGCTGGTGTTTGTAGCACAAAGGCAAATTTGGTAGTTGTGTTAGGTTTTGACAGCAGTCCCCAGTGTCAGCCATCTTTCTAGTACACATCAACTCACTGTCAGGTAGACTTAGGCCCCAATGAAGTGGTTGTGCTGTGTGTGTAGAGGAGTGTTTGCTGTTATTCCGACTCCCATTAGGACTGGTCCTACATACTCCCTCCCAACCAGCCAACCTGGAACTATGCTTTATTACCAGAGAGTGGCAATGTACTTGCAAAATGTCTGACACTGGGTACAGATGTCTGCCTTGAGACTACCTCCCATCAGGGCCTTGTGCTCCTCACACCACTCTCCAGTGTCATCCATCTTGCCAGTCCATTTACACTCACTCTCAGGAAAGTGGAGTCCCAGGTGGGCTGTTTGGGATGGGTGGGAAAGTGTGTGTGGGCCCAGGCATGGTGGTAGTTTTATTGACAACAAATACGCATTCTCCCACACAGCACCGCTAACTCCTCTGTGCCTATGCGTACCTCACAGTGAGGAGGAGTGGACTATCAAGTTAGCTGACACTGCTGCATGGTGTTGAAGTTGAAGGCAACTCCCATCAGGGCCTTGTGCTCCAAACACCAGTCCCCAGTCTCAGCCATTTTGGCAGTACATTTCCACTCACTGTCAGGAAGGCATGGTTCATAGTGGGCTTGTGGTGCTGGGTAGGAGGAGGAGTGTTTGCAATGTTCAGATTTCACATCAGTATACACACTCTTTCCACCGTGCAAAAACAGCACCCCTGGAACTATGCTTTCCTGAGAGTGAGTGGATATGTACTGGCAAACCTGGCTGACACTGGTGCCTGGTGTTTGTAGCATAAGGCCCTGTTGATAGTTGTGCAAAAGTCAGACACCAGTGCCCAGTGTCATGCATCCTGCTAGTACATTTTGCAACACTGTGGGTAAGCTTAGTTTCTGTTGGGCTGTTTGTGCTGGGTGGGAAGGTGTATGTTGGACAGGGCCCGATGTGAGTGTGGCCATTACAAATACTCCTCCTCCCACCCAGCCCAGCTCACTCCTCTGAGACTATGGCTAACTGGCAGTGAGGGGAAGTATAGTAGCAAGGAGACTGCTGCTTCGTGTTAAACTTGAATCCAAATTCACAAGGCCTTGAGCACCAAACACCACGGAACAGTGTCAGCCATTTTGCTAGTGCGCTTCTATTCACTGTCAGGTAGCCATTGGCCCAGATGAAGTGGTTTCGGATGGGTGGGTGGAGGAGTGTTTGCCATTACTCCAACTCCCATCAGGCTCTGTCCTACATACACTCTTCCCACCCAGAGAAAACTGACCACATTGCAGAATAGTTTGCTGACAGTGATTGGAAATGGATTATCAAGATGTGTGACACTTGTGCTTGGTGTCTGAGTTGGCCACAAATCCCAACAGGGCCTTGTGCTCCACACACAAGTCTCCAGGGTCATCTATCTTGCCAGTACATATCCATTTACTGTCTGGTAAGCTGAGTTGCATGGGTGCTGTTTGGGTGGGGGAATGCTTGTCCTGACTAAGCCTGGGCGTAGTACTACGCTCCGCTTACAGAGCATGCGTAGTTTGTGCTACTACACACATTGCATGTAGCACAGTGCAAAAACTGTGCTAATTGACGTAGCGTAGCAGTATAACAATCAACATCTACAAATACTTTGATAAAGCAATTTTACATGCTAAAAAGCATATAACCAGTTCACAAAAATGAACTTTGAGAATGAAAATATCAGGCAATGAGAGAGGAGATGATTTTGGGGTCCCCCCTAACCTAGGGGGAGGACCAAGCAGATGCCTTGAACACAAAGAGCATATCATGCTGAATGATTCAGTGGTGGTCCCTTTCTCCTAGGACCACCCCAAGCACAGTTATGGGCAAAAATACAATCCCAACCAAAGGCCCTGCAAAGCATTATGGGGCGAGATTAGCAGTGGGCAGTGAATATTATAGTGTCCAATATCAAAATAATTCTATAAAGAGCTGCAGTTCAACTAGTCGTTACTAGATGTCCCTCACGAGTCAAATGCAAAAGCATTGAAATTATTAATACATCAAGCTTCAGTTCCACTAGTCGTTACCAGATGTCCCTCACGAGTCAAATGCAAAAGCATTGAAACCCTTTCATGAAGCTTTTGCATTTGACTCGTGAGGACATCTAGTAACGACTAGTGAGAACTGCAGCTTGATGTATTAATAATTTCAATGCTTTTGCATTTGACTCGTGAGGGACATCTAGTAACGACTAGTTGAACTGCAGCTCTTTATAGAATTATTTTGATATTGGACACTATAATATTCACTGCCCACTGCTAATCTCGTCCCATAATGCTTTGCAGGCCTTTGGTTGGGATTGTATTTTTGCCCATAACTGTGCTTGAGGTGGTCCTAGGAGGAAGGGACCACCACTGAATCATTCAGCATGATATGCTCTTTGTGTTCAAGGCATCTGCTTGGTCCTCCCCTAGGTTAGGGGGGACCCCAAAATCATCAACTCTCTTACTGCTTGTTAATTTATCCTTTTCACTTTTGTGAAATGACTATATGCATTTTAGCATATAAAGACAGAGATACTTATTGTATCTTAACTTGCAAGATGCCGTTGGCAATTATTGCACAGTGCAGACAAGCACACAACTATGCAATTTGCGTAGCTATGCATAGTTCAAAGTGTACTTCGCGTAGCTATGTGTAGTGCTACTACGCAAACTAGGCCCATGGTTAGTCCTGACTACATCTCCCATTAGGCTCAGCCCTCCACACATCTTCCCACCCATCCCAACTAGCCTCTCTGGGACTCTGCTTTCCTGACAGTGAGTGGCAATGTACTTGCAAGATGTCTGACACTGGTGCTCATAGTTGACCACAAATCCCATCAGGGCCATCTGTTCCAGACACCAGTCCTCAGTGCCAGCCATCTTGGCAGCACATTGCCACTCACTGTGAGGCAAGCAGAGTCCCAGGTAAGCTATTTGGGATGGGTAGGAAGGTGTGCATCAGACAGAGCCTAATGGGAGTTCTGGTGACAGCAAACACTGATTCTACCAATCCAGCACAGACAGCTCATCTGGGCCAATGGCTGGCTGCCTGCCAGTGAATAGAAGTGTACTAGCAAGATGGCTGACACTGTTGGATGGTGTTTGAAGCACAGGGCCTTGATGGTAGTTGGCTTCAAGTTCAACACCAGTCACCAGTGTCAGCGACCTTGCCAGTACACTTCCCCTCACTGTGAGGTAAGCATATGCACAGAGGAGTTAGCAGGAATGGGTGGGAGGATGAGTATTTGCAATGGCTACAACTCACATCAGGCCTTGTCCCACACACACCTTCCCACCCAGCACCAAAAGTCTACCTGGAACTCAGCTTCCCAACAGTGAGTGGGAATGTACTTGCAAGATGTCTGACACTGATGACTGGTGCCTATTTGTCCACAACTCCCAGCAGGGCATAGTTGTCCAGACACCAGTCCACAGTGTCAGCCATTTTGTCAGTACATTTCAACTCACTATCAGGTAAGCATGGTTCCTGGTGGGCTTGTTGGGCTGGGTGGGAGGAGGAGTATTTGCACTGACTTCAACTCCCATCATGCCCTGTCCTCTACACACCTTCCCAGCCAGCCCAAGCAGCACACCTTGGAGTATACAGTCCCTGAGAGTGAATGGAAATATACTAGCAAGATGACTGACACTGGGGCCTGGTGTTTCTAGCACAGGGCCATGATGCTATTTGGCTCCAAGTTCAACACCATGTAGTAGTGTCAGCCATCTTGCAAGTACACTTCCCCACACTGTCAGGTAGCCATAGGCCCAGATGAGCTATTTGGGATGGGTGTGAGGAGGAGTGTTTGGTCTTACTACAACTCACATCAGGCATGGGCCCACATACACACCTTCCCACATAGCTCAAACAGCACACTAGGAAGAGTGGTGTTCATACAATGAGGGGTAGTGTACTGTCAAGATGTCTGACACTGTTGCCTGGTGCCTGAGTTGACTACAACCCCCATCATGGCCTTGTGCTACAAACACCATGCACCTGTGCCAGCAATCTTGCCAGTACATTTCCACTCACCGTCAGAGACAGCATAGTCCCAGGTGTGCTGTTTGAGCTGGGTGGGAAGGTGTGTGTGTGTGAGACAGAGCCTGATGGAAGATGTAGTCAGTGCAAACACTACTCCTCCCAGGCAGCCCAACCAGGACACCAGGGAGAATGATGTCTTGACAATGAGGGGAAGTGTACGTTCAAGATGTCTGACACTGGTGCCTATTGTTTGACTTGACTGCAATGCCCATCAAGACCTTCTGCTCCAGACACCATGCAGCAATGTCAGCCATCTTGCTAGTACATTTCCCCTCACTGTCAGGAAAACATAGTTTCATGTGGGCTTGTTGGGCTGTGTGGGAGGAGGAGTGTTTGGTGTCACTACAACTCCCATCAGGCCTGTGCCCACACCACCTTCCCAGCCATCCCAAACAGCCTACCTGTGACTCAGCTTTCCTGAGAGTGAGTGAAAATGTGCTGGCAAGATGACTGGCGCTGGTGACTGGTGTTTAGAGCACAAAGCCTTGCTGTGAGTTTTTAAGAAGTATGTACATGGTAGGAATTTTATGCCTTTTAATTTTCATTGCAGGTATGTTGTTTATCAATATGACATACACATCACATACTCATTTACTCTAGTTTGGTTTTTATTTCAAAAGTCATTTGTATCACTGTCCTTTGCAGAGATGTCTATGGAGGTGTATTTGGTAACGTTATTTGAATGTGGTGTAGGTACTTACCAGACTCTGGTGCTTCTGGTAGTCCATAGACGCTCTCCGGCAGAAGAATGGCACGCACCTTCTACTCCTAGGAAATGAAGTGCACAGGTGGTGCAGGAGGCCCACCAACAGTTTGCTGGATCTGGGCGTGTTCTCTGGCCAGCAGTTTTTTTACACTACTTCACACATCTTAGTACCTACTCCTGATATCATCCATTGTGCGCAGGATAGACGCTTCAGCGTTCACCTTGTTGACCATCCTGTCTCACATCCTATTTCTCTGGGAAAGGGGTGTCTGTTGGACTAGGTTCCCATATAACTGTGGCTCTACTCTAACTATTTCATCTACAAGCACTTCCAAATCCTTCTATGTGAACCATGGCTGCTTCCTTGGGGCCATGGTACGGGTGAGGGTGAATGTGAAGGTGAGGGTGAGTGTGAAGGTGAGGGTGAGTGTGAATATGAAAAAGAGTGTGTTTTTGTAAGAATTGTTTAAAAATAAAATGTGTGCAAGTTGTGTGGTGGATAAAGTTTGAGTGCATGAGGCAGAGAGCAGGGAATGTGTGGCAAATCCTGTGCCCTATCAGCAGTTCTGTTAGAGCAAAGGATCATGGTCATGTTTTTGGCCCATTATATAGGTGGATTGGTGGGTGTGGCTAATATTTGATTTTTTTTGGGGGGGTATTTTGGTGGTGCCAATGCTTGTTTTGACTGGTTTTATTAGTTTCCAATTGATATTTGTAACACGACCCGACACGGATCAGAAACTGTGTCGGATGCATCGTCATCCGTTCGCAGGGTAAACTGAGTCTGATTTGTCACAGGAATGCTATTCTTCAGCGTTTCCGTACTAGTCGGTCACGTCGAGCTTGTTTCCGGACAATTCTGTCGTGCGGATTGCTTTCCTACCGACTGGGTAGGAGTTTAACATGCAATTCATCCTAATCCGTCATTCGGGAAGCTCGTGGTCGAGTCGTTCGGAAAGCATTCCGGAACCGATGCGGTAGGAATGCTTTCCTGGCGAGATCGTAATCAGCCCCTTAGTAAGAGGTGGTACACTGACTTGAATCAATTTGTTACCTTTAGAGTGGTTCCGTGTAAGCTGTTTGTGCTTTACAAATAAACAATGTTTATGCAATGATGTTCTTTGTATCGATTACAAAGCAAACCCTTCCCCGTCTCTGTCGTCCATGTCCTTACCTATGTGTGCTTATGAACAATGGCGTGTTTTTTGCTACACAAATGCCAAAGCTGTGTTTTGTTAATTTTTGCTTAACTGGATGAAACAATTACACACTGTAGCATCACCCTAAGGCAACGTGCATATCCTGAGGTATTCATTTTGCAGGGCGAGCCATCCCACCTCATTCTCCTCCCCACAACAAATGGGTCTGATTTGTTCCTGAACAGCACATCTACTACTAACACAAAAAAAAAAAATAGTGGTTAAAGCATGTTATCATTTTACAGTGAACAATTAATCTTGTCGGTTTTTTTCTGCTGAAGTGTGGACCCTGCCTTGAGCGGGATCCAGGTCAATTAGTGTCTGTTGCACCCAGCTGGAGATGGTCCTGGATTCACACATCATTCTGTCACAAGAAACGTTGGCGACAATGAGTCGCTGAGCGCATTTTCATGCCTTCTTTAAATAAGACCTTCCATTAAGTCAGTCATTTTATCTGTTTAAAATATATATCATAGCTGATATTGAGTACACTCTCATGCCCTAATATATCTGAGGTGTAATCCATCTACAACCTCCTGGAGTTAGCACAGACTGCTCGCTAACTCTACTCTTGGAAAGTGAAGTGTAAAACTGAGTCACTTAGAGCTAGATGTACGTACAACTGAAACTGCTGGTCGCAATTTGCAACCGGTGCTTTTGCGATCCGTGTGGTAATTTGTGAAGCGACCTATGTGCTAATAGGCCATTTTGCAAATCACCGATTTGTAGTGGGTCGCAATTCCACCTACCTCAAGAATATTAATGAGGTAGGTCGCAAATTGTGACCCACTAGAAATCGCAGCCATTACATCATGACTTTTAATTAAAAAAAAAAAAGAATTTAAATTCAAACTGTTTTTCTTAAAGGAAAACGAGATGTGTTAAAAAAAAAATTAAAAGTGTCATTTTTATTTTTTAAGAGTCCATTGGACCACTGCCTACTCTTAAAAAATATTTCCCTTAACATTCACAAAGGGAAAGGGGTCAAAAAACATTAATACATAAAACTACGATTCGGTATTTGGAAGGGACACCCTTCCAAATACTGATTGATATTATATTGCAAACCCAAATTGAGATTTAGTAATGTGTTACTGAATTGCAAATTGGGTTTGATAGATTAGAAATAGCCTTTTTAATGTTGCAAACGGCCTTTGCGACTGCAAAAAGGCTTTGTACGTCTAGCCCTTGCTATTTATTGGGAATTAAATAGTATCATTAGGTCCTGGCAAAACATTTGCAAAACACAGTATTTCCCACAACTACAGTTCTGCCTCCTAGAAAAAAGACCCCCAAACCTTCTGTCTTCAGCCTTGCCTCCAAATATTAGGAGCACTTTGGAAAACGAAGCCATTTTGGTAGTAAGTGCTGTAAGCAACCTTGACAGGCGCTCTAACAAATTGGGCGATTCACTGGGGGAGGCAGACAGCACCAATCCCCCACTAAATGTGTTCCAGTGGTTCTATTTTAGACATGGAATTATATAACTTGACATGGAATCCCCATTTTGCAATGAACTGGTAATAAACACAGCATTAACAAGCAATACCAAAGTCAATAGGACTGGCTTTAATGTGGTAAGACAAGAAAGACAGGCATGTAGAAAAGCTATTTGTTTGAGATAGCCACATTAAAGCTAAAGGTAAATGGCGTAATGTGCGTTCACGAAATTATGCGCAATTACGGGGAATACACATCCATCGTTTAGCTGTCTATGTTAGCATGAAATGCGCCCTTGCATCAATTTTTGAGGCAAAGACGCATTTTGTGGTAAAAAGTAGTACGAAAAACAGAAGCACCTGAGCAACAGCTGCTCACATTCTGACTGCTCTTATTTTCCTGACTGCTCAAGGTAAGATATTGCCACCAATGGAATGTAATTACGTAATGTGGTGTAATTTCATAAATTTTGTGTAACAAGCGTAATGTGAAATTCCCAAAATTACGTGAATTATGCCCACACAATTTTAATCTCTTCTGGGCCTACTTTTAGCCAGACCTATTGGCTTTGCCTATGCTAGTTTTTTTAATGCTAGCACACACACAATTTCTTTCACACCCATGTCCGCATCACCCTTTCTCTTTTGTTGTGTTATGATGACTTGTATAGCACAGTAATCACCCGAGAGGGTAACCAGGCACTTACACACACAGCACTGAAACACACAGTTGTCTTACAATCACAAACATATAAGAACATAATAGTGGTGGGAGTGGTAGCAGTAGTGATGGTGGTAGTGGTAATAGTAATGGTCATAATGGTAGCCACAGTAGTGTTGGTGTTGGTAGTAGCAATGGTAGTGGTAATGATCATGTAATGGTGGTGGTGCTGGTATTGATAGTAATGGTGGTAATGGTGATGGTGGTAATTGTATTGGTAATGATGGTGGTGGTTATAAGGGTGGTGGTGCTAATGGAGGAGCTGGTGGTGATTGTGGTGGTGGTAATGGTGGTAAGGATAATGGTAATGGTAGCTATGTTAACAGTGATTGTTGTGAAAATGGAGGTGGGGTAGCGATGAGGGTAGCCGTAAAGGTGGCTTTGATGGCGGTACTGGTCTATTGGTGGTGGTAATAATGATGGTGTTAGTGCTGGTAACAGTGGCGGTGAATGTATTGCTTTTTGGTAACTGTTAGATTTGGGGGTCTCTAGTTGGCAGAGGTATGTACCTTTGTCCAAATAGGGACCCTTGAGTCTAGTCAGGGAAAGTAGGTACACTCCCGAAATAACCCCTGCTCACCCTCTTGGTAGCTTGGCACGAGCAGACAGGCTTAGTTCAGAGGCAGTGTGTAAAGCATTTGTGAACACATACAGTAATCAAGTGACAACACTACAAATGGACACCACACAGGTTATATATTTATAAAAATAGGTATACTTTATATAGATTTATCACAAGACCATAAACGACAAAAATAATCCACAATACTGTTAAGAATACTTAGTTCTGATCAAAAGGCTTCATTCAAGGTTCTGTGCGAGTCGGTAGCCTCCTCCGGCTACGGCGATGTCGAGAACAAACAGAGTCTAACAAATCCAGCTGACCGCGTCGAGACGGGCCAACACAGCGTAGACAGACTCGGTCACAGTACCTTTTACTTGAAGCGGCAGGCACGGGCGTGCGAGCCGGATGGCTGTTCGTCGCGGTCGCGATGCAAAAATGGAAGCGTTGCAGGACGCGTTGTCCCTCGATGCGGTGCAGGCAGCGGCTCGTTGACGTCGTCGAGACGGAGTCGGTGAGACCAGGGCCGTGCGTTGCAGGGCGAGACGGTGCTTCGATGCGGTGCTGGCAGGTTGCGGTGCGGCGACGGAGCCGGATTCAGGAGCTGGCGTCGATCAGTCCGGACAGCGGTGCGAGCCGGGCGGTGCGTCGCAAAGCGTGCGAGCGGTGCCCAACTCCGGTGCGGTCACAGGACTCGAACTCAGCAGCAGTGACCGTGTCGGTCGGACCAGTTCGATTCGGCGTAGCGAGCGTTGCAGGGCGCGTTGTCCCTCGATGCGGTGCAGGCAGCGGCTCGTTGGCCGAGTCGGTGAGACCAGGGCCGTGCGTTGCAGGGCGAGACGGTGCTTCGATGCGGTGCTTACAGGACACCGAGTCGGTCGTGAGAGTCGGTCACAGCTCCCTACCTCTGTAGCCACTGAAACAGAGTTTCCAGCAGCAATTCACAAAGGGGGTGAAGTCCAATGGTCCTGGGACTTCGGTCAGGGGGCAAGCTCTCTTCCAAGCCCTTGGAGATCCTTCACAAGTTGATGAAAGTCACAGCAAAGCAAAAGTTCCTTTCTCCTCTCTTTGGCAGTCAGGCAAACCACTGCAGGCCAATCCCCCAAGCAGCACTTCAGGCTTAGGGATAGTCTCTCCTCAGTTTCTTCTTGGTTCCGCTCCTCAGCAAAGGTTTCTTCTTGTTCCCAAAAGTGATCTGATTTTCCTGGGGTCTGGGTGCCCCTCTTATACCCTGATTCTCTTTGTTCTCTGGAGGCAGAGAGGCCTCTGCCTAGTCCAAAACCAGTTCTGGTCAGTTCTGGAGCACTTTGTTTTTCTGACTCCTTCTTTCCTTTCAGAATGTGGGGCAGAGTGCTCAGCCGCCCGGCAGGAGGTGGAGCCAGCATTGTGGAAGGCAGGCACAGCCCTATTCAGACCCAGGTGCAGCTCCTCCCTCCACTCTGGATGCAGATCTTTCTATTCAGCCCTGCGCTGACTCACCCTGTCTCCTGTAGCCACCCCCAGCCCCTGTCACTCAATCTCCAGACAAGGAATACACAACCTAGCAGAGGCAGGCTTGGATAGTTAGGCAAGAAAATACCCACTTTCTAAAAGTGGTATTTTCGAACACAGAATGTTAAAACCAACTTCACTAAAAGATGTATTTTATCATCCTGAGTTCAGGCATACTAAATTCGTTTTTCTACCATGTTCCCTGGGTCAGTTCTGACTATAAGGTGTAATAGTCAGTCTGCCCATTCTGGCCTATGGGGAGCAGGTAGCCTTGCAATAGTGAAGAACGAAAATGGCTGTAATTCACTATTAGGACATGCCACACACACCAGGGCATGTCCTACCTTATACTCACAATGCACCCTGCCCTAGGGCCTACTTTAGGGGTGACCAACATGCAGTAAAGGGAAGGTTTAGGGACTGGTAAGTGGGTGTACTCACCAAGTCGACATGGCAGCCCGAGGCTGCACACAGGCTCTGCGATGGCAGGCCTGAGACACATTTACAAGCCGCTTCTGTGGGTGGCACAACCAGTGCTGCAAGCCCACCAGCGGCATTGGATTTACAAGCCCTGGGCACACTGAGTGCGCTGTACTAGGGACTGACAAGTAAACCAATCATCCAATCATGGAGTCACTAATACATGTATCCATTAACGATAGGGAGCACTTGCACTTTGGCACTGATTAGCAGCGGCAAAGTGCCCATGAGCATCTAGTCCAGCAGAAACATATCGGCAACCGTGGAGGCATTACGAAAAAATGGAAGGGAGACCCACGCCAAGGATGCCAGGTCTAACAGTAACTGTGGTAGTGAAGGTAGTGGTATTGATGGTAAGTAAGTACATTTTTATTGTACAGTTAATTAAAACCTTAACAAGCATCTGTCAATTGCACAATTTCATAGTAAAAGTACATGTAGTGACACATTACCATTGTGGCAAATCAAGGATAAAAAAGCCACTATTGAATAAGAGAGATAAAAAGCTATTAAAATGCGGCTAATGATATGAGCGTAAAATTAGCCTGAGCGCTGGCCCGGTCCCCGTCTGAAAGTGCAAAGTTTCCAGGAGGGTATCTTAGGTCTTGGGAAAGCAAGACAAAGTAAAGTGCCATGTGCGCGGGTGACTTGAGGCCGAAGGCAGGGCAGCCAAGGAAGCATTTGGCGGGCAATTTTGTTACTCAAAGCCTATATGCTTGGGTGAGGCGCCTGCAATGTTGCGCTGACCTTAGGAGCAAGTAGCGGAGTCTGTATGCACAAAGTTGCCTCACGATCTATAATCAATAGAGTCCGGGTGCTAGTTAAAATTCGTGCTTAGTGAATGCAGGAAAGTGCATGATGTGCTAAGCTATGGTTCATGGCAGATTAAACATAAAATAAGTTAAAAATAATGACTGGCAGCTATTGCAGACCTGTGGTTAGCAGCGTGGCCTGGCCATTCGGCCTCTTAATCGTGTGCTTAGCAGCGGTCTAGTTCGGGCAGCCGGTAACAGTGTACAGGTGTACCGGAAAAAGTGCTTGGTGCATGAGCGGCATTAAGAGTAGGTGCAAGGCATTAAGAGTTGACCCACCACATGGCCTTGAGCTATCTTATTCATCATTTCAGTTCAACAATTGATTAAAGCCTATAAAACAGAAAAACAGTAGAGTAGATAAATTCCTAAGTGTCCATTAAAAGGATACAAGGAGCTAATTGTACAAAAGGCGGGAGTTTCAAGGAAGCAACTGAGCCCTGCTAGCTTGTTTGTAAGATTGTTGCCGCTGTCTCTGCGACTTTAAGTCCCTGGTCCAGAAATTAGCAGTAGGGACCGATTTGCAAGCTGGAACCTAATTCCCTCCGGATTACTTGGTCCTCTTAAAGTGCAGGAAGTGTGCAGATTACCGGCGCTGAGCTTCTTGATGCGGTGATGGTACGAGCATGGACCTTCTCGGTAAGGATCATGGAACTCGGTTCCGCGCTGCTTCTGGAGCGCTATTGTCTGCTAGTCCTTCTTTCTGTTTCTTGAAGTGGACTTCCGTGGCTACTAGGAATTTTACCAAGCAGCAGCTCAGTTGGACATCATCGCCGAGGAAGCTTGCCAGCACCGCTTGCCTGCAGGACCGTATATATTTTTTGTTGAAGAGCGGTCTCAGGAGTGTCCGGTGTTCCTGTAATAGCTCCCCGCATACGGTGATAAGGTGTACTATGTGCTCTTCGCCATCCCCACAAAGTCGGCAAATTGCTGGCATCGAAGGGCGTAGTCACGGCGGCAAGTGATTTGCGGAGGGCAGCAGCCCAAAACGAAATTTCAAGAACTTCTCTTTCATATTTTTGGAGAAGCTAGTGTGGAGATATGCTTGAGGCGAGGGTTTGGTATAAGATTATATGGTGAGCCAGCCATGTGCACGCTCTGCCAGGGAGGCTTTATCTTGCAAGAGGGATTCTTTCTTAACTATATTATTAACCGCTTTTTTAAAACTTGCAAGGGTCCCTGGTTGTTCCCATAGTTGCCGTAGGCCCAGCTGATTAAGAGCGGCCTCCAAGTAAAGTCTAGCAGAGCAGGCCTCTTTGGCTTGTAGTTCTTTCCACAGAAGGGCGTTTAGCGTTTCCGGTTCTCCCCTTCTGATTTTGTGCCAGCGTTTGATAAATGTTCCTTTGCGTGCCTGCTCTTCTCTTGGTAGCCCAAATTCTAGCCTCATTTGTGCGGGGAATGTATATCCCGGCAAGCCAAAGATCATTCGCAGTGCTCTCGCTACGGTGCCATCTAATGTATCAGCGTCCCTCCCTCTCATAGCTTCGCTACCATAGGTGATAGATGGAATTAATTTTGCCTGGATCACCCTTGTTAGAGGGAGGAAGCTTGGGCCAGTGATCTTATTTTTTAGATTCCTTAACGCCACTGCTGTCATTATTCCTCTCCTTTTTATGGCCTCGCACTGGGGCTTGTAGTTGCCTTTATTGCCGATGATGACCCCCAAGTATTTGTATTCTAATACGGTCTCCAGCTTGCGCGATGCCAAGTACCAGTTATTTGTTGTTTTTGATTTGTGAGTGTTAACACACATAACTTTGTTTTTTTCTTGGTTGATACTGATGGAGCAGGGTAAACAAATTAATTTTGTACCCCTTAGAAATTAATGACCTCATAATAATTAATGATACTAACCGTTTGAATTTCATGTATTAACCAACAAACGCACCTTTTTAGTAAACACTACACATGGGTAATATGCTAATTTGTGCAAAACTTAATCTATTTACAAATGTGAAGTTAAATTAACCTTAGTATTGTGATTTGCGTACTAATTAGAGTGAATTGCATGATTTGTGTTGCTTAATAGAATTGTATTGTGGCAAAGAATGCAGATGGTAAGTAAAATGGCTTTAAAATGTCGCTTCTGCTAGGTAACACCTAACACGGGTCTTTAGAATGGCGGGTGGTAAACAGAAAGGCTTATTTTCTTTGTTCTAATTTCGGTTGTGTTTGTTCTTATGATAGTTCGTTCGGGCCTGCTAGGCCATGCTTCAAAAACGGCTGCTGGAAAGGATGAGATCACGTGAGATGACTAAGATGGCATCCGCGCAAATACGGAAGTCCCAGTCACGTGAATGCGGCCTGTGCCCGGAGTGAGAGATGTCAAGGTCAATCCGACCTACAATGAAGAATGTGCCAAGAGATTCAGCATGTATTCTTGGGAATGGATGGGAAAGAACCGACTGACAATGGATGAACTAAAATGTGACCATCAAAGATCGCTACAAAATGAATGGACAATTTGGACTACTTTTGACCATAGAGTCATAAGACTTATTGTATGCTTTATTGTCCCCAAACCAGTTTGAACAAGGAGGGCGATGAGGTGACCATCTCCACCCCTCCAATGGACCAATTAGCGTGATTCTGGCCCCTAATAATTGCAACTTTTATGTGTAGTAAGCCAGAGAATAGGGTATAAGAGAGTCTGCTCTTACGTGGGTTGGTGGCTGTTGCTGTTGGTGTTTTTACCATGCCGCTTCTTTATTTTTCATTTTTCCACCTTGATGCTGCGAAAGACTCTGTCATTTTGGACTTTGAACTTTGACTGGGGAAGGAACGAGATCGTTGCGGGAATTTTGCCCGGGAGGTGCGTCCGAGGAGGTTAGCGGGACAGTCAGTCAGTTTGGGAGTCCTATTCTGTGATCTGTGGTTTATCTTCCTTTGGTGAACCATTTTTGTCATCGCCCCATGGCCGAGGGTAATGCATCATTTTCACTTTTCCTAAACTTTTCTTAAATGCTTATTGATATATTAAATGTTTTTGTTTAATAAAGAATTTCACTTATTTGATTGAAGAATTTAGATAAAATTCTATTCTAACTTTAAAATGAGTCTGTGGTTCTATAATAAATTTATGATTTATAAATGTTAAAGGTTTTAATTGTGATTGAGCTGGTCTTAATCACCATCAACTTATTCTACTAGTTGGTCCATCGACCGAATAGCGGAGTACCTTGATGTTTAGAACCGACAGGATCAAACGTTAATGCATAGAATGTATGGATTATTATTCTGTCAAATTTAACAAGGTATCCCGTTGATCCAGCAGCACATTCTCCTTAGCGTATAATCGAGAGATTGAATGAATGTATGTATGCGTGTCATGGGCCCCACCGACATAAGTTTTAAATGACAATAGGTTGCGCACGTGTTTTACCTGGATTGTTGTCCTAAGGAGCAATTTATATTAACCGCGCTGGATCAATACTAAGCAGGTTGGTTTCCGAGTATCGCGACGTGATGTCCAGCAAACGTTGTAGACCTACGGGGGTCCGGCTAATAAGCAACAAGTTGTCCGCATAAAATAGGTTGGATAACTGGGAGTCCCCTAGCTTGGGTGCGTGCGAGTTGCTTTCGTTCAACAGAACTGATAGCTCTGCCATAAAGAGATTGAAAAGTGTCGGTGCAAGCACGCAGCCCTGTTTTACCCCTGTACTTGTTGGGATCTTCCTTGTTAAATATTCTCCAGCACCTAGGTTTACTTGCACCCAGGTGTCACTATGCAAGAGGATTAGCTGGTTTAAAAGCAGCGGTGGAATGTTCAGCTTTTTTAATTTCTTGTGGTAGTGAAGGTAGTGGTATTGATGGTGATAATGGTGGTGTGTTGGTAATTGATTTGAACTAATAGTGGTGCTGATGGCAATGCTGGTGATGGTAACAATGGTGGTGTAAAGGATGGTGGTTAAAAGAATGAAGGATGATTGTTTTCAGATGTGAAGTATTCCCTAATGTATTGTATAAAAAACATTTCGTAGGAGGCAAAATGATACGCCAAAAAGCCAAAAGTCTGAAGTCGGAGCTCTTTTGGGCTAATCCAAGATGTAATTGACAACATTTCAAAGCAATGGCTGAAGGGAGTTGGCTCAATCAAGGCTAAGGCTCGTTGGTGGTGGGGGGAGCTCCTGGCAGTGCCATTATCTGGGGAGAGCAGTATTTTGGCCTTGCCATCAGAATCATCTGACCACAGTGGATCATGGGCAATTTGAAAAGTGTGGATTCATAATACATTGCTTTGATGGGACAAATCTTTATATTGGTATATTAAATAACAATGTACCGCCAAAATATTGCTTCAAAAATATCATGTGTCAAAGATATTGTGTCAAAAATATTGTGATGTCATAAATACTGAGGGGCAGAATACAGGTGGAAAGAATAATAGATTATTTTAGGTACAATATATTATTTTTCTAAATAGCATTACATTCTTTTTTTTTAAATGATTTTGTTCTGCTTAATTAGTTTGTATGTTAAGTGTGTGTAATGTTTTTAGCATAGTTTTTTTTGATGTGGCAATATATTTAAAAAAGTGTTTTATTTTACTTGAACTTATTTATTGGTGGATTGTTGGGTTTTTAGGGAAATCCATGGGAAATATTTTAACATAATTTGTAAAATGTGTATGAATTTATTTATTTTTAATTTGTGAACCATATTATTAATTATATACATTATTTTAATTGCAAATTATTTGATAGATAATTTCAAATAAAATGGTAATTTATTGTTGTAATTGTTAATTGTTTAGTCACATTAATGGTTTTGCAAATTATTTAAATTGACTTTAATTGATTGTAATATGTTTTAATATGAATTATTCTTTATAATTGTTTACTAAATCAATGTGTATTGTTACCTTTATCAAGTATGATTTCCATTTGTTTTGTAGGTGTTAGATTGTTTGAGACAACAGGCTGGGAAGTGTTTTAAATACATATATATATATATATATATATATATATATATATATATATATATATATATATATATATATATATATATTTTTTTTATTTTTTTTAATATTTTTTTATATATATATATATTGGAATATTTTAATTGGTAAGTATTATACAGTTTTTTTCCTATTTTAAATGCCAATTTATAACTTTTAATTTCTAATTATGTTTTTAAATAATATAATGTAAAATTAAGTTAGCATTTTTAATAGTTCTCAAAAATATATTTTATGTTACTATTTTTTTTATATAAATAAGTATATATTTTTTTAATTTGGGATGGTATGGTAGATAACATTTTTCCAATCTCCAGCACTTCCCTACTGTTGCTTACATTGGAGTGGATATAGTGAATTTGAGATCTCCAATGTTCAACATTGTAAAATCCTTGCTTGTGTCATTTTGCATTGTTTATCCTTGCCATTTGTATTGCATCTTACCCACCCTGTGATCCGTTCCATACCTTCCCTGTGTGTCTGTTTTCATGATGAGACACCTGCGTGGTTTATAGACTGTTCCTTGCTTCGTTATCGGAATAAGCATTAGAAGGTCATTCTTGTCAGAAGGGGCAGTGTATAAGTAAGAAAGTGTCATTGCTCCCACCTCATAATCCTGTCGTCACTGCAAAGACTTTCCCTTCTGTTGTTGTTCAAAGTGGGAATAGTAGATTTGACATGCTAAAAGTCCAACACGTTCATTTCTGTCGCTCCCTGACCCCTCCAAAAACTTTCCCTACTGAGACTCAGTTTGGAGTGGGAATAGTCAATCATACCTTTCCAAAGACCAACACGGCCCCTACTGTTGCTCAGGTTGGAGCATGAATTACAAGTCAGACCCCTCCAAAGTCAAAATGTTTCCCTACTGTTGCTCAGATTTGAGTGGAAATAGTAAATCTGGCCTCTTCAAAGTCCAGTACTTTCCCTACTGTTGCTTACTTGGGAGTGGGAATAGAAAATCTGACACCTTCAAAGTCCAACATGTTCCCTACTTTTGTTCAGGTTTGAGTGGGAACAGTAAGTCTGACCCCTCCAAAGTCCAGCACTTTTCTTACTGTTGCTATGCTGGAGTGGTAATAGTAAATCTGACCCCTTGAAAGTCCAGCACTTTCCCTACTGTTGCTTAGGGGCTCATTACGATGGCGTACAGACTTCCGTCCGTCCGCCACCGTTTCGGATTTGGGACCAGCCGCCCATGAGGCGGCCTCCCCACAATCCGAATTACGATGCGACCGCCACCATGGCGGTCGCATCACTATATTTTGCATTGTGGTGGGGATGCGTTCAACAGCCCCCGCCGCAATGCAAAAATAAAGGCACTTGCATATCCCTGCACTACGTGGCAGGCACCATGCGGTGCCTGCCACATGGTGCAGGGATATGTAGGGGGCACCATAGGTGCCCCCCAGTGCCCTTGATCCAGTCCCAGGGATTAAGGGGGGCCCGCTACGGGCCCCCAAATCCATTACCGTCATTCGTTTTGCTGCGGTTTGTCCGCAACAAAACGAATGGAGGAAAAGGATATCATAATCCCTACGGCGGTGCCTGCAAGGCACCGCCGCAATGTTGGGCTATGTTTCTGTTCCGACAGGCGGTCGGAAAAGGACCGCCTGTCAGAACCGTGGCGGACGGTCTCTACGACCGCCACGTATACCCAACGATTTCCCCCGCCATCATAATATGGCGGGGGAAAACAGCAGTATGATGGCGGAAGGCCCGCCACCGCCCGGCTGTCGGTAGCGGGCCTTCCGCCAACGTAATGAGCCCCTTAGTTTGGAGTGCGAATAGTGAAGTTGACCCCTACAAGTCCACCTTTCATGTCAATTTCTGTCGTTAATATTTTTAAGATGTACTGTTTGGGATTTAATTTTAAAAGTAATTTTAATTGATTTGTCTCATATATTTTTATTTTTTGAAGTATTTTAATGTAAATGTTTTGCATATTCTTTCATTCTTGGCATATGTTTTCAATTATTGCTAATTATTCTTAGTAGTTTTTTATTTGATTACTAACATTTGTTTCATGATTATATTTATGTATTGATGAGGTTTATTATGTTTTATATTTATTATTAAATTATATACTTTTATTTTATGTTCATAAGCTAGACATTTTTAATATTTTCATATCATATGTATTTCAAATGTCATTTTATCAAGTAAATATATTTTTTGATTTAATATACTGTTGATTTTAAAAAATTGTTAGGCTTACTTTTTCATGACAATATTTCGGTCTTCTATATTTTTGTAGTCTATATATTTTCCTTTACATATAAAATATGGAAAGACAATATTTTTGTCTTCAAAATTGTTTTAGGTGATATTTTTGCATCTGGTATTCATCATACAACTAAAACAACATGTAGCATTGCCTACAACCAAAGACACTGTCTGACATCATCAAGATTCACCTGCCCCATTCATAGCTAAAGAAACCACTTGCTTTCCATGGGCAGATCCCCATCTATCTCTGTCTGCTGAATCCCTTTACCTGGCAGCCCATCCATAACGTGTTGATGGTCACCCCACATTATTTGGGTGAAAGGTATGTGAGCGGATTTCCCTGCCCAGGGCTAAGCAAGACGTGGCAGTCCCAGTCAAGGAAAATACGAAGTGGTCCTGAGCTACAGTGGAACCTGTCGGCGAGTCAGGGCCACTGTTTTTTGGTTATATTGAAATACACAACCATTTTTTCAATTTGTTTCAGTAAAACAAACAGGTTTGGTAACTGGTGCCAAAAAACATGGGGGCAGATTTACAAGGACTGGCGCATCTCTGCAAATCAGCAGGGATGCGCCAGAATAGATGCGACACGCAATTCTCCCCTTGCGCCACCACGGATGTGTCGCATTTACAATGCGGCGCACCGTGGCGCAAGGATAGGCAGATGCGTGTTGCATCTTGTGGCGTAAGGGCGGCGCATTTCTGGAGTCGTGTCCCAAGCGCAACGCAATTCCAGCAATGCTCAGGGGCCGCCCATACTTAACGTGGTGCGTCACTCCTTACGCCTGCTTCAAGCAGGCGTAAGGGTTTGGCGCAGCGGCGTCGTAAAACTGACTCAGTGAAATCTTGTAGATTTCACTGCGTCACTTTTACGAGGCTTTCCTGCGACAGAACGTCCACCCTGCGACGGAATGCCCACATTAAACCTGACGCAGGTTTCATGTGGCGCAGGGCTTTACAACGTGACGCATCTCCCTAGATGCGTCACGTTGTAAATAAGTCGCAACGTGGCGCATGGTTTACGCCGTCGCTGCATCACAGAAGTGATGCAATGGTGGCGCAAATGTGTCGCAAGGGTCTTGTAAATCTGCCCCACAGTGCTTGCTCAACAACCTGCTCTGTCTTCAGTGCAAGCACCACACTAGAGAGGAACTATAATAATGGCAACCCCGCTGTTTAAATGAGCCTCATATCCCCTAAATTAGAGGTGTATGGCTAGATGGTGAAATAGAACAATGTTTAAAAAGTAAGCAACTTTTTATGTACTCCTTATTATTCCCACATTTTTAGATTTTACTTAAGGTTTTGCTGCCGTCACACCTCTCTATGATTAATACAATTATTCGCATCTGCTAAATGCTACCGAGCACTGAAATGACTGGTGGTAACAATAATATTGGGTTGTTCCCCCATATTTACCATACATCCTCCAATGCAGCACTGCTGCATGCCGATAATGCGACTACCTCCTCAGTCACTACTACTATATTTACTTGCAGATTCAAAATCTGAGTGATGGTAGTAAACGTCCTAAGTTAACTCTATTACACTTTTGTAAGAAATCGAAACAACTTGACCAATGCAGTTTTGTGGTAAAGAAATAAAAAACTTAGATAGGTTGAGCAGTTTCTTGATGAAAGAAGTTTGAAAACATACTCTGATGAAGACCTGTCATGTTCAAAGAAAGAGTATTAGCAGACACATTACTGAAAACATGTTACTTTACACATAAACATTGTGTCTATGAGGTAAATTTATTTTCGGCATGGAAAAGATCTAATAGTAATACTGTCTCCGGATCTACGTAAAATCATTACTAGAACAAAGCAGACTCTGATGTTGAAGGAAGACATAAAAAAATTGTAAACCACATATTACATCCTGCACTTTTCACACAAATGACTTACTACATAGCCTGGCGCACATCATGCTAATACTTCCATAATTTTTCAGTGGAAAAAGAAAACAGTTTAGATTCACTGTGTGTGAATCTGAAACAGGAAATTTAGAACAGTGTCTTGATTTTCATTCTGGTATAAGCAACATGTGCAATCATCTTGTCGCTAAATATGAAAGGAAACCCTTCCTGTGGGTTCTCCTGAAAGCATCAATTATATGTAATTTGATGCGGTAATATTAAAATATGTTTTATGTTTGTGTTATGAGAAAGGGTTTAAAATCAGTGAAAAGGGAAAAGCATATTTTACCATATGTTTGTACATATATACAATGGAATAATCCTCTGAAATGCATTCCACCTGAAAGAATGGAATTCAGGCAGCAAACTGCAATGTGAGGTGGACACTGTATATTTTCACGGCCACCTTGTATGACTTTTTTTTTATCTCAGTGTACAACTTGCAAGATACAGACAGGAGAAAGGTTTCTCGCAAGACTCTTTTACATGAGGTGCGCTCACTTAAAAATCTCTATGAAACTGCACAATGTTACATTTCTAGAACTTCTGCAAATTTGTTTTACAGGAAATTTGGGAACTTCAGGAATTCTACCACAGGAATTACATTTTTGTCCAGGCTCATTTACGACCATTGGCTAGCATTGGTAATGCATGCCTCAGTTATAGTCCATCATTGTTCCCAGCAGGTGATCTGTCTGGCAGTGCCACTGAAAGAAATGTTGAATCTCTTTCTAAATAGCACACCAAACTCAGTGATGCGGATGAAAAAACACCACCCCCCCCAATTTGGGGAGACACTGCTGATAGAGGCAGGCACATTTGTAGCATGGGGGACTATTCAGCAATGGCAGCCAGGGCTGTAGCCCCTTGATTTAGGGGCTGTGAGAATTTCACTTACAGTTTGGGAGGGGAGCAGGGTCGGACTGGGACAGAAAATACGCCCGGGCACCAAAATAAAAGTGGCCTTCCTTAGCGAATCAGATAGCTAAAAAAGTGGACCACATTTGAAAATTTGGACATTTTGCACTCTTTAAGACATTCTGTAGAGGTATTTTTCATGAAGGAACACATTTATTTCTGTTTTCTTCAGGCAATGTTTGTGGAAATTTTATGGACATCAACAGTAAAACCCGGCTCACAAGCAATAAAACAGGCCCACAAACAGCCAAAAAGCTGGCCACACACTGACTTGTCAAGCAAGCCCATCAGGCACTGCTTGATTGCCCTCTTGGTCAGTTCGACTCTGGAGGGGGGCGTGGGGGCTAAAGACAGCTGTGGGTGGGGCCCGGCCACCTTTAAGAGGTGGGGACAAGAGCCTTGCAGCCTCTTTTACTGCTGTTCCACAGTCACATTCCGCTTGTCAACCCTGGTGGACCGTTCTACTATTTTCAGCTTTTTCTGCTGTTCCTCCTGAGGCTGTGCTCCCACTCCCTTGCTAGAGGACTAGAAAAGCTGGAGTCAGTGCTGGGGTTGGGAATACCCAGGCACCAAACTGCAAAGTTGTAGAAGAAGGGCAAGAGCAAATTAAACTTCGGCTTTCAATAGTGGGTTCTCTAAAGGCCTGGGGTGGGGTATATTGGTGCATCCAGCCTCAGATCCATCAACAACTGAATTTCTGGTTTTCGGGTCTTAGCCAGGAGAGGTGCAAGTGAGTCAGCCTGATTTGATGGTTTCTGTCTGATATGCTGCCATGTTGGCCAAGGTAGCCTGTCTCCCTCAATGAGCAGTGGTGTGACAGCAGCAGTTTCCTAAGAGGATTAATTAGCTGAGGCCAAGTGATTGGTGGATCTTCCTCAAGTTAGTTGCCAGAGCACAGAGTCTGTAACATCCCAGCTAAGTGGGCAGCACAAGGGCCAGGGTGCATCCGCAGGCATGGTGGTGGCCCAGTCCATAATGGCACATGGTAGTTACTCCTTTTCCCATGATGCTATTGGGGGCAAAATGGTGCAGACAGGCACAATGAGGAGCCAGTCTTTGAGCACGCCTGCAAGTTACTCGGGTCATGGCTCTATCCTTGTAGCTACCATCTGTTCTACATGTTGTTCAGAAGGCTAGAGACAAAGATCGTAGTAAAAAAGTGAAGAAACGTCTGCCATGGAGGTAGGTTTTGGCTAAGCCATGTCCCCTCAGGCAAAAGCTGGGTGTGCATTCATCAAATGAGATGAAGGATAAAATTTGCAAGGGTGTGTGAATCAAGATGTTTGATTTGATTAAAGAAACACCAGTAGTTGATGACGCTCAACAAAATAAGGAGTGCTCCCATAAACAGCGTAAACCCAAGGTAGAGGAAACGGTTATGGATTAGATAATAGCTTCACCATTTTTCAAGTGGTCCTGGTGAAGACATATTCTGACCTGGACCATGATTCAGAATACGTTTGTGCCCAATAAGAATTTGGTGGGAGCTGTTGGAAGGAATTTGATAGGGCATTTCAGAGGAAGAAAGCATCTTATCCTTAATTGTTTTGGGATCATTCTGTGTGCTCCCCATTAGGGGTTGTGCCAAAAAAGAGCTGGTGAATTTTGCCTCGTCCTTACCTTCTTTGCATCAAAGGGACGTTGTGTTAATTATGCTATTAAAACCACGTTATGCACTGTGAAGTACACATCATTGGATCAGGTTATTGATATGCCCAATTCATTGAGTTTGAGTGCCTTTCTTGCAAAAACTTTTATTGAGTCAGCTTTCAGACATTTGCGAGTCCACCCTAATGATTTTAATCCACTAAGATTCTGATTTGAGGCCTTCTTCTATATTGACAAATGTATGCTTATGGGATGCTCAGTGACCTGTGCTTACTTTGAGAAGTTCAGTATGTTTTTGAAGTGGGGGTTCATAAAAGACTTGGGTTCCACATCTGTGTTGCATTTCCTGGATTACTTCACATTCTGGACCACCAGGCTCAGAGTTTTGTGTTCAGTCCTTGGTACATTCAGACGTTACTCTACAAGTTAAGGATGCCCTTAGCTAAGGAGAAGACATGTGACCCTGCAACAGCATTGGTTTTCTTGGGGATTGAGATTGACACAGTTAAGGGCATATGCAGGCTGTTAGAGAAGAAGGTGAATTCCTAGGGGTGCAAGGTGACACTGCATCTGCTGCAGGTATTGGTTGGCCAATTGAATTTTGCTTTACATATAACATATTGATTTACATGTTTTACATATTGTTCCCATGGGCCATTCTTTTTTCCATGTTAATTGCGCAGGCCATCTTGGGGATTATATGAAACATCACTAAAATAGATTATCAGTAGGTGAAAGAGGACTTACAAATTTGCTGTACTGTCATTGACAGTGGCAACAGTTGTATGGTTTGGTTGGCCCCTCCAAGTCAAGGCCGGAGTTGGGCTTTTTTTTCTGATGCTGAAGGGAGTGTTGGTTTTGGAGCAATTCTGGGGTCACAGTGGTGTGCCCAAAAATAACCTACTGAATGGATTGAGTTAGGTGGGATGAGGAATGTGGCTTTCTTAGAGTTGTTGCTCATCTTGGTAGCTATGTCTATCTGGACTTGCCACATCTGTATTTGTTCTGGTATGACAACAGGGTGATGGTCGAGTTGATTAACCAACTGCAAAGTGTAAGATGGTTTTGAGATTGTTGAAAGAGATTGTGCTGTTATGCCTAAAAAAATAGTATTCTGTTTAAAGATAAACATGTTCCCTGGGTAATGACTAATCCTGCTGGTGCTTTGTTTCATATGAACTTTCAGGGATCTAAATGATTTTATCAGAGGCAGCAGAGGAGCCTGCTGCATTCCCCATGCCTCTGTGGAGTCTTGGTACTTTGTTTTACAATACCTTGACTTAGCCAGTATAGCTTCAAAGACAAAAAAGCCATTGAGGAGGCATTTCAGTGATATCTGACTTTTGGAGGATGGGTTGACGGGTTACAGTTGTTCTCAAAAGAGTCATGGGTCACATGTATCACCTTCTGAGAGGACAGTGGAGGTCAGTTGCTCATCGTGGAACTCGTGATTTCTACAGTTTCTTTCTCATTAGGAGGGTCCACAGGGGATAGCAGAGAAGGAAGGGAGTGAAACAGGACTCTAGAAGGCCTTTGGATATTTGCATGGTAGTATTGTGTCTAGCGTCTCTGGAGCATGTATTTCTGAATTTGAAACCATTCTGTTTAGAGTCGTTTTCTGTGTAACTCTCTTTGAGGCATTCAGGGTGGGTGAGGTAGTTACAAAATAAAATAAAAACTTGCATCAGTGGCTACTTATGACAACAATGCTTGGCCCATGGGAACTCCTTTCAATATCTATGCACATTTCAAAAACTGACCAAACTGGGAGGAGAGATCATCATAAAGTGTTGAAGATGGCTTCCGGGCACCCATGTTGCCCAGGGACAACTCTCAGAGATTATATAGGGATTTGCCCAACCTGCAGGCCTTATTGCTGCATACCAATAGGCTCACTCTCTCAGGTTTCGATTTTCTAGAGCCCTCAACAAGACATTGTTGAATTTTAGCTTGCATTCCTCCCAGTTTAGACAGTTATATTAGCAGTTTGATGTAGCCTAGAGTCAGGGAAGTTTCAGAAGACAGGTAGATGGAAAATTTAATGCTATTAGCATTACGTGCATTTGATTATGGTTTAGTTGTCTTATCTTCTTTGTATGTGTGGCTTTCAAAAAGCAGTCTTCTGCTTCCAGATCATTCTTCGATTCAGAACTACAAAGACACCTGCAGTAGATGGCAAAATTGTCTGACATCCGTGCGAAATACGCCATGTCTGCTGGTTTCCTTCCCCTGTTCATAAAAGCAGGCTTTGAGACAGTAAAGTGCATACTCGGCCTTTGAAATGGAATAGGAAAAAAGAATTAAGGGCAAGTTTGGCCCTGTCTCATTCCATCCTTTTGCTATCTGTAGATGAAGGTGTGTAATTGTAATTGCATTTATATAGGGCTTACTACCCCCGACGAGGCGTCGAAGCGCTTTTCAGCGAGTAGCACACTACTCCGGAACCCAAAAAGGATTGGTGGTAAATTAGTGTTTGGAAATATGTAATTAATTTGAGTGATGGACATGTGAGCCTGTTATTTGTGGTTGAAAAGGATAGCGGAGGGATAAAAGAGGAGGGGTTTGCTTTTATATAGCGTTTGGTACCTCTGATGAGGTCTCACAGAGCTTTGTGGCGAGTAGCATGCTACTGCAGAACCCAAACAAGATTAGTGGTGAATTAGTATATGGAAATATTACATTAATTTGAGTGGTGGACATGTGGGTGTGTTAGTTGCATTGAAAAGGATAGTGAATATCAATATAAGAGGGAGGGTCTAGAAAGTGTTTATTTGGAGATCAGAGCAGCGGGAGGAGGTTTGGGATGAGTAGCAGGGAGGGGGAAGAGTCAGAGGGAAGGGTTTAGAAAGTCTTCTTTCGGAGATCTGAATATTTAAAGAGGTTTGAGATGATGCAAGAGAAGAGTCTGGCAATGGTTATTTTGGTGCTCATAGTTGGGGGAGAGGAGGGGAGAGTCTAGAAAGGGTTATTTTGGGGATCATAGTAATCAGAGAGTGGGGGTAGAGGATATATTGAGAGAGTTATAGAGTGAGATATAAGACAGTGCGTTGGAGATCCTGAATTAGGAGTAAAGTAATACATATAAAGATACATAAGTACATGGAAGGCGTGTATGTATAAGTACGGTATTATATCTAGATTTAAGTTGTAAATTAACTCAGACTTTCAAGTGTTGCTGTACTTTAAGCTAATTAATTTGTGTGTGTGTATATATATATATATATATATGTTCCCAGTTTTGTCCTCACTTTGAGGACGCACTCCGCAGCAGTTAATTCGGCAGAATCTTTATTGGCAGGGAAACCGGCATTTTCAATCTGATGTTGCTTGTGACCTGACGCGTTTCGGAGCCCCCAGCTCCTTAATCATAGGTCCACTGTGATTTTGCAGGAGACCCAAACACACCTTTATTTAATTGTTCCGGTGACATCATTTCCTCCTCAGCGCCTCACAGGTGAGTTTTCCTTTTGCAGCATGCTGGGATTTGTAGTGTTGGGCATCAATTCTTCCCCTTCAGTGGGTCCTGCTCACTCGCAGTGTATTTCATTAATATTCACAGCCCTCCAGTGGGCCTCAGATAGGAATTGCACGGTTTAATTTTCAAAAACTGCTGTGCCACAACGGGACTTGCATATTTCAAATCCCAGCGGTCCTGTTCAGTTCAGAAGGCGGTGCGATCCTCCACGGCTGGACTGCCGTGCAACATGTTCCCAGTTTTGTCCTCACTTTGAGGACGCACTCCACAGCAGTTAATTCGGCAGAATATTTATTGGCAGGGAAACCGGCATTTTCAATCTGATGTTGCTTGTGACCTGATGCGTTTCGGAGCCCCCAGCTCCTTAATCATAGGTCCACTGTGATTTTGCAGGAGACCCAAACACACCTTTATTTAATTGTTCCGGTGACATCATTTCCTCCTCAGCGCCTCACAGGTGAGTTTTCCTTTTGCAGCATGCTGGGATTTGTAGTGTTGGGCATCAATTCTTCCCCTTCAGTGGGTCCTGCTCACTCGCAGTGTATTTCATTAATATTCACAGCCCTCCAGTGGGCCTCAGATAGGAATTGCACGGTTTAATTTTCAAAAACTGCTGTGCCACAACGGGACTTGCATATTTCAAATCCCAGCGGTCCTGTTCAGTTCAGAAGGCGGTGCGATCCTCCACGGCTAGACTGCCGTGCAACATGTTCCCAGTTTTGTCCTCACTTTGAGGACGCACCCCGCAGCAGTTAATTCGGCAGAATCTTTATTGGCAGGGAAACCGGCATTTTCAATCTGATGTTGCTTGTGACCTAAGCGATACAAAAGGGGATGATGGACGGAACGTTTGAGCCAATCAAACACTCACCCCCAGTCAACTGATCTGGGTTTAATCCATCATCATTCTTTAGCTCACTCCACCACCCCAGTTCAGACATGGCCATATGCAAATCAGTCTGACCCTGTGCCTCATGGGAACAGTCCAGCCCGAACTGCCAAGCCATGTCTTCCCTGGACCGGAAACAAGCATCCTAGGACCGGTTTCTGGCATTTCAGCCGTCATCAGCCAGGCTTGCTTGAATCCAGTGGCAAAGTGAGCAAGGGACCCACGTCTGGGCATACCCCGCCAACTTAGGGCGACCAAAGCGATACAAAAGGGGATGATGGACGGAACGTTTGAGCCAATCAAACACTCACCCCCAGTCAACTGATCTGGGTTTAATCCATCATCATTCTTTAGCTCACTCCACCACCCCAGTTCAGACATGGCCATATGCAAATCAGTCTGACCCTGTGCCTCATGGGAACAGTCCAGCCCGAACTGCCAAGCCATGTCTTCCCTGGACCGGAAACAAGCATCCTAGGACCGGTTTCTGGCATTTCAGCCGTCATCAGCCAGGCTTGCTTGAATCCAGTGGCAAAGTGAGCAAGGGACCCACGTCTGGGCATACCCCCGCCAACTTAGGGCGACCAAAGCGATACAAAAGGGGATGATGGACGGAACGTTTGAGCCAATCAAACACTCACCCCCAGTCAACTGATCTGGGTTTAATCCATCATCATTCTTTAGCTCACTCCACCACCCAGCTCCTTAATCATAGGTCCACTGTGAAATACACTGCGAGTGAGCAGGACCCACTGAAGGGGAAGAATTGATGCCCAACACTACAAATCCCAGCATGCTGCAAAAGGAAAACTCACCTGTGAGGCGCTGAGGAGGAAATGATGTCACGGAACAATTAAATAAAGGTGTGTTTGGGTCTCCTGCAAAATCACAGTGGACCTATGATTAAGGAGCTGGGGGCTCCGAAACGCGTCAGGTCACAAGTAACATCAGATTAAAAATGCCGGTTTCCCTGCCAATAAAGATTCTGCCGAATTAACTGCTGCGGAGTGCGTCCTCAAAGTGAGGACAAAACTGGGAACATATATATATATATATATACATTCTTTTTCAATAGTGAAGCAATTGTAGTTGAATAGTTATAAAAAATTATTTATTTATTCAGTGACCTATATACATGTTAAACAAAGAATAATATAACCATAAGTGATATGTACATTCGTTAAGCAGAACTAATGAAAATCTATATATTTATCAAAATGATTATTATACACATTTAATCAAAGAAGAACACGTATCTAGGTACACATATATAATCCAAATAATTGCTTATATACGCAGGGTTATGCTGTATATTTATGTTTGAGTATGGTGGTTATGTGGGGAAGAGCAAACTCTTGAGTAGTTTTCTGAAGATAAGGTAGTCATCCGTGGATCTTATGTTTGGGGGTAACGAGTTCCATAGTTTGGCTGCTTGAACAGAGAAGGATGTGCCACATATGGTTTTTTTCTTGTATGGGGGATTGTGAGGCGAGGTGCCAATCTAAAGCAGAAGGTCCTTTGTTGAATGTATTTGGTGATTTTATTACTGATGAAGAGCGACCCTAATCCATATGTTGCTTTGTGGGTGATGCAAAGCAGCTTGAATGTGGATTTTCTGGCAATCAATGACCAATATAGGGCCTTCAAGGCAGAGGAAATGTGGGCTTGTGGCATTATATGTAAGAGTAGTCTGGCAACAGAGTTCTGAATCTGTTGTAGTCTTTTATTAGTTCATGGTAGAGACTTTTGGCGTAATCGAGTTTTGACAGAACAGGAGAGATAGTAGCCTGGACCTTGTGTGGAAATCCCAGGTGGTGGAAGATATGTCATAGAGTTTTTATAGTAATGAAACTGGAATCATGCTAGTTTGTCAACATTCATTAATAGCTTGGAGTCCATGGTAATTCCGAGATTTCTTACTTCCTTATATACTTTAGGTGGTGTTCCCAGATCATCAGACCAGGCGGCGAGTGGGTCATAATTTTTCCACTCGCCACATGTAGTGCATGCCCAGCACAAGTCCGCCATTCATCGCCCCTCAAGGGACAGCTCGAAGAAGTCTCCTGAGCCACGAGGCCCTGCGACCCCTCCCTGGATGTAAGATTGGACCATCTGGTCAGTTAACCTCTCTAGGTCTAGGTCTCTAGGTCTATTTGGTTATCTTTCCTATGTTTATTCACAATGGCTGTGTACTAGGTTGCAAGTAGTCTTGCGTACACGCTAGGCTACATAGTTACTTAGTCTCACGAGGGCTGGTATTTTTATGTATGGTTGATTATGTTCAACTTGTGTTCCATGCTCGGGGGCTAGAACGGTATCTACAGGACTCATGGCAATGTTTATCAGTTGGAAATGAGCCTTGCAGGTGTCGGACGCTCCCGGTCGTGGGTGTGATTCTGTTACAATAAAATACCTCTTCAACCTTCTTCATCGAAACCCTGTCTCTTCGTACTTCATATTGGCAACAAGCTGATTATTCAACAAACCCACCGACTCGATTTGGAAAATTTATTTCCTCAAACCACATTTGAACTTCTTGGAGTCATCCTCCTTTGGAGCTGCCTCTGGATCCCACAGCACCTTGCGCTCTGGTGTTGCCCTGTCGGCCGGCCCCTAATGTGGTGTTGCCCTCTCGGCCAAGCCCTAGTGTGAACTGCAAATACTTTTAGTTTTGTGCAGTTTTCCTTGTTTCCGGCCCTGACACACTACTGCACGGTCATTCACCTTGAGTGCACGTGCACACCAGCACAACATTTGTCACGTCATGCCCAATCAGAACGTTCAGCATCCCCTTGTTTCCTAGGCAATGCAGCGTGTTCTGGAATTCTGATCGATGTGCACTGTGACATGGGTGCCGAGCAACGCAGTGCACCTGAAGATTAAGCTGCGTGCCGAAACACTGTGAAGGGCAGCTTTTTAGTCTTTTCAAAGGGGAGCATTGACCAAGTCAGCGCGTTTGAGCATTGCGCCGCATCGAGTAATGTGTTGCATTTGAGCACCATGCCGTGCGTTGAGACACCACAGCGGTTGAGTCTCATCACAGGGGAGTGTTCTCTTGCTGGCCATTGCTGGGGTCTCCTGTACACTGCTTACCTTCTGGAGAAGGAAGCAATTGTGGGCATCATTTTAAGTAAGTATCCTTGGATCTCCTGATGGTTCAAGCACTTTCTTTTGTACTTTATTTTGTTACTAACGCTTTTGGATTTCATTTCTCTGGTTCTCTCTTTTCACTTTGATATTGCACATAACTGTCTCCACTGAACCGTACTACAAAATGTCTTCCATGCAACAGATCACACAGCCACCACCCATTTTACAATCACCTGGTAAACCCATGATCAAGTGGCAGCAATGGTTAAGGATCTTTGAAAATTACCTTGTAGCAATCAACACCGTGAAGTTTGCACCAGCGCACAAGGCAGCAATTTTGTACAGCTGCATAGGTCTAGCAGTAGGTATATGACAACTTGCCAGCATTTGTTTCACAAGGGGGATCAGGAGATGAATGGAATCAGCACAAGGAGGCTTAAGTATAATGCTTGAACGCGATAATTTTTTCAAAGGAAGCAGAGCACAGATGAAGGCTTTGATGAGTATGTTGAGCAATGAGAATTTTAGCGACTACCTGCGAATTTGGGGCTAGCACATATATATGCATACATGACCAATTTGTTTTCTCCTGCTTCTCAAAGAAAATTCAGGAGGGGTTGCTCAGCTGCAGAAATCCCACCTTATTATAAACTATTCATATAGCGAAAGGGATGGAGCGTTCCATAATTTCCACTAGAGTCATTCATGAAGGTCAATCTGTTAACATTGTGAGCACACTTGATAATGACACTGTTAGTGCTGTGAACACAGGCAACAAGACATCGAAACAGCCTCAATCAATCAAAAATACTTTTATTTGATTTTATTAAAATCATAAAAGGGTGGACGTACCACCATGTTTCATAAAACCGAGGATCAACATTTGGAGACTTGAATTTAAGAAAAGACAAGAGTTGTAGGACAGTGAAGAGACAGAAAAGGATTAAAACTGAGTTGTGTCAACGGGCAATAAATAGTTAAGACATTAAAAGTTCTTTTGCCTCCTTTTTACAAATGATTGTGACATGATGGAACCGTCCTGGACAGTTAGCCGCTAAATCATTATAACGATTATATAATCAGTGCATTTTAAATAGCTGTGTACAATTATTTTCCATCTGCTCATGTTAAATCGCTATTTTTGTCCAGTTCTTTTGCCGCTATTTTTCAAAAGTTTATCGCTCTGCAGGACAGTTGGATAGGCGTCTCTCCGAGGCATTTTATAACTGCCACTCAGCATGTCCACGTTGTGCATTTCTTAGTGCCTCCCGCAAAACAGTTTTCCTAATTATTAATAGTGCGGGGCAGATACATAAGAGGTGCAACAAAGACTCGTCCCCCTGTCCACATAGCCGACATTCTTTGGATGGCCATGTGTGTTTCCATTTGGGGGTCAGGTCCTTCGTGGGGTATACCCCCAGCCTCAGCAGCGTCAAATAGTGCTTATTATGATATGAAAAGTGTTCAGACAGGTACTGTTGGGGTTTTAGAGTCTGGTACGATTGTATCACTGCCCATATGTGATGTTTTTTTGTTATGGCTGTTTTATCAATTAGTAAGGATGTTCGTTTGATCGTATTATTCACGACTTTTTTGAATCCGGAGAACGTTGTGATGGTCAACCATGCCTCCTCTAACTGCAGTGCCAGAAGCGAATTTTTTAGCACTGATGTGATGGAGTTTTTTAGCTTAGTTTGCATTTCAATCTCCACCCAACAGCGATGGGCTAAAGTGTTCTCTTCGGCAGCTCTCATCCTCCAGTAATATTTAACTAGTGCACCTTGTCTGGCTGGTTGCTGGTTTTTTAATCCATATTCCAGTCGGATTTGGGCTTGCGAGATATATCGGGGAATTGAAACAGGCGTTTGAATAGGGTGGATTGTGCTGTGTTTAGTGTTGTAGCATCTTTAGTGTTCAATATTTCTGAGCCGTATGCGATGGAAGGTAGAAATTTAACGGCGATTACTTTGAGCAAGTGCCCTGTTGAGCAACCTGAGAGCTTTTGCTGTAGGCTTTTGAATGCGAAGAGCAGTTGTTTGGCTTTCGTGCGGCCTTGGTCCAGGTGTTGTGTGTAGTTGAGGTGGCAGTCCAGTTGGAAGCCTAAGTATTTGTACGAAGACACCCTGATCAGCGGTTTCTCATTTAATTTCCAAATGAATTTACTTTTTTTACTTGTTAAATGGTGTTTGGAGAAGCACATCACCTTCGTTTTTTTTTGGTTGATAGTAAGTTGAACTGAAGTGACATAGGCTCCAAGTTTGGAGATTAGTCGCTGCAGACCTACTGGGGTTTGTGCTAGTAGGACTATGTCGTCCGCATATTGAAGACTTGGAGTTGGGATTTTGCCCAATCTTGGGGAGTCGGCTTGAACAAGCTGGAGGTGCTTATCTAGATCTGCGGTGTAAATGTTGAATAAACAAGGGGCCAATACACACCCCTGTTTTAGCCCGTTGGATGTTGCAATCTTACTGGTTATACTGCGCCCATCTCCTTTCCTAATTTGGACCCACGTATCCGAGTACAGATTGATGATGGCCGCCAAAAGTTTGATTGGTACCCCCCAGCTTAGCATCTTGGCCCATAGTTTGGCTCTTGATATCTTATCGAACGCGGCTTTGAGGTCTATGAAGCATGCGTACAAGATGTTGGAATTTGATATGTGTAGGAGAGTAGGATCTGCCTCTTATGTTGCCCCCACCTTTTTTCTGATGTTTACACTGGTTTCTGGCTATAGTCTGGCTGGGCCCCTGCTAATCAGGGCCACAGCCTCTCTGTTCTCTCTAAACGACTTGGAGTGCACTCTAGGTGCACTAGTGATTGGATACTGTGGTACCTTATGAGTCCCTAGTATATGGTACCTTAGGTACCAAGGGCATAGGTACTTCACAGGCCTACCAGGGGCTGCAGCATGTATTATGCCACCCTTGGGAAGCAGACTAAATCTGACACCACAAGCCTGCTACTGCAGCCTGAGTGAGGAAGTGCTAGCACCCCTCACTGAGATATAGGTTCCCTATATCTCTCCTGCACACACATATAACCCTATCAGTCACCCCTAAGGCAGGCCCTATCAATCCTGAGGGCAGGGTGCTTGGCTTCTATGTGAGGGGGTGCCTCTGCCTGAGCAGGGCCCCTCTGCAGCTCTCAGAGTACATTCTCTGGTGCTGTTTGTGGATGCGGTTAAACCATATACTTTTAAGTGCATTATATCCTCGCGGTAAAATGCTAACTTTGGAATGGCTGCATCGAAACATGTCGTGTTTGGTGTCAAACATCTTGGAATACTACCCCCCGCCAGTCCATCCTTCTAGAGGGATAGACATGTACCTACTGTGGAAACGCGGTAGAATCTTGCAGAGCCCTGGCATCACAAAATGGATGCCACCAGTCACAGACACTGGGCTGCCCTCCTGCTGATGACCAACACTTGCAGTGGAGGAAGCCCAACGATAGATATCCTGTCCCAAGGGGGTGTGACCACCTCCCAGACAGGGTTTAGTGTATTGGGGCTGGGTGGGTGCATTCTTAGAGTGCTTTGAAGTCCTGCACTGGGGGAGCAGAAGGCTCATCTGTGCATATGCCAGTTCAAACCGGCTCAGGGGCTACCTGTCCCTGCTCTGGCGCGAAACTGGACAAAGGGAAGTGGGTGTAGCCACCCACTCCTGTGACCCTCCCATAGGTAGGGTCATAGAGCTAGTCCCTCCCCTTCTTTTGGTATAAGAGGGGGAACCTGTGCATTGCACCCTAGATTTCCCTGGACGACGCTCTACAAGAAGAATCCCGGACCTTTGACGTTCCACTACCTTTGGAAGACTGAAGAATCTCCCTTGGAGTCAAGGAGTGACTCCCCTGCATGGCAGGCACCAAAAACTACAAACGACGGTCGCAAACTACACCGCTCCCGCCGGAGTCCGAAATCCCTGCAGCCCAAGAAGTAGATTTCCTGACTTCTCCAAGGCCATCGTGAGTCCCCAGCGAAGCTGAGGCCAGTGGACCCCAAGAGTAACGAGAAACCGCGACCCTTGGGTACCGTGCACTATTGTTGAGTGCAACCCCTCACAACGTTCCATGAACTTGTGCTTTGGACCACGTGTGGTCCCAGCCTCCAGCAGGAATTCCTCCTAAGATCAGAGGCCTACCACATCCCGAGAGACCATGGGCCCCTGTGAGAGAATCCTCCCGAGGTGTCTTCACGATCCCTTGCCAGCTGGCTTGTGGGTCCCCAGAAGACTTTCTAAAGAAACCAAAGAGCTCCTCTCGTTGATCCAGGCCTGCCCTGACTTACCCTTGCTGGGTGAGTTCCACAGACCTTGCTGATCTGCGCCATTGTCTCTTCACGCTTTCCCCAAGACTTGCTGTTACCAAGGCTTGTTGGCTCCGATCGGGTTGCCGACACCGCAGTAAGCTGCAGACATCGTGGCACACGCAGAATCCAGCTCCTGGTCATTGTCGATGCCTCCTGGACCTCGTGGCTGAAGAGTCAAGGCAACCGCGGATGACCTGAATCTTGCGACGACGGTGGGCATCCATCTTCCTTGCCCCGAGTCACTGCCAAGTGACTTTGAACACTGTCCCCTCTGCTTTCAGGTCTTCCATCTTCTGAATCCAGGCTTGGATTCCTCCGGACACTTCTCCTGTCGTCGCAAGCAGCAAGTCTTCACTGGCTCCCATTGAAAACGACGCCGCGACCCGACACCAAAGAACACCTATGCACCCGGCTCCCCTGGGTGAGGTAACTTCAGTACTACGGTGCTCCTGTGTGTGTGGGCCCTAGAACTACTTACCCTGTAAGTGACTTGCTTGTAGCTTCCCTCGAAGTGCCCTAAAACTCTAACTTTCCAAGTGCGACTATCGCACTGACTCGTACCTGGTTCGCGTCTGTGTTAGACACACCGCGTCCAACTCCCTTGCAATACCATCTGTAACCGCGTCCTTCGACTCGTACAAGGACCGATCGGTGTGTTCGCCTCGAACACGCAAGGGACCTTTAATATTGATATTTCAATCGCGTCTGAGTGCATAGACTCGTACAGGATTCGCATCGGTGCCAGGTCACCGCGTCCGTCCCCTGTGGGTCTCCTACAACTACTTGGGGTGGTTCTTGGGGGTCCCTCGATTCTAGATGCCCTAGACCTAGGTCTAGCAAACTAAGATTGTAATATTCAATTGTGCTAAACTTATCCTGATAACATTTGACTTGTAGATATGTTCCTATCCTCTAATCTCATAAAGAGATTAGTAGAGAGTGTTTATTAATAAATACATATATATTTGATATATATACCTGTGTGGTGTCTTTTCATTTGGTGATTCAAGAGATTGTGTGGTAAAACAAGCTGCTTTACATTCCTTCAAGACTTAGCCTAAAGGCTGCTCTCCACAGCTACCACTAGGATAGCTTTCTATAAAGGTTGTCTTAAACCTATCTACCATAAGAGTCGAATTGTTCTGGTGCAAGGTGTCCACTTTAATTAGTGAACAGCATATACCAGGCCAACTTCTCACATTGGTGGCAGCGGTGGGATTCCAGCTTGCTATTGTTTTACCAGAAAATCTCTATTTGAATTACTAACTGAAAACCACTATAGGTACTTAAGGTACATATAAAGTCAAGCTTAGTATCGATAAGTTCTACTGAACTTAGAGCTGTGTGTCAAGGGATAGCACACCCTTTCTACAGCTCAAGCTAGTATCAGTAGGCCACAAACTAGTGTAGGTAGTTCAACACTGCACAACACTAGAATGTCCTTAAAGGGTGGAACCAGTGGATCCACTCAGCCTCAGTATAAGGACATGGCTTTCTCTGACTTGAGAGCCATGTGTGTTGAAAGACACCTGAGACTAGGACAGAGTCCCTCAACCCTGCACCTGATAGATCTGCTGACAGCAGATGATCTTAGATTGGCTCTAGGAGCTAATGGGTCTGAATCAGTGGGTGGGTCAATTACAGTATCTGGGTCAGACGATGAAAATCCGAATGACCAGGACTCTGTGATTGAAGGGCCAGGCCTCAAGGGGCCTGAAAAGGACAGAGGAATTCTCCCTAAGAGAACTGACAGAGTGGATGAGAGGCATAGGTCCCCTTCCAGGGGATCTAAGCACTCTTATCACTCAGGCAGAGAATTTGTCCACCAGAGGAACTCATACTTTCCCATAAGAGAGACCTCCTCTGAAAGAATGTGCAAACTGCTGCAGTATGAGGAAGCAAGAGTTGCCCTCAGAACCAAGCAGTTGGCACTGGATAGAGAAGCCCTGGAGATCCAGAGAGCTTCTCGACGAGAGGGGTTAGAACCCCTTGGTGGCAGCAACAGTGTCCCTAGAGGCAGAGAATCTATTCCAGACCATAGGAACCTGAGCAAGGTTGTTCCTCCCTACCAGAGTGGGGATGATATCCACAAGTGGATAACTGCTATGGAGAGGGCCTGTAGAGTACAGCAGGTCCCCCAGAAGCAGTGGGCAGCAATCTTGTGGCTCTCCTTTTCAGATAACGGTAGAGACAAGCTCCTCACTGTTAGAGAAGAGGATGCTGATGATTATGAAGTCCTGAAGAGTGCACTGATAGATGGGTTTGGCTTAACCACTGAACAGTACAGGTTAAAGTTCAGAGACACCCAGAAGGCACAGACTCAGGACTGGACTGACTTTGTTGATTGTGCAACCAAGGCTCTGGAGGGTTGGCTGGTTGGCAGTAGGGTTACTGATTTCAAGGGATTGTATAATCTGATGATGAGAGAACAGATCCTTAATAATTGCCAGAACCAGTTGTTGCATCAGTACCTGGTGGACTCGGATCTGACCTCTCCCCAAGAATTGGGAAAGAAGGCAGACAAGTGGGTCAGAACCAGGGTGAGGCAGAAACCCCAGAACCAAGGGGGTGACACCAAGAAGCAAGATCCTAAGGGCTCTGAGAAAGGTGGGGATAAGTCAAAAGACCAGAAGTCTTCACAAGGGCCCCAAAAATCTGCATCTGGTGGGGAGTCCCAACCCAACAAGGGAAAAGGCCAAAAGAAGCCCTGGTGCAAATTCTGTAAACAGAAAGGGCACCGGACTTCTGACTGTAACAAGTCCCATGACCAAACCACCACCACTCCTGCCCCTAAGGCAACTGTTCCCCCTAGTTCAGCTACTGGTGGAGGTGGTACACAGACTAAGGGTGTAGTAGGGTTGACCCTGGGTTCTGAAGTGGACACTGACCTAGTCAGAGTGCCCACTCAGGCAATGCTGATTTGTGAGGGAGACCTTAATATGTCCTTCCTAGTGAGTCCCAGTAATCTGGGCAAATACAAACAGCAGCCTGTAATAAATGGCAAACAGGCTTTGGCATTTAGGGACACAGGTGCTAGTGTCACCATGGTGGCAGAGGATCTTGTGGACCCTGGACAGATCATCCTGGGCGAAATGTACCAGGTGACCAATGCAAGCAACGCCAAGACCAACCATAGTCTGGCAGTTGTGAATTTCTCCTGGGGAGGGGTAACTGGCCTCAAGAAGGTTGTAGTCAGTGCAGACCTCCCTGTCGAATGTCTATTGGGCAATGATCTAGAGACTTCAGCCTGGTCTGAAGTAGAGTTATGGACTCATGCTGAGATGTTGGGCATCCCTGCGGAGGTATTTGCTGTGACCAGGTCACAAGCAAGAATGCATGACACTGAACCAGCTCTGGATCCTGGAAAAATGGACCAGATGCTTCCCAAGAGGAGGAGCAGTAGGGTCAAGGCAGTGCCTTCCCCTCTGTCTCAGATCACAGATTCACCCCCAGAGGGAGGTGAAGCAGATCCTGAAGAAGGAACTGCCCCAGAGGGACTTGAGCCTGATCAGGTTGAGTTCTTGGGGGCAGGGGGCCCTTCTAGGGAAGATATGAGGAAGGAGCAACAGTGCTGCCCCTCTCTTGAACCCCTCAGACAGCAGGCTGCTGCTGAGGGTGCTGGGAGTGCTAGTGGGTCCCATAAAGTTTATTGGGATGAGGGACTCCTATATTCTGAAGGTAGAGACCCAGCCCCTGGAGCCACCAGGAGGTTGGTAATACCTCAGAAGTTTAGGGGGTTCCTCTTGACCCTAGCACACAACATCCCTTTAGCAGGACACTTGGGCCAAAACAAGACCTGGGACAGGCTTGTTCCACATTTTCATTGGCCACATATGTCAGAGGACACAAAGGAGTTTTGTCGCTCCTGTGTCACATGCCAAGCCAGTGGTAAGGCAGGTGGCACAACAAAGGCCCCCCCGATACCACTACCTGTGGTGGGGGTACCCTTTGTAAGGGTAGGGATTGACATTGTTGGTCCCCTTGACCCTCAAACTGCATCTGGGCACAGGTTTATCCTGGTGGTAGTGGATCATGCCACTACCCAGAAGCAATTCCCCTGAGGACCACCACAGCCCCTGTGGTGGCAAGAGCCCTCATTGGAGTCTTCTCCAGAGTGGGTTTTCCAAAGGAGGTCATTTCTGACAGAGGTACCAACTTCATGTCAGGATATCTAAAAGCAATGTGGAAGGAGTGTGGTGTAACTTACAAGTTCACCACTCCCTATCACCCACAATGCAATGGTTTAGTTGAACGCTTCAACAAAACCTTGAAAGGAATGGTTAAAGGACTCCCAGAGAAGCTTAGGCGGAAATGGGACCTTCTTCTTCCTTGCCTGTTGTTTGCCTACAGAGAGGTTCCACAGAAGGGGTTGGCTACAGCCCATTTGAGCTTCTGTTTGGGCATCCTGTGAGAGGTCCACTGTGTTTGGTAAAAGAGGGCTGGGAGTTACCTCTCAAGCCCCCAAACAAGATGTGATGGACTGTGTACTTGGTCTCCGCTCCCGGATGGCAGAGTACATGAAAAAGGCAACCAAAAACCTAGAGGCCAGCCAAGAATTACAAAAAGCTTGGCATGACCAAAGGCTGTACTGACTGTATACCAGCCAGGACAGAAAGTATGGGTGTTGGAGCCTGTGGCCCCAGCAGCCCTCCAGGACAAGTGGAGTGGCCCCCATACAATAGTTGAACAGAAGGGAGAAGTCACCTACCTGGTGAATCTTGGAACTCCCAGGAGCCCCCTGAGGGTGCTCCATGTCAACAGATTAAAGCCATATGTTGACAGGGCTGACATGGGCTTGCTCATGGCAACTGATGAGGACCAGGAGGAGGAGAGTGACCCTCTCCCTGACCTGCTCTCTCAGAACCCTGATGATGGGTCAGTAGATGGTGTTGCTTTGGCAAGCAGCCTCACCGACCATCAGTAAACTGAGTGCAGACAAGTGCTGCAACAGTTTAGACATATGTTTAGCCTGACCCCTAGTCAGACTTCCTGGTGCACCCACGAGGTGGACACTGGAGACAGTCTGCCTGTCAAGAATAAAATCTACAGGCAACCTGACCATGTCAGGGACTGTATCAGGACTGAAGTCCAGAAAATGTTGGAGCTAGGTGTAATTGAGCCTTCAGATAGCCCTTGGGCTAGTCCAGTAGTCCTCGTACCCAAGCCTCATACCCAGGGTGGTAAGAAAGAAATGAGGTTTTGTGTAGACTACAGAGGCCTCAATGCAGTCACTAGGACTGATGCCTATCCCATACCAAGGGCAGATGAGCTGATTGATACTTTGGCCTCAGCCAAGTATCTAAGCACGTTTGACCTAACAGCTGCCTACTGGCAGATCAGATTAGCTGATGATGCAAAAGCCAAGACAGCATTTTCGACCCCTGGTGGGCACTACCACTTTGTGGTGATGCCCTTTGGATTGAAAAATGCACCTGCCACTTTCCAGAGGTTGGTGAATAAAGTTCTGACAGGGATGGAAACTTATTGCTCAGCTTATCTAGATGATATTGCTGTCTTTAGTTCCTCCTGGCAGGATCACCTGGTCCACCTCAGGAATGTTTTGGAGGCCCTGCAAAAGGCAGGCCTCACTATCAAGGCCACTAAGTGCCAGATAGGGCAGAGTCAGGTTGTGTACCTGGGCCACCTTGTAAGTGGAGGCCAGGTTCAGCCTTTACAGAGCAAGATCCAGACCAAAATGGAATGGGTTGCTCCAACCACCCAGACACAGGTGAGAGCCTTCTTAGGCCTATCTGGGTAATAGAGGAGGTTTGTCAAGGGATATGGATCTATAGTGACCCCCTTGAATGATCTGACCTCCAAGAAAATGCCAAAAAAGGTTCAGTGGACAGCTAGCTGTCAAAAGGCATTTGAAGACCTAAAGCAGGCCATGTTCACTGCCCCCATCTTACAGAGTCCAGACTATACCAAAAAGTTCATTGTCCAAACAGATGCTTCTGAGCTGGGTGTGGGAGCTGTACTGTCTCAACTGAATGATGAAGGTCAAGACCAGCCAGTAGCTTTTATTAGCAGAAGGCTGACCCCTAGAGAGAAACGTTGGTCAGCTATAGAGAGGAGGCCTTTGCTGTGGTATGGGCCCTGAAGAAGCTGAGGCCATACTTGTTTGGTACTCACTTCATAGTTCAGACCGACCACAAGCCCCTCCTATGGCTTAAACAAATGAAAGGAGAAAACCCAAAACTTTTGAGGTGGTCCATTTCCCTACAGGGGATGGACTATACAGTGGAACATAGACCTGGGACCCAACATGCCAATGCAGATGGACTCTCAAGGTATTTCCACTTTGAACACGAAGACTCAACTGGTCAAGGTTAGTTTAGTGTCCCTGCGTTTGGGGGGTTGTGTAGGAGAGTAGGATCTGCCTCTTATGTTGCCCCCACTTTTTTCTGATGTTTACACTGGTTTCTGGCTATAGTCTGGCTGGGCCCCTGCTAATCAGGGCCCCAGCCTCTCTGTTCTCTCTAAACGACTTGGAGTGCACTCTAGGTGCACTAGTTATTGGATACTGTGGTACCTTATGAGTCCCTAGTATATGGTACCTTAGGTACCAAGGGCATAGGTACTTCACAGGCCTACCAGGGGCTGCAGCATGTATTATGCCACCCCTGGGAAGCAGACTAAATCTGACACCACAGGCCTGCTACTGCAGCCTGAGTGAGGAAGTGCTAGCACCCCTCACTGAGATATAGGTTCCCTATATCTCTCCTGCACACACATATAACCCTATCAGTCACCCCTAAGGCAGGCCATATCAATGCTGAGGGCAGGGTGCTTGGCTTCTATGTGAGGGGGTGCCTCTGCCTGAGCAGGGCCCCTCTGCAGCTCTCAGAGTCCATTCTCTGGTGCTGTTTGTGGATGCGGTTAAACCATATACTTTTAAGTGCATTATATCCTCGCGGTAAAATGCTAACTTTGGAATGGCTGCATCGAAACATGTCGTGTTTGGTGTCAAACATCTTGGAATACTACCCCCCGCCAGTCCTGGTGGCGGGGGTAGCATTCCACCCTTCTAGAGGGATAGACATGTACCTACTGTGGAAACGCGGTAGAATCTTGCAGAGCCCTGGCATCACATAATGGATGCCACCAGTCACAGACACTGGGCTGCCCTCCTGCTGATGACCAACACTCGCAGTGGAGGAAGCCCAACGACCACCTCCCAGACAGGGTTTAGTGTATTGGGGCTGGGTGGGTGCACTCTTAGAGTGCTTTGAAGTCCTGCACTGGGGGAGCAGAAGGCTCCTCTGTGCATATGCCAGTTCAAACCGGCTCAGGGGCTACCTGTCCCTGCTCTGGTGCGAAACTGGACAAAGGGAAGTGGGTGTAGCCACCCACTCCCCTGACCCTCCCATAGGTAGGGTCATAGAGCTAGTCCCTCCCCTTCTTTTGGTATAAGAGGGGAACCTGTGCATTGCACCCTAGATTTCCCTGGACGACGCTCTACAAGAAGAATCCCGGACCTTCGACGTTCCACTACCTTTGGAAGACTGAAGAATCTCCCTTGGAGTCAAGGAGTGACTCCCCTGCTTGGCAGGCACCAAAAACTACAAACGACGGTCGCAAACTATGCCGCTCCCGCCAGATTCCGAAGTCCCTGCAGCCCAAGAAGTAGATTTCCTGACTTCTCCAAGGCCATCGTGAGTCCCCAGTGAAGCTGAGGCCAGTGGACCCCAAGAGTAACGAGGAACCGCGACCCCTGGGTACCGTGCACTATTGTCGAGTGCAACCCCTCACAACGTTCCGCGAACTTGTGCTTTGGACCACGTGTGGTCCCAGCCTCCAGCAGGAATTCCTCCTAAGATCAGAGGCCTACCACGTCCTGAGTGACCGTGGGCCCCTGTGAGAGAATCCTCCCGAGGTGTCTTTGCGATCCCTTGCCAGCCGGCTCTTGGGTCCCCAGAAGACTTTCTAAAGAAACCAAAGGGCTCCTCTGGTTGCTCCAGGCCTGCCCTGACTTACCCTCGCTGGGTGAGTTCCACAGACCTTGCTGGTCTGCGCCATTGTCTCTTCACGCTTTCCCCGAGACTTGCTGTTACCAAGGCTTGTTGGCTCCGATCGGGTTGCCGACACCGCAGTAAGCTGCAGACATTGTGGGACACGCTGAATCCTGCTCCTGGTCATCGTCGACACCTCCTGGACCTCGTCGCTGAAGAGTCAAGGCAACCACGGACGACCTGAATCTTGCGACGACGGTGGGCATCCATCTTCCTTGCCCCGAGTCACTGCCAAGTGACTTTGAACACTGTCCCCTCTGCTTTCAGGTCTTCCATCTTCTGAATACAGCCTTGGATTCCTCCGGACACTTCTCCTGTCGCCGCAAGCAGCAAGTCTTCACTGGCTCCCATTGAAAACGACGCCGCAACCCGACACCAAAGAACACCTATGCACCCGGCTCCCCTGGGTGAGGTAACTTCAGCACTACGGTGCTCCTGTGTGTGTGGGCCCTAGAACTACTTACCCTGTAAGTGACTTGCTTGTAGCTTCCCTCGAAGTGCCCTAAAACGCTAACTTTCCAAGTGCGACTATCGCACTGACTCGTACATGGTTCGCGTCTGTGTTAGACACACCGCGTCCAACTCCCTTGCAATACCATCTGTAACCGCGTCCTTCGACTCGTACAAGGACCGATCGGTGTGTTCGCCTCGAACACGCAAGGGACCTTTAATATTGATATTTCAATCGCGTCTGAGTGCATAGACTCGTACAGGATTCGCATCGGTGCCAGGTCACCGCGTCCGTCCCCTGTGGGTCTCCTACAACTACTTGGGGTGGTTCTTGGGGGTCCCTCGATTCTAGATGCCCTAGACCTAGGTCTAGCAAACTAAGATTGTAATATTCAATTGTGCTAAACTTATCCTGATAACATTTGACTTGTACATATGTTCCTATCCTCTAATCTCATAAAGAGATTAGTAGAGAGTGTTTATTAATAAATACATATATATTTGATATATATACCTGTGTGGTGTCTTTTCATTTGGTGATTCAAGAGATTGTGTGGTAAAACAAGCTGCTTTACATTCCTTCAAGACTTAGCCTGAAGGCTGCTCTCCACAGCAACCACTAGGATAGCTTTCTATAAAGGTTGCCTTAAACCTATCTACCATAAGAGTCGCATTGTTCTGGTGCAAGGTGTCCACTTTAATTAGTGAACAGCATATACCAGGCCAACTTCTCACAATATGGCTTTATTAGCTAAGAGCGTGACTGCAGAGATATTTTTGAGGGTGCCCATCCCTGCCCTGAATCCAGTTTGCGTGGTAGGAATAAGGTTTGACCGGCGAACCCAATCCCCTACATCTATCAGCAGGTTCGAAGCGTACATTTGTGCCTCCACATCGATTAATGCTATTAACCTGTAGTTGGTTGGGTCTGAGCGTGCACCCGACTTGTAGATTGGATTTAGGATACTACCTCGCCAAGAGTCGGGAAGTGTACCGGGCACCAGGGCGTGGGTGAAGAGGGGGGTCAGGAGCCCAGACCAAAATGGTGGATCATGACGAAACAGGGCATTTGGCAAGCCATTAGGGCCTGGTGCTCCCTCCGTTCTCAACTTTTTGATGGTTTTAAGGACTTGCTCTTGTGATATCTGCGGGGCGAAGTCAGATGTATATAGACTTGAGATGTCATTGCCTGGTCCTGCACTGAAATCCCCTGTTTGTATTCCTTGAATTGGATTACCTGGGGATGGAGTTCATTATATAGAAGTTCAATGTGGGCTCTCCAGGTGTCCTCCATTACATCCGAGTTGTGATGTCGGTGCCTGCCATTTATTAGTTGGTTGATGGTTTCCCAAAAGAGTTTTGAATCTCTTTGTTTGCTGGCGTGGAGGAGTTTCGCCCAGGTGTGTTCATTATACATTTTCTTGGCCCCTCTGATATCCCGTTTTAAGTCTTTTCTTGTTCTAGATATAAGTAACAGGATTTCATGGGAAAATTCTGGGTTCCTATTTCTTAACTGTCTTGTGTATTTATTCAAACGTTGCTTTTGTTTCCTCAAGTTGTTGGTAAACCAAGCTGCCCCTGTTTGTCTTTCGGTTTTGCGGCCATAAGTACGATTTGGGAATTTGTTGTGTAATTCGTAAATAAAAGACTCCCAGGCCCTTAGGCACGATGATGCTGTTTCGACGCTCTTTGAGAGGCTGATACATGTGCACATGATTTCGTCCATGCGTTCACATTTCCAGATTAGCCGTTTAAGGTTGTAACTTTGGGTTGATTGGGACTAAGCCTGGGTGTAGTTCGCGAAGTAGCGCTACGCGAAGCTACGCAAAGTGCAGTTCGCACTACGCGAGCTACGCGTAGCACTACGCGAACTGCGTAGTGCACTGTTCGCAATGATTGCACAGTGCCGGATGCTTGTCCGCACTGTGCAATCATTGAAAACGGCATCTTGCACAGTGCGAGCTGTCTTTTACTGCCGCTCGAGTAGATTTTTACTCGAGCGGCAGCTTTCTCAACGCGGACTGGTAGTTTCTCATCGCGAGCGGTCGCGAGCATACGCGACCACTCGCAATGAGAAACCTGACCTCCCCGCGTTGAGAATCTCGCCGGGAGGTTTATTTTCACGCTCGCGATCGGCAACTTGATGTTGCTGATCGCGAACGCAGAAAAAGTCTCGCCGGGATGTCATTTTGCTTGCTCGCGGTCGCCAACTTGACGTTGAGGACCGCGAGCAAGCAAAAAATGACCGCTGCACTACGCTACGCTACGCGTGTTTGCACTGTGCTACGTGCAATTCGCGTTGTGCGAAGTAGCGCAAACTTCGCAAACTACACGAGCGTAGCGTAGTGCTTTGCCCAGGGTTAATTGGGACATCGTGTTATTTTTAACTGGAATTGCCATATTTCTATACAGAGTGAAGGATTGTGGTAGGTGATCGCTTTCCGCTCTGTCAATTATTTGAAAGTTTGTGATGTGTGATATCAGTTCCTTGTCCACAAATGTATAATCTATAGTAGATCTTGTTTTTTGAGTTACCCTAGTGAAAGCTGCGGGGCGATCAGTCTGGCCTTGTCCGTTAAGCTTGTATATTGAGAGTTCCTCTAGACGAACCGAGCATCTCTTGCCATGTGTCTCGCTTCGGTTTGGAGCTGATAAATTGCCTACTGTACTTTCTTTGATGTCATGAAGTAAATTCATGTTGAAATCTCCCGATAGTATGATGTTGGCATCTGAGTAAGCGAGTTGGAGTGTTTCTAATGTAGATGTTAATTTTTCAATTCTTGACCTTTTTTGATTGGAAGCTGGATGAATGTAGATATTCAGTATTAGCAAGCTGTTGATGGACGAATACTCAAATTTTGTGCATTGCATCCAAGACGATTCCAGGTCTATTGCTGAGGCCTGCCATGGAATGTCGGTAGAAATGAAAGTAGAAAGGCCACCTTTTGCTCTCCCGTGTGTTGTTGAGCGCTTAGCAGGAGTAAAATTCTTTATAGCCTACAATCGGCGAAGGATTTATCTGCCATGTTTCCTGGAAGAGAAGGATGTTATACTTGGTGATGAATTCCATGAAATCTGGTTCTTCTAATTTCGTGCTGAGGCCGTGCACGTTCCAAGAGCAGATGTTACTGCCCCAAATTAATTTGGGGGCTGGTGATAGGAGTCTTCATGATGCTGCGAGGGTAGTACCATCTATGTTCGACTGTCAAAAACCAGGAGGCTTGATTGCCTCTGGATGAGCAATGGTGATGGTAATTTTGCTTGCTGTGGAGTCTGTGCCCTTTGCTGAACTAAGGAGCTCCGGGCCTTTGGCTCCCTTTAATAGGCACTCTGGGCGGTTTAACGGTTGCAGTGGGCTTGGGTAGGGGGAAGGAGTGACCTTTTTAACTCAATACCCCATTTAGCAAATGAGTCCTTCTGTTGCCAGATCTGCCCTATGAAGAAGGAGTCAAAAATGTAACTGAAGTGATTTCTTGACCCCGGGTATGGGTTTTGTTTGAACTCTATGCTTTCTAGGTCACTTGAGTTGATGTGGTTCAGGGAGGAAGGGCGTTGAATAGTTTGAGTAATACACTTCTGTTGAGAATGTCTTGGGGTCCCCTTGAAATATAATGGGGAATGAACACCAGTTTGTTGTTGTTTTCGATGACATCATACTGCGGTCCGTGAATTGAGCTTTTTCCGGTGACTTTATCCCCTGATGTGTGCTCCGGGTTTGTCGTTGGTGGATTCCAGGGAGCTTGTGGGTTGTTTTGTACCATTGATTCGTGGTTCCCTATGTGCGAAACTTCATTGCATCCTGCTCTGTGACGGTGAGTTGATTCTGGTTTACATCTTTCCTCGTGGTCATTTATCATGGCTAACATGGCCTCTGGTGGGCCAGTAGTACAGGTTACTTCGATGGTGCGCCCTGGTGTTAATGTCGGTGTCACTGTTTGTGTGACCTGGGTTTTTGAGCTGTTTTTTCTTTTTCTCGTGGACGGTTTAAAAAGGCTATAGACCTTTACTAATGGCGATTGCTCCTTTTTATTTTGGATCAGGCTACTTGAGATGGTGTCCAAATTGGTTGGTGAGAGTTGAAGGTCGTTGGTACTTGATGTTTCCACAGTGTTTTGCGTTATATAGTCCTCATTTTGAGTTGTGCTATCCTCATTTTTAATCCTGTCCTGCTCAGTCGTGTCAGTAGTTGGGTTAGTTGCCTGTCTAATTTGTTTACTTTTTCTAGCCTTTCTCTGGCGTTTTCTTTCCCGTTTTGTTAATGGCTTTAATACTTTATATAGCCTTGCTGGAGATGTCGTGCTATGGCTGATGGGAGGTGTGTCTGGAGCTACTGAGATCTCAGATTCAGTAGGTAGGTTTGAGGTGGATGAACTTGCCGGTGCCAAAGCTGAATTTGTCCCAGTTTCACTTGTGTTTTTACCCCTGGATGGACAGGGGCATGCCTTATCTACTTCACTGGATGCTTCATTGGCTTTCTCAGCTGATGTTACGGGCTTGAGTTGGTTGTCCCTGGTTGACCCCAGTATTTGAGTTAGTAAAGTTGGTACTGATGCTAATTTGTCGATTATTTGAGTACAGTGGCAGTGGCATATTTGGTATGTTGTTTCCCGGTCTCCCTGTACCTTCATAATCAACTCGTTAAAGTTGTGCAACTTTTGTTCGATCCCCTGAACATGGATTGCTAGGATGTTTAATAGATCGACTTGCGTGTCTAACTTATCTGCGTGGTATGACATTGCTTTTCCAATAGTGTCCATGGCGTTTAACAAGTGCTGCCAAACCGTAGGTTTTGGGGAGGTGCAGGGTTCTGCTGAGGACGAGCAAGCAGATTGGTTCTGATGGGATGGAAACCCCGATGGTGAATTGCTCGAGGAACACTGAGTAGTGCTGAATTGCTTGTGATTTTGTGAGGGTAATATCTTGGTTTCCAAAATATTATTATAGATCGGGGCTTGTGGATCCAACTGATAAAGTCCCTGACCGGGTTGGTGGTCCGTTTCCGAGAAGAGAAATGATGAGTCGAGCTTGTCTTGATTGTTGATGTATAGGTTAGTGGACACCTGAACACAAAAAGGGCTCAATAGGTTTGTGTTCTTCTGTTTTGATGAGTTTGCTTCGCAATCCTTATTGTTATCATTGTCTCTATTGTGGCCGTTGGTTCCAGATGAGGTTTGTTGTTCCAGCTGGAATTGGGGGACTAGAAGGGGTGAGTGACAATGAATTAGCGCTTCAGTAACTTGGGGTTTAGAACTTTGACGGATTTCATAAGGGTGAAGGGCTTTTGTTATTAGAAGTTGCAGGCTTGGGACTTCTCTGTGTTCAATGGAGCTTCTGATCCTGTAGCCGATAGAGCTTTCCTTTTATTTTTTCAGTTTTCGCGGCTATTAAATCTAGTATTGCTATCGCCGAAAGATAACATGTCTGCTTCACTTTGGGAGTCTGTAGTGTTATAGGTTGAGTTGTTGTTGTTTTTAAGAGACTTTTGGAGGGTGCGGCCCCGATTTTCCTCAGTGGTCTTAATAGCTACTTTTAAAAAGTCTGTGATCAATGCCCGTTTGCTACTGTTTGGGCATGAATTGTGCCTTGTTGGGGCAAATGGGGTAGCTTCCTTACTGCCCTTGGTGTTGGCGTGTGGAGCAGAGTCTGTTCCTCTTTTAATGGCGGTAACACTTGCCGTTGCTAACGGTGCTTCGATTGCCTCTAGCCGCAATCTATTGTCTTTTTTGCTTGATGCACCATGGTCTGGGCGATTCACACCAGGTGAGTTACTGATGCAGTCTGTATCGGTGGGCGAGTTTGCTCTTTCGGGCATTGTTTGGGGTTTCTTTTCTTTTTTCCCCCCTCCTCTTGTTCTTCCTGATCGCATGCCCTGTTGGTGTTTGCCAACCTAGAGGTTGGACTCCTGGGTGACACCCGGTAGGGATTTGTAGTCCTTGGTTGAGATGTATGTACTAGTAGGTGCTTTGGCTAGGAGTTAGCGTGTTTTCTTCAATGTGACAATGATGTGCGCGGCAGTGGTAGCTGTAGCTGTGGCGGTAGCGTAGTGTGGAGTGGTTGGAGTTGGGATGGCACAGCGCGGCACGGGGCATAGAGCACCGGGACAGGGACAGGCCAGGGCTGGGCGGAGGGAGAAGCGAATGAGAAGGGCACTCTGGGATGTCGCAGACCACACCCAAGCTTGTTGGGCCCCCTCCGCGTACACACCCGGACACTACACTCTGCGGCTGCCACTAAGGGCTACCACTATCTCGCTCGAGGGTACTCCCTTTTGCCACCTTTTGCCACCAGTGCACCTTGCCTGTTGCCTTGCGCTGCTCCGAGCCTCTTTTTCCTGAAGGCCTCATTCAAGTCTAGAGCCGGGAAACTCGTGCCTGAAAACTCCAGTTGCACCAGCCCTCAGTCTGCTGTTATAGTTCTGTGGCGCTAAAAATTGTAATTGCTCTTCTTTTTTTCCAACACCGGCCTGCACTGCACTGGCGTGGGAAATTAAGAAGGTTAAGTAGATGGAGGGGAACTGAGGCTGATTGCAGCTGTCCCAAGCTGGGTCCGATTCCGGTCCGGGCTGAGAGGCTGAGCTCTCCCCTGGCCTCGCCGTGTCTTTCCTGCTTTGTACTCTGCACTAGCCACTTTCCCCGCTTCCCGCCGCTGCACCTAACCACGCTAACCACGGGGACTGCGAGTGCAGCAAGAGCGGGTGCCGCAGGCGGGCGGTAGGTGCTTGGCGAAGCTTTGCGGGCAGTGGGCTGTGCTGTGCTCAGCTCCACCCAACTGCCTGTTACCTGTAGCTGTGAAACAGCCTGTTAAGAGGTCTCTAGTGTGTTTCAGGTGTGGTTCAAAGACTCACATAAGTAATTACCCCAATTGTCCTTCTGTTGGTAAGAGATGCATGTCTTGCAAGAAAGTAGCATTTTCGAGCGGTTTGTAAGGGTGGCAAGAAACTCACCACGGTCAACAGTATTGAAGTAACTGAAGACATGGACAATTGTACTGAGAAGCTCAGAAATGCTGTGTTGACTGTTGAATGCAACTTTGTATTGGGTGTCCGCAGTGTCAAGTGTCCAAGGTGCGATATGGTGATTGGCGATGTGGCACTTCAAGTCATGGCTGACCAATCACCATCCTGTCCGATAGTACTTTTCATGAAAATTGGAAGAGTGGTGTAGTGCTCACACAGTCAGACATAAATCCCAATGCATTTGAGGAAACTGAAATTGATTTGCTTGGTTATTTCAATTCCAGGACATAGAGTGTGCAGGAAGACACACACTTACTAGTTTATACGTAGCCCGGAAAGGCAGGAACTTCATTGGTTGGCAGGATTTGGCTAAAATGAGAATGTATTTGAAAACTGGATGCCGATGTGGAGGTTGGTGAATTTCCTGTTAACTATTTAGAAGATGATGCATGCATTGTAAATGTTGTTAACAATCCTTCTTTTACAGAGACTGATGTTGACGTGATACTGACTCAATTCCCCTCAGTATTTAGTGACAAGGTTGAACTGTCACTGGTTTTGAATATACATCACATTCACCTCAATCCAGGGGCCCCACCTGTGGTACTTAAGGTACACCCATTACCTTCGAGTACCAGAGATGAATTCAAGGCAGTTCTAAAGAATTTGTGCTCTGAAGGGATTATTGCATCTTGCGATTCCTCTGGATGGCTGTCTGCCATTGTACTAGCCAGGAAGAGATTGAGGGAGGTCAGGCTGTGCACTGACCTGCGCTCACTAAATAGGAACAAACTTGTGGGCTGTCATCTGCTCCCCAAAATGCATGATCTGCTAGCTGGCCTAGGGGTGGGTCTACATTTTTCTCCATCATAGACCTGAGGTCAGCGTAGCACCAAATCCCTCTCACTGTTCAGTCGCAGAAGCTTACCACTTTTGTGACTCCATATGGTACATACAAGTACCTCAGGTTACCTTTTGGATTGGTGTCCGTTGCTAGCGTTTTCCAGAAGATTATGGACACCCTGTTGGAAGACATACCTGGAGTTCAAGCTTACTAGGACGATATTCAGGTATTCACTCACAGGTGAAGGACCATAATGACATCTTGGCCAAAGTCCTTGCCAAGCTGTCCAGTGCTGAAATGACCATCAGGCGCGAGAAATGCATGTTTGGTGTTCAGGAGCTTGATTATTTAGGTCACACATTGTCACCTGAAGAAATCAAACCCAAGTTCTCTCTAATAAAAGCAATTAGTGATCTGCTGCGCCCAAGACAAAGAGGCTGTTTGCTCTTTCTTGGGTCTATCAGAATGCTATGCCCGCTTTGTGCAATGCTATGTGCCAACTGTTGAACCTTTGAGAGCTTTATTTAGGATGGGTTCTTAATTTGTGTGGACAGACGAATTACACAGCACGTTCGACACGGTAAAGAAACTCATTTGGGAGTCCCCAGCACTGCACTCATTTAGGGATGAGCACAAATGTTTTGTGAGTGTTGACGCCAGCTTGTCTGGTCTTGGGGCAGTTCTAAGACAGTGGGTTGCTGGCAAGGAGCACACAGTTGCCTTCGCATCCAGGACACTACAGTCAGCCAAGACACAATAAAGCACCATTGAGCACGAAGCTCTTGCATTTGTTTGGGCAATACAAACATTCATATCTTACATTTGAGGGTGCGAGTTTGATTTATACACTGACCATAGGCCGCTTATGCATATTCTTAGAGGTAGTGGCACGAACAAAGCATCAGCTAAACTGGTGCACTTGTTATCCAAGTTACAGGAATACCATTTGTCATTAAGCGCCTGTTCGGTTGGAAAAATTTCAGAGCAGACTGCATATCGTAGATGACTTTGGCTGATAAACTAAATGAGATAGAGGATTTCGATTGCAGCTGTAGATGCAGGTTTTTGAGTGTGCACCTATATCTGAAAGAGAATTGCATGAGGCATACTCCAAGGATGATGTTCTCTCTCAGGTCAAACGTTTCATAACTAGTGGTTGGCCTGAAAGCAGAACTCTCTCAGGAGAAATAAGATGCTATGCACAAGTAGCTAACAAACTGTCCATTGTAGATGAAATGGTTATGCACCATGATCTCTTTGATCCACCAGAAAGTTTACCTAAGTACATTATTCAGTCTGAACATCAAGGTCATTTAGGGGTCACTAAAACATATCAATGTCTCAAACAATATTATTGGTGGCCTTTTCTTGAGTCTCAAGTAAGGGTTATAATTGAAAAGTACACAGAAACACAGAATGCTTGTTATCTGACAAACATTGGAAAACATTGAATAGGCCACTTTATCCTGTGCTGTTGGTGGATTACTATACAAAATGGAAGTATTAATTGTTCTGTGATGGTCTCACTAAAGATAATGTTATTAAGTTTTTGCAGCATGTCTTCATGTTGGAAGGTTCATCCAAAATCATCGTCAGCGATAATGGTACCCACTTTTTGTCACACCGTATGTGTGCATTTCTAAAGCAACATGACATTAGGTACACTGACAAAATATCGACACTCAACTTATCCCCATACAAAAATATGGTGACCAAAATATTGATGTCAAAAATATCTACATCCTATACTTATAATGGTAAGTACAAAAATGTCCCCCAAAAAATATCGATGTCATAAATATAGTTGTACAAAATATCATATATATATATATATATATATATATATATATATATATATATATATATATATATATATATATATATATATACCAATAAAATAAAATTTACTGTTCCCACTCCAATGAGTGCAACAGTAGGGAAAGTGTTGGATAGCGGAGGGGTAAAAAATTACTATTCCCACTCCAGTGAGTGCAACAGTAGGGAAAGTGTTGGATAGCGGAGGGGCAAAAATTACTATTCCCACTCCAGTGAGTGCAACAGTAGGTAAAGTGTTGGATAGCGGAGGGGTAAAAATTACTATTCCCACTCAAATGAGTGCAACAGTAGGGAAAGTGTTGGATAGCGGAGGGGTAAAAATTACTATTCCCACTCCAGTGAGTGCAACAGCAGGAAAAGTGTTGGATAGCAGAGGGATAACATTTACTGTTCCCTCTCCAGTCAGTGCAACAGTAGTGAAAGTATTGGATAGCGGAGGGGTAATAATGAGTATTCCCACTCCAATGAGTGCAACAGTAGGGAAAGTGTTGTATAGCGGAGGGATACAAATTACTATTCCCAATCCAGTGAGTACAACAGTAGGGAAAGTGTTGGATAGCAGAGGGATAAAAATTACTATTCCAACTCCAGTTCATGCAACAGTAGGGAAAGTGTTGGATAGGGGAGGAATAAAATGTACTATTCCCACTCCAGTCAGTGCATCAATAGGGAAAGTGTTGGATTGCAGAGGGTTAAAATTTACTATTCTCACTCCAGTCAGTTCAAAATTAAAAACAAACAAAAAGTCATCAACAGAATACAAATATTTTTTTTAAAAGTAAGTAAAAAAATATATAAATATGTTAAAAATAAAAATAAATTTAATATTAAAAAAACATATTATAATGTTAAATACATATCACAAATACCTACAAATATTATATTAAATAAAATAAAAAGTAATTATGAAATAAATATTTAAAACATGAATTATTACATAAATTTAGTCTATTAACTTCCTAGCCTATAATACCACACAACTCACAACCCACATCGAAAAGAAAAATACGTATTTGCATAATTAACATAATTAATTATCAATTAAACAAATATTAATATTTAAAAAACAAATTAAAACACATACAATTTAATTAACTTCCCACCCTTTGCACCTATAATCCCCAAAACCCACACCTAAAATGAAACAGTAAAAAAATGTATTACACAATTAAAACTTTTTTTTAATTAACAACTAATAGTATTCAACAACGAATTATAAAGTAAGTAAAATTAATTTACTCCACTCCCTTCACCCCTATAAACCCAAAACCCAAACACCCCAAAAAATAATTAAACAATTACCCAAATTAATTATCAAATAATTAACTAATATTAATTAACAACTAATTATTAATTAGTTAAAAATAAATTACTACCTAACCTTTACCACTATAAACCCCACAACCCTCACCTAAAATTAATTACACAATTACCATAATTAATTGTCAATTAATTCATTAATATTAATTAACATCTAATTAATGATTAATTACAAATACATTTCTTTCCACCCTTTACCCCTATAAGCCCCACAACCCTCACCTAATATTTACCATAAAAAAATTAAAAGCGCAATTAACATTATAAACCCTCAATTAAATAAATATTAATAAATAAAAAATATTCATTAATTTATTCTAATTAAATTACTTCCCACCCTATTCCACTATAAACCCACAACCCGCTACGGAACTAAAAAACGCAAAGTTTTATTAAAATAAAATTAATAACTACTAAAAATGTTACACTTATATTAAAAAACACAAACAATACTTATACAAAACAAATACATCACATACATTTAAAATACATACTAAAATACATAACACTAATTAAAAAATCGATATTTTAAACAACTATATTTTTAAAATCGATATTTCTTACCTTAAAGTCGATATTCTTGACCACAATATTCTTGCTGTCGATATTTTTGTGTCACGATATTTAAAACTCGATATTAGTGTAATTCGACATTTCCAACTCGATATTTTGACTCAATACCATGACATTCAACATCTCAAGGTGGCACTATATTCTCCTTCTTCCAGTGGTCTTGTCAAAAGGGGAACATGATGGTGAAGGAGGGTAAACAAACAGCTATGACTTCTGGCCAGAATGTTCAAGAGCTTGTGGGCAGCACGATATGGTCTTCTAACATCACCCCCCCACAGTACCACTGGTGTGTCTCCTTTCACACTACTGAGAGGTAGAAAGGTGCATACTGGTTTATTTCCCAATTGGTTAAGTGGGAAAAGCAGCCAGGAATTTGAATCTGTGGACACTGTTAGGCCACATGTGCGTCAGAGGCAAGAAGTCATGAAGGCCCTGTTTGATGCTGGGAAGCATTTCAAGGATGTGCCATTACAAGAAGGTGATTGGGTACTCATAAAAAACCCAACGAAGGTTTTGAAGGCTATGTCTAAGTTTTCGTCACCAGTTTTAGTCAAACAAGTAAGCAAAGGGTCAGCGCCTCTGGAAAATAAAGGCTGGTGCACCTTACCAGTCCTCGGGTGGACATCATGAAAAAAAATACAATGAATGACACAATGCAGTGTGATAGGTTTAATTGGCTGCAAGGTAAAGAGGTTCAATCAGCTTCAGGAACAACCACTTCCGTGACTCACTTGGGTCTGATGGGCAACACTACCGCTTCTGACAACCCCGTTGGTGAGGATATAGGGGTTAGGAGTGAGGGGCATCAAAGAAGGTTGCCTTGTAAATTCAAGGATTATCTGGTGGGGTAATCAGCTGTTGTGAAAATTAAATTTTGCTTTATTCATGCTTTATGCTTTCTGATTTATTCATGCTTCACGCTTTATTACTTGATGTTTTATTCCATTTTTATTTCTGTTTTGCCTTTGTGTTGTTAAGGGAGGAAATGTTGTAGTAGGTTGTAAGTAGCCTCGCATATGTTTGAGGCATGCATAGTTACTTAGTCCCACGAGGGCAGCTATTGTTATGTATGGTTGATTATGTTCAACTTGTGTTCCATGCTCGGGGACTGGAACAGCATCTATGAGACTCATGGCAACGTTAATCAGTTGCAGATGTGACTCGTAGGTGTCAGACGCTCCCGTCGTGGGTGTGTTTCTCTTACAATAAAATACCTGTTCAAACCTGTTCAGACCTCTTCATCTGAACCACGTCTCTCCATACTACAGGCTGACTCCCTCCTTATTTGTCCCTGACTGGCCTCCCATTCATCTAGGCAGCTTCTAATAGGGACTATTTGGGATATTTCATCAGGCAGTCAGTAGCGAGAGAAGTTCTTGGGCCAGGCTTTTCTCGTTGCTAGTCTTAGTCTCCATTTCAGTTGTAATAGGGTTGGTGCGTCATCTGAGAGAGATGGCCCTCAAGAATCTCACACCCTATCATGTGGAGGGAGGGCAATAAATGCTTTGGCGAAAAGGTTGTCTATTCTCTACAGCATATTATTTGCGCAGGATAGAAAAGTGTACTCTGTCCATTGCGTGAGTGGATCAACAAAGGTCCATCGTCTTCTAATATGTCTCTCATTACAGCCCTTATATTGTTATTTTGTTCAGACCACTCCTGTCTAAGATTGGGTCTGGGGCTATATTACAGTAATCCCTTATGATCTTTCGTGCCACCCCAAATTTTGATAAAAACATTTGAAAGAACAATCTGGCTAGAATGAGGAGTTAGACGGAATTATTGGCACAAATTCGTCCCACAATAATGCTCTCTGCACATATTTGCATCCTGGCAAATACATATAGTTCCATAGGAACACACCTTTTGGGTCATACAATACAGTGCTTTACTTACCAGTAAGGCCACACCACAATTTTTGGAGCAGATGGGGTTAACAGGAGGGGGAATAGGTGGCAAACGACTATAGTAGAATACTCTGCCCATCCAATCCCTCTTCAGTTTTCAGATTCCATTTGTGATAACTGTGTTTCCTGTAATAGTGTTAGGTCCACGTTTTGACATGACAGAATTTTTTTGTTTCATGTGTTTAGTCCGACTGCTCACGTTTAGGGAAACAATAGTGAGAGGGACCAGTTCTATGCTGCTTTACCACTCATGCACGTTCTGGGCCTGCATGATTTGTCACATAAGGAGATGGGCATTGTTATAGAAGGGGTAGTAACCTGAGGAGGGGCCATTATCAGTCAGGGGGGGCACTTGGAGTGGCAATAAGTGGTGGAGATTCAAGTACTGAGGTGTTAGTGGGTATGTGAATTCCACTGATGACGGGGGATGTGTTGCAAGGGGCTAGGGAAGAGGGGGCGTGTAAGAAAGTAACTAATGCATGGCCAGTAATTAGTCTATATAGTTCCTAGTAGAGCCTAGGCCCAGGGTCAGTCTCTAACGTTTTTTAATGGGCTTAATACCCGCTCATGTAATTTGGTCTATCCTGCATCCAGCCTTCATGAAGAGATCCGTTTACTGTGTTGGTAAAAGCAGTCCATCTGAGAGGTTAGACAGCATTGATGGGATAAGAATGAATGTTCATATGGGGAGTATGAACAGCGAGTGTCCAATTCATGAGAAAAGGAAAGGTGGATGGTACACATGGAGTGGAGAGCAGACCCTCCTTTAGGATTCATTGCATCAGAAAGTAGGTACATGTGGCTACGTGTGAACAAATCTTGTCTGACTGCAATTCGTTGTGACAGGTAGTCACTTACACATGTCCTGTTTGTGCTGGTCCTCAAAAAACATAGGAGTTGTGTAGAGTTGTGTAAGTGATATATGCAGTCTCAGTATAACAGTTAGGAAAAGGAAAGTGGTCTAGGGTGGGACAACCCCAAAGATGTTGGTGACATATAATGAGCATAATGTTTATTAGCCTGAGATATGCATCTGTGAAGAGAGAGAGAGATGAGAGACAGAGACCCATAGTCTTCACCTTTGGGGCTGTTGTTAGACCAACATGATGCAAGAGAACCTTAAACCAACAATTGGTTATAGTGTCATGGCTAAGGTGCATGGAAAGTTTCAATCTATACGCATATCAAAAGTCAAAATTAGTAAATCACAGGATGTTAATGGAAATCGCATCAGTTGGCTTCAGTGAGGATCTGACTTGTTCCTCTCCTTGTCACTGGTCAATTACTCCACTACTTAGATTGGATTGTCTTTGTCAGATTGTTTATGAAATTAATGATCAGCATATTGTCCATGATGTTGGTTCCATGCAGAGCTGGGGTGAGGGTCTGGTGCAGACTTCGAGCTGTGCCTGCTGTTTCCATGGGGCATGATTCCAGGTTGTCTAGGAACCATTCAAGATCCTCCGAGCACGTTTAGTCCGAAGACTTCCTGTCATTTGTGAGCCACATGGTGGAGGGTTCTAGCATGCCAAACTTAATGTCCCACTTATGAAAGCTGGATCCTAGGTCTACGAAGGCTTTCCACTTTCTCGAGGGAAAAACAGCAGATATCTGCACCGTGTTGCCATCTAGCAGGAACAGCACATTTTAGCAAGCTGCTTGGATTATTTTTCTAACTTGTTCTTTTCTCAGAAAACAAGTAGTTCTGGGTCATGTGGAGTATGTCTGATAAGAACAGATTCATTGGGAGCTCTTTGTAGTTGAAGTGGGGGTGTGAAAGTTATGCTCAATGCTAGCATGTGCACTAGGAAGGCCTACATGTCATCCTTCTTCATTTTTTCTGGCATTCCATAAAAGTGAACATTGTGGCACATTGCTCTACCCCCAAATCTATGATTTTCTGTCAAAGATACCAGATTTGCCCCACCTACCTGGCATATGTATTACTGGATGGATGTTACCACCCCAGTGCAACAGTGGTGTAATCATTTGATAATAAGCTGTTTGTGGGTCCGAAAATTCGCCCAAAGGGTTTTAGCTCTTCTTGGATCAGCTTTCACATCGAGCTGAAAAATCTGATTCACTGTTTTCACATGGGGACACTGCAGATATACACTTTTTACATATCTCTCGATGTGCAAACAAAATCAAATAAAAAATCAACTGCTCTTCAAATCTACTAACTTTTCCCCTAAGCATGGGATCAGTACCAAAAAGTATTAAAAGATCAGTCAACTGCACATGATGTTTAAGAACCCCTCATAAAAAATCACTAACATACTGCCAAAATGAGACAAGACTTGGGCAGGAACTAAAAAGATGTATATCACATGACCCCTCTAAAGCACACTTCAGACATACATGGGACTGTTTAGCGACTTTAGCCAGTTTTTTCATGACCAATACAGCCTATGCAGTGTGAAAAAGTGGATCTGTTTAAGTGAAGCTGGTTTTACAGTTTCACATAGAAGTTTAAAAGAGTTTAACCAGAGATCATCCAAAAGTTGGCATGGAACAATATCTACCCACAGGATAGCTGATTAGCTTTAGCTATCTGGGAATCAATTATCTCCTAATACCAAAGTGAGACCTCCTTTGGGAATGTTAAGTTGGAGACTATCTTATCCTCAATTGCCTTACTTTCCAGCGCTTCCCATTCCTGGGATGCCCACCAAGAAACTATTTGTAGATACTTAGACCGTGAAAGCCTACTACTTGTTCTATTCGATATCTCCTGCAGGACAATATTTGAGATCCATTCGAAATTTCACCTCAAGTCTGAAATCCAACCTCTCTAAGAGGAATAGAAAGACTGTCCTTCATACATTCAGGTGTACTGGGTAGTCCCAGATTGGGGAAATCCTAGAATAATATGGAATAGCAAAATATTTCCTTAAAACACACCATATTCGAAGAGTGGATACCAGTAATTTTAATCTAACCTTTTTGAAAAACTTTAGGTTCCCAAATTTCAAAAGGAAATTTTCCTGACTATATTCTTCTAGCATAGTTGAGAAGAGATACCCTATCATGGATAGTTTCTAAGATGTACTTAGCATGCGGAAGCATACAAGTATATATTTGGAAATCCAGCAGAGCCAGCCGTCATCTTTAACTATAGTCCTGAGCTTTTTCAAAGAGAATCTGGATGACTTATTCCCACAAATAAAAGAGCTCACTTCCCCCTGCAGTCTGGTAATCAATTTGCTAGAAAATGTTAATGGTATACAGTTGAAATAAAAAGGTCAACTTAGGAAGGATCATCATTTTAATCAAATACACTCTACCATATAAATTTAAGGGAAGGTTCTTCCACTTCCTTAATATAAGATTGATTTCCTTGGCCACTCTGGATATATTAGTAGGAGCTATATCCTCCAGGTTCTCAGTTATCGCGACCCCTAAATATCGTATTTGTCGTTTGTGATAAAGTGTGTAATCACCCATAGGCCATGACATGATCTCTGTTTTAGCCTAATTTATTTGATATCTCGAGAGTTGGCCAAACTCCTGGACTAGTGCATACAGCCTAGGAATGGTAATGTGTGGATTCACAGTATAAACAAGAATATCGTCTGTATAAAGCGTCAACTTTAATGACAGAGCCTGTGCCATGAAGGGGGGAATTGTAGAGTCAAAATGAATTGCCTGGGTGAATGGTTCAATATATAGGGCAAACAACAATGGAGACAGGGGGAAACCCTGGCAGGTGGCCCTGTCAATAGCAATTGGTTGAGATAATTCTCCATTGACTAAAACTCTAGCAGAAGGAGAGTGGCAAAGCTATTGAATTGCTAAGATCATGGATTCAGGGATTTTAAAGCATCTAAGCACCTCCCATAGGTAAACCCAGTTGACAAGGTCAAAAGCTTTAGCCACATCCAAAGTGACAATTGTTAGTGGATGCTCATATGTTGTAGCCATATCAATTGCTCCAATTACCAAATTAGTGAGTTCGTTCAATTGCCTCCCCAGGATAAAGCCTTTTTGATCCTGATGTATTAACTGCTGTGACTTGGTCGCCATCTGGCCTGCCAGTACTTTCACGAATATTTTATAACCATTATTTAGCAAAGAAATAGGACAATATGATGATTTGCTTGGTTTTCATATGATCACCACAGTTGCCTCTGCCCAGGATGGAGGTGGCAATTGGATTTGTAAACGAATCTGATTAAACAAAGTGCACATGACCGGAACCAAATCTTGGGTGAGTGATTTATAAAACTCAACAGGTTAAGCATCTGGCCCTGCAGCTTTGCCGTTCTTCAAAGACATAAAATGGCCCATGACCTCTTCCTCATGGATTTCTTGGGTCAGGTCTTGAATTTGATAATCTGACAAATGAGGCATCTCTCTTACAGCGAGCCAACTCCCAATGTTATCGAGGTCTGGCGTTAGGTTTTCCTGGTACACCCATCGCAGACTACCGGCCAGCTGCTCCTTGATCTCTAGCATTGTGTAAAGCATTACTGCTATTCCCGCTTGCTCAATCACATGAATGTGATTCCTGGCGTTGTCAGATCTCGATCACCTCTAATCTAGCATAAAAGGAGGCCCTATCTTGTCGGAGGGCATGGAAAGTGAACCAAATAAGTGGTAACTGGGTGCCAGTGGTCACAATAGGGGTAGAGATGCCACAGGGGTTGGGGCTCAACTATTAAGGTCTCTTGGAGAATGATATTCCCCAACCTCTGTCAGGTAATGGGGATGACTTCTGAAAACTTCACCACCCAAAGCTGACCTGTGTAGCTCATTAACTCTCCAAACATCCATATATGGCCAGATGTCTTCCAGTCATCACTCCACTACCCAGGGGCAATGAAAGATTTTGTGCACAGAGCATGATGAGTCTTAGGTGGATGGCCTTGGTGTTTCACAGGCAGAACCCCCGTCAATGCTGTTTGTTGAGGGAGGGGTGCTCACCCACCATGTCGGTGGGGGACTCTGTCCAGGGGTACCCACTCTGTCCTTCCACTGTTTCCTCACAGTTCCAGCACCCCTCTGGGATCCATACGGCCTACTCTCCTTCTGCCAGTCAGTTTCAAGAGTACACAAATATGCCTCCTCATGGCGCAGCATGGGGGAAGGCTGCTAGCACCCCCCCCCCACTGTCTTTCTAGATTGTCCACAGCAGGAGACACAGATTCTTCATTGGTGACCACTCCCAAAATTACCAATGCATGTCTGCAGCCATTGGCTTTGGGCTTTCCCCCAGGCGGCATAACGAAGCTTCAGCCAGAGGCAGGGTTCTATATCCTTGGCCAAGGTCCACCTCTATTATCCATATGACACTTTATCGCTCATTAGAAAATCAGAATCCTATGAGGTTTTGCTTGTGTTTGAGGTTTGTCTTGTTACTAGTTGTATGTCATTGTATCATTATCAACATATTGTCTAACATAAATATGCCTGCAATATCATTCCTTTGGGATAAGATTTTAGATTATAAACTTAGATGGGGTGATATATTTGGAAGCAATGTTTATGTATTTACGCATGGACACTCTGTTGTCATCTCAGATGGAAAATATATGTTTTTAATGAGGCTAATATTCACTGTTTAAAGTATAGTTTACACCTTTAGGTTAACTAAAATTCTCAGAAATAGGATTTGGAGAAATAGGATTTATGCCACTTGTCACTTTCAGAAGTCGGACGTCGACTGCTGGGGGTTGCGTAACTAGTTAGCATGGAGGGGTCTCGTTTGTTATCGTAATTAACCAGACAAATCGATCCACCAACTAATAACGGCCATGCACTACCACACACAGAATCGAAAAAGATCTATCAATCTGTCAATCCTTTCCGTGTCCGGGCCGGGTAAGGTTTCCTGTGTTGAGTCAAATTAAGCTGCATTCCCCACTCCTGGTGGTGCCCTTCTGTCAATTCCTTTAAGTTTCAGCATTGCAACCATACTCCACCCGGAACCCAAAGACTTTGGTTTCCCGAAAGCTGCTCGGCGGGTCATGGGAATAATGCAGCTGGATCGCTAGTCGACATTGTTTTTGGTTGGAACTACGATGGTATCTGATCATCTTCGAACCTCCGACTTTTGTTCTTGATTAAAGAAAACATTCTTGGCAAATGCTTTCGCTTTGGTTCATCTTGCGCTGGTCCAAGAATTTCACCTCTAGTGGCACAATATGAATGGCCCCAGTTCCGAAAACCACCAAAATAGAGCCAGGGTCCTATTCCATTATTTCTAGCTGAAGTATTCAGGTGACCCACCTGCTTTGAAAACTCTAATCTTTTCAAAGTAAACGTTTCAGACCCCCAGGACACTCAGACAAGACTATCAAGGGGGCTCCAAAAGGCAGGGGCTGGGACAGGTGCTAGCTCGCGGCAAACTGCCAGCTTGATCCCAAGTTCCAACTACAAGCTTTTTAACTGCAGGAACTTTAATATACAGTATTGGAGCTGGAATTACTGCAGCTGCTGGCACCAGACTTGCCCTCCAATGGATCCTCATTAAAGGATGTAAAGTGTACTCATTCCAATTACAGGGCCTCAAAAGAGTCCTGTATTGTTATTTTTCATCACTACCTCCCTGAGTAAGGAGTGGGTAATTTGCATACCTGCTGCCTTCCTTGGATGTGGTAGCCATTTCTCAGGCTCCCTCTATGGAATCGAACCCTGATTCCCCGTTACCCGTGGTCACCATGGTAGGCACAGAAAGTACCATCGAAAGTTGATAGGGCGACATCCGAATGGATTGTCACCGTCACGGGGACGTGCGATTGGCCTGAGGTTATCTAGAGTCACCAAAGCGGCCGGGCGAGCCCAGATTGGTCTTGCTCTGATAAATCCTGGGAGATCAGCGCTCATCGGCTTGTATTAGCTTTAGAATTACCACATTTATCCAAGTAACAGATGGAGCGATCAAAGGAACCATAACTGATTTAATGAGCCATTCGCAGTTTCACTGTACCGGCCATGTGTTCTTACACGTGCATGGCTTAATCTTTGAGACAAGTATAAGCTACTGGCAGGATCAACCAGGTAGACACAACTGTTGGATGGGTTGCTGGGAGCCACATGCCCGACCTGGACTGACCTTCGCACCCCTCTGGAGCCTGCTGGCGAAGCCCACCTACCTGGGGGGGGCTTGCAGGGTGAAACGAAGTACAGCCATAGTTAAGGTAAGTTCCTCTTTTATTAAACAGGTACAGTGATAACCAGGAGGGAGCTGCCGGCCAGCATCCAACCATCCATTCAACCACCTCCCGAGACTTCTAACTCCGATCACCACATTCCATAGAATCACGGAATGTGGAAGACTCCGGAGGCATGATGCAACACATCTCCCTCCTTACAACAGAATACTTAAAATAGCACAAAAGAAAGGTACAAAGATCTTGCCAACACTAAAGGATACTATAAGTGAATAAACAGTAACAGACAGTGTATAATTAACAACTGACACCTAACAGCATAACAGTGCCCATTACCAGATGACCTAGTTACATGACAAAATACTCAAACCGCATTGGTAGACGATGTGTTCTGGTCTGTTTCATCTCCACCCGTTCAGACAACCCCTTCATTAACATACCATCACTTCCACGTTCAAACTCCTCACCACTCTCAGTCATTTCTCCACTCAACAGACAATCGGGAACCTTCACCACCTTCTTGATATCCCACACATTTTAATCACTCAAAAGAACAGTGTAATGATTCACCCTTTTGATCAGTGGCCTGGAGAACCTTGACAAACCCTTGCTTTCCCTCCATCCTTTCTTTATTCGCACCCAATCACAAACCCCCAACCGTCCCCTGATCTCATCACTGGAACCCTCAGGTAACTCTCCACTTCTACTTTCTCTCATCACCCACTTAGCCAACAATGCTCTGGATTTCCTTCCCCTCATGACCTCAAATGGTATCTTGCCCATAACACTATTGGGAGCTGTGCGATAAGCCCACACGAATTCCGCACATAGGGTCAACTAGATACCTTCTTTCAATGCCCTGTTCCGTTGTGGAGATTTGCTAACTACGCATTACATTGAAAACACGGAATTCATGCAAAAACTCTGACTCCGCCACGTAGTGGAGTTAGCTACTACACCCACAACCCTTTGATAAAACAACTTTACCCTTACATGCTAAAAAGCATACAACCAATTCACAAAAGTGAGCTTTGAAAAATATCAGGCAATGAGAGAGATGATGATTTTGGGGTCCCCCCTAACCTAGGGGGAGGACCAAACAGATGCCTTAAACACAAAGAGCATATCATGCTGAACTATTCAGTGGTGGTCTCGTCCCATAATGCTTTGCAGGGCCTTTGGTTGGGATTGTATTTTTGCCCAAAACTGTGTTTGGGGTGGTCCTAGGAGGATGGGACCACCACCGAATCGTTCAGCATGATGTGCTCTTTGTGTTCAAGGCATCTGCTTGGTTCTCTCCCTAGGTTAGGGAGAACCCCAAAATCATCACCTCTCTCACTGCTTGCTATATTTTCATTTTCACTTTTGTGAGATGACTATATGCATTTTAGCATGTAAAGATAGAGTTACTTGTTTTACCAAAGTTATGTGAGGTTTCTGTTTTATTAATTGGGATGAGATGGAACGGAGTTACGGAGCAGAGTTTCGTACTCCGCCCACCCTTACTGATATGCTACACACCATACAACCCTAAAAACTATCCCATAGTTTGAGACACGAATTGCACACGAAACGCCATCATTCGCAGGCCCCAACTCATTATCCTAGGCAACGCCAAATTGGTCCCTTTGTTGGAAAACACCTCTACTAAAGGGCGATGATCAGTGTGAACCACAAACTGCATTCCCCACACATACTTCTTGAAGTGATTCACCCCCCACCAGCATGCCAGTGCTTTTCTCTCACTGGTGGAATACATGCGCTCAGCCCCTTTCAATGGTCTAGACACATACGCAAGAGTCACCACTCTCCCATGTCTTTGTTGTATGAGTACAGCACCCGATCCTATAGCACTGGAGTCAGTGCATACCACACTCCTGTCATGGGTATCAAAAGGCAGGGGTAGATGCAATCTCCACTTTAATTTGCCCAAATTCGCACTCACATTCTGGACACCAAACAAACTTAGCATTTTTTATCATCAAACCTCACATGCTCACAGTCTTGTTTGCAAACCTTGGGATGAACCGCGAGTAATATTCAGCCAACCCTAGAAAAGATTTCAGCTGGTCCTTATCCACAGGCGAAGGGGCATCCTCTATAGCCTTCACCAACTGCAATCTAGGAGACACTCCTTTATCATCCAGCCAATGACCTAGGTACTCCACACCACTAACCCCAAACTTACACTTTTCCAATTTAATGGATAACCCACTGCGTTGCAAAATACCCAACACATCATAAAAAACTGCAACATGCTTTGTCACATTTTCAGCAAAAATGAGTATGTCGTCTTGAAAATATATCACGATATTCAGTCTTATAAATAGCTGATGCATCGCCCTCTGGAAAACAGCCGACACTGAAGCCAGACTGAAGAGCATGCGCTAGTACCTATACGCCCCTTTCGGGGTGACAAAAGACGTAGGATATCTTGAATCCGAATGCAACACTATCTGATGATAAGCTGACGACAGATCCAGGGTAGAGAACACCCTTGCACCCTTGATCGTCGCCAACATTTCCCCAATATTAGGCAGAGGATGTCTGTCAACCCAAATAGCCCGATTCAGATCCCTCAGGTCGACACACATCCTTAAATCCCCACTAGGTTTCTTGGCTAAAACAACCGGGGCCAACCATTCTGAGGCTTCAATCTCCTCGATTATTCCCGACTCACACAATTTTTCAACTCTTCCTTCAAGAGCTCCCTCATTACCAAAGGCACAGTTTGAACCTTATGCACCTTAGGAGCAACTCCATCTTTCAATACAATCCTATGGGAAAAAACCCATAAGTAGCCCTAACTCACTTTTGAAAACCTCTGGAAATTTTTCTTGCCACTTCTCACCACACACCATGCTTATACATGACATTGCACCCAGTACTTGTTCAGGATGATTTGGATCCAGTCTCATCAATAAGTCCCTTTGTTCAGACGACCCATCTTTGACAATATACACTTTAGAATGTGTCTCTACTCCCTGAAACTTCAACACACCTTCGAAATATCCCAACAACTCTATGGACTTGTTTCCATAAGCCACAGGCTTAATGTCTGGCTCAAATAATTTATGATGGGGAAATCTTTCCAGATGCTCTTCCCCAATCAAGGAGTACCACGCAACAGAATTAGCCATGGTGCGTACCTCAACCCCATCCACCTTGATAGTACAGTAAGGATGTACCTTTCCAGAAACAACACCCACCTCACTAACATATAAAATAAATTCCTCTCCTTCCAGATCTTCCTGGTCACCCTCACCCACCAATGCGAACAGCAACCTTTGGTTTGGAAAATCTCTTTGGTTTGGGTGATTGGAAAATCTCCCCTTTCCTTTGCACATTCTGGCAAAATGCCTCTTGGCTATACACCTTCTACACACGAAGCAACACAGGGGGTGCAGGTGCGGTCACACGGGCACCAACAGGCCACGCCATCTCCACGGAAGGGAGAGGCAGGCTGATGTCCAGCCTGAGCAAGGCACAGGGGTGTCAGCCTGTGCGGCTAATGTCAACCCAAAAATGGTCATTCTGAGCTGCTGCGGAAATGCGCTAGGTGGAGGAGGGCAACTGCCTGTGCACGAGGGCCCAGACCACCTGTGCCTGGCTAAGACGGAGTGCTTGGGACAGGGAAGGGCCAAAAACCTGTAGAGATTGAGTGGGAGCCAAAGCGGGTCCAAAAGGACACTTTTTAAATACATTTTTAGGCTGACTCTGCTTTGGGTACCCACACAGGTGAGGTATCATTTGTATCAGGAGACCGAGGGGAACACTGGGTGGTTGGAAATTTGTGCCAGTATGGTGATCCCACAGAGAAATATGAGGAAAATGTGTTTTTTTAGCTAACTTTCAGATTTGCAGGGGATTCTGGGTAAGAAAACGTGGGGGATTCATGCATGTCACACCTCACTGCACTCCTCCTGGTATCTATTTTTCAGAAATTTCTGGGTTATGTAGGTTTCCCAAGATGGCCGCCGAGCCCGAGACCAAAAACGCAGGTGCCCCCCTTTTAAAGCCAGGTTGTTTTGTGATAAATAGTTTTGATGCCTCCACAATATGTTTTGGGCCCTTCTCTGTCGCCGGCACTTGGCCCACCCACACAAATGAAGTAGCATTTGTATCAGGAGACCTGGGTGAATGCTGGGTAGCAGGAAATTTGTGCCGGCCCGGTGATCCCACAACTTTCCCACACAGAAATGTGAGGAATGTGTGAATATTTAGCTAAATTTGTGGGTTGCAGGGGATTCTGGGTAAGAAAACGTTGATGGATCCATGCAAGGCAAACCTCCCTGGACTCCTTGAGGTGTCTAGTTTTCAGAAAGGTTTGGCTTTGGTAGGATTCCCTAGATGGCCGCCGGGCCAGCGATTAAAAGCAGAGGTACCCTCTTGCAAAGCCAGGTGGTTTTGTGATAGATAGTTTTGATGTCTACACAGTAAGTTTTGGGCCCTTCCATGCTGCGGGCACTTGGCCCACCCACACAATTGAGGTTGCATTGTTATCGGGAGACCTGGGAAAATGCTGGGTATTAGGAAATTTGTGCCGGACCAGTGATCCCACAACTTTCCCACACAGAAATGTGAGGAAAACGTGATTTTTTAGCTAAATTTGAAGTTTGCAGGGAATTCTGGCTAATGAAACGTTCGAGGATCCATGAAAGCCACACCTCCCTGGACTTTCCTGGGTATCTAGTTTTCAGAAATGTCTGGGTTTTATAGGTTTACCTCAGATGGTCAACAGGTCCGAGACCAAAAACACACATTCCCCCCTTGCAAAACCAGGATGTTTTGTGATAGATAATTTTGATGTCTACACAATACGTTTTGGGCCTTTCCCTGACCACCCATACAAGTGAGGTAGCATTTTCATTGGGAGACCTTGGAGAATGCTGGGTGGTAGGAAATTTGTGCCTGCCCAGGGATCCCACATCTTTCCCACACAGAAATGTGAGGAAAATGTGAATTTCTAGCTAAATTTGAGGTTTGCAGGGGAATCTGGGTAAGAAACCTTTGGGGGCTCCATACAAGCCACACCTCCATGGGCTTCCCCGGTTGTTTAGTTTTCAGAAATGTCTGGGTTTGGTAGGTTTCCCTAGATGGCCGCGAATCCCGGGACCAAAAACACAGATGCCCCCCTTGTAAAACCAGGTAGTTTTGTGATAGATAATTTTGATGTCTCCACAATATGTTTTGAGCCGTATCCTGTTGCAGGCACTAGGCCTACCCACACAAGTGAGGTAACATTATAAGAAGACTTTGGGGAATGCTTGGCAGAAGGTTGTTTGTGGCTACCCTTAGATTCCAGAACTTTCCATCACAAAAGGTGAGGAAAATGTTCTTTTAGTCAAAGTTTGAGGTTTGCAAGGGACTCTGGGTAACAGAACCTGGTGAAGCCACACAATTCACCCCTTCCTGGATTTTCGTAGGTGTCTAGTTTTCAAAACTGTGCCGGTTTGCTAATGTCCCTAGATGCTGGCTGAGCTAGTGACCAAAGTCCACAACTAGGCACATTGCAAAAAAGGGTCAGATTTCATTGGAAAAATGTGATGTGTTCACGTTGTATTTTGGGGCATTTTCAGTTGCGGGCCCTAGGCCTACCCACACAAGTGAGGTACCATTTTTCCAGAAAACTTAGGGGAAGGAAGTTTGCAGCTCTACTCAGATTCCAGAACTTTACATCACAGAAATGTGAGGAGAAAGTGTTATTTTAGTTCAAATTTGAGGTTTTGGGACGATGTTGATTTTAGCACTGCAAACCCTTCATTGATGCCATTTGCAGGAAAAAAACAGACACTTTCTTCTGCAGCACATTTTTCTCCAAAAAACCCACATCTACCTGTGTTTTGGCTAATTTCTTGGTCCCCTCCAGGGTAATCCACAAACCCTGGATACCTTTAGAATCCCCAGGATGTTGAAAAAAATGACGCAAACTCAGTGTGGATACCTTATGTGTACAAAAAGTTATGGATACCTAAGCGCGAACTACCCCAAATAGACAGAAAAAGCTTAGCATGGGGGGGGAGGCCTAGCAGCGAAGGGGTTCAGGGTGCAGCATTGGCTACCAGGACATTTCTGTCGTTCAAGATTTTTCAACATAGTTGACTACCAGACTTTCAAAGGGGCCAGTCCACTTGGTCTATCTGACCCGGGATATATCTTTTATATCTTTGTTGCAAGGCTATTCAAATCTGTTTTATAGGAAATGTGAAGCGCAGGGATTTGGTATGTTTGCTGGTTTTTAACATTTAACAAAACTCAATTACATATAAATGTTTGTTCAATACTGTTACATATTATAGACCAAAGAACATGAACCTTTTTATCACTTATACTTGTGTTGGACGTCTATTTTCCTATATAATGTGATTTGTGGATATTTCACTAAAGGGCAAACACTGACGCACTCTAGGCAAGGATGTTTGCCCCATGGTGATTGCCCCGTGTTATTTTTATTTATGAGGGTGCCCCCTGCACCCATCTTTTTCTTCCCACCCTGCTGACGAGCATTTTGCCACCTGCCTCTGCAAAAGTGTTTATTTACAAAGTGCCGTGCAGGCGATGAAATGCCAGTTGGCAGTGAAGATGCAGCACAAAGGCCACATAATATACAATGTTGTGTGAGATCCTCAGATATGGCCGTAAAATTGGCCATTTGTCCTGAATTATTTTTCTTGAATTGTTACACTTACTACCTAGAATTTGCCTCCATGATAGGTGGTCATTCTACTCTCTGGACAGCCTATTCTATTGTTCTGGATTTATATAGTGCATGGCTACCGGATGGGCCTTTTAGTGATGCTAATAAACCTATGCTGGCGGTACTACTTGCATGCCTAGAGATTAGAATAGGTAAGTCTTCAGCTGTTTTCTGAAGCTGATTTCTGATTTGTCCATTCTGATGTGTGTTTGGAGTGCATTCCAGACCTTAGGTGCCAGATATAGGCAGAGAGCTTTAAATTGGATTTTCTTCTGAATTGGCAGCCAGTGTAAAGATGCTAGTGCTCGAGCTGCTGACCTAAGCTTGGGGGTTTTGCGGAGAATCAGTGCTGCAGCTTTCTGGATTACCTGCAGTTGATTTGCAACATATTTTGGACTCCCTATGTAGAGGGAGTTTCCGTAGTCCAGACACGAGCTGATTAGTCCCTGCATCACCAATCTACAGAGTGGGGCAGGGAGCCAGCTTAACTGTTTCCTCAGGGTGCGAAGTGGTCCAAAACAGCAGGCAGACAATTTCTTGGCCTGAACATCCATGGTTAGCCTGTCGTCTATCAAAAAACCCAGGCTCTTGACTGTAGGGGAGGATGAGGACAGAGACCCAAGACATTCTGGCCAGTTGAGTTCCAACCAGCGCAATGGGTTGTTTCCTGCAACTAAAACCTCCGTTTTAGTGCCATTTAGTTTCAAGCTACTGGCAGACATTCAATTTGCAACTTGTTTAAAACAGGCGTTTAATTGGTTGGAGGTTTTTTAGTTTCTTCGGTGAACGAGAAGACCATCTGTGTGTCATCTGTGTAGGAAACTAGAGCAAGCCTGTGAGCTTGCACTATTTCTGCTAGTGGGTGTGATTAAAGATTGAAAAGAGTGGGACTTAAGAAAATCCCTGTGGTACTCCACATTTTAGTGAGTATGTAGCAGAGATTGATGAATCCTCCTGAACCTGGAGGCTCCTATGCTCTAGGAAGGCTTTAAGTCATTTGAGCGCCTCTCCGATGATTCCTGCCTCTTCTAGACTATGAATTAGGACAGGTTGGGACATGGTGTAGAAGGCCGTTCTCAGATCCAGCAAGATCATTGCTGCTGAGCCGTGTTGGTCCAGAATAGATCTGAGTTCGTCTGTTGCTGCAAGTAGAGCAGTTTCTGTGCTACTGTCCAGCCTGAACCCTGTTTGAGTTGGGTGTAGAATGGTGTGAGCCTCCAAAAAGGCAGACAGATGCTTGTTGACATATTTCTCCAGGGTTTTACTGACCCGCGGAAGTAGGGAAATGGGCAAGTAGTTCTCTGCCCAAAGGAGGTCTACTAAAGGTTTCTTCAGTAGAGGTTTTAACCACTGCATGTTTCCATGCCAAGGGAACCCTGCCACTCTGAAATGGGTGATTGAATATGTCCTTCAACGTGGATAGGAGTGTGTTTCCTCTTTTCCTTAGTATGTCAGAGGGGTTCTGGGTCAAGCAGGGACCCTGATTTCTTTGTCCTGAGGGACTCTTCTGTTGCTTCCCTGTTCATTTGATGGAAGGCAGGCAGTGTGATTTCGGCTGGTGCTACTGCGACCGGTGCTCTGTTATGGGTGGCATCTTTGGGAGAGGTTAGCAGAATGCAGTTCACGTTTTCTTGGAAAAGGTTGTGAGCATATTGCAGCCCTCCTCTGGGGGGGGGTGGGTCTGATTTGATTCTTAGCTGGCTTCATGAGGCTATTTACTAGTTTGAATAGCTCCTTTGAGAAGTTAGGAGCATTTTCTATTTTGGCACTGAAGTAAGAGACTCTTGCTTCCCTTATCGCGCATTGGTACTTTTTTAATGGATTTCTTGTATAATGCCTTGCTGGGCCCATCATATGTTTTTCTCCATTCTTTTTCTAATTTCTTTGCTTCCTTTTTTAGTTCTAAGAGGTTTGTTGAGAACCACAAAGCACATCCACCCGGACGACTTGGCCCTTGGGCTTCATGGAGACCAGAGTGTCCAGAAAGCCTCTGAGCCAGTTCTCAAATCTGTTATATCTCTCACCAATTACCCCTTCCATACTTGGCAAGGATTCAGCTAGGGGGCTTTCCCAACTTGTGGTCTCTAGTTTCGAACACTAACGCCTTAGCTTAGTGGGATTAGGCAGTTTAGCTATGTGCATAATTGTGCATAGGGAAAAGGGAATTAAGTGGTGGTCTGACCAATATATTGGGTTGACGGAATCTGTTGTGAGCTTATTGATGATAAAGAAGATAGGGTCCAGTAGGTGGCCCAGTATGTGGGTGAGTTGTTTTATGAGTTGAGTCATTTGGATGCCATCCATGTCATGAATAAAGTTTTAGATATTGTCATTGCTCTCATTGTCAAAATGTAGGTTGAGACCCCCCCAATAGAATGAAATTAGTTTTCTGCAGGCTGAGTTCTGCTATTAGTTCTGGGAGTGCTTTACTGAATTCTGAGGGGGGGTGGGGGCCTGGATGAACGATATATCAGTATCCCTGAGAAGGTGAAGGTGGCTGAGAACTCAAGTGAGAAAAGCAGGCACTCGCTTCCAGGGATCTTGATTGGGGTGAATTGACTTTTTAGTGTGTTTTTGAAGATTATGGCTACCTCTCCCCCACTTCTGTATTCGCGCTCACACCTTGTGATAGCATAGTTTTGTGGGAGAGCCTTGGCTACATCTGGTATGGATTAATTTTGCAGCCATGTCTCTGTGATGAAAACTACGTCTGGTTGTTTGTCATCTAGTAAAATGAACAGTTATGCAATATGTTTTGGCAGTGAATTGCTACTGAACTAGTAGCACCACCTGCCATTCCTGACTTCCCTTGAACACGGGGGGCTGTGTTATGCTGTCGGGTGTAGTTTCACTAGAGTGCCGACTAGTTTGGAAATGGATTGCATGCATATTTTATGGAGTGGCCCTCCCTCCCCTCCTTTGAATCCATTTTTTAACTGTCGCTTTTTAAAACAGTATTAAAACAATATTAAAACATATAAAGTGCAATTGTGCAACTGTGCTTGCTAATGGGGCAAAATGCAAACAAAAACAAAACGGCCCTGCCCTCCCCCAAATGATGTCAACTTAGATTGTTTCCCCCCAGTAAAGTGCTATTAGTGCAAGAGATGCGGCGGAGTGCCATGCAGGTACCGAGCTTTGGCAGTGCTTAATTTGAGCCAGTGGTTTCCAGTGCTCAGCACCCGCACTTAATCATCAACACCGGTGCTATAGTTTCATGAGCAGCAGTAAAGAACACATTTATTTTTTGTAGGCATGGGGAGATGAAGTGATTTGCCCCGAATCACAGGATGTTGAGCCAATGTCAAAGCTCGAACCTGCGGGCTAATTTACAAGCCCCTTGCGCCGCCGGGGCGTCATTTTTTCCCATGTTAAAATTAACGCCCGGAGGCACAAGAGGCTTGTAAATAAGGCCCCTGGTTCCTCAGGTCTGAAGCTGGTAGCTCTGGCCATTAGGCCATATCCTCTCCCCACTTCCTGGTTAGTAATTGGCTCTGTTTTAGGCAGCATTACAGGAGAAACGGGCTGGTGCAAGCTGCCTCCTGACGAGAGCCCTGGCACTTATCTTTTTACAAATTAACCACTGAGCTTTAGTATTACCAGAGGAAGGAGACGATGGGCATGATGGATATGGATGGATAGTTCCAGACCTGAAGGAAGGAGACAAATGCTTTGTAATTGAGATCTTCCCCATTTTGCTCACTGATGTAACCTAACAGCAGTTAATAACAAGACTGCTAATTGGATAAACACTCTAAAGCTTCCAGTGGATATTAGTAGGAGACTTTTATTTTGAAGAACGTTTTCCCATCTCGCAGTTACTGGTTCCAGGCATTTGTTGCCTCTACGGGGTCTGTTGAATTAAACCAGGCAATGCTTTATTTGACCGTGCAAAATATTGCCATCATAAATCACGGTGTTTTGCAAGTTACACCTTTGATATGCACCGCTCACTATTTTAAAACAGAGTTTACTTGAATATTTTAGCTTTGGCGCTCCAGCCAATTCTATTGCCTGGGATACAACACTCGTACTCTGCAGCCTTCATAGAGCAGCCAATGAACATGATAAATGGCTGTGTAAAAAATATTGCTCACAACGTGGCCCATTTATGGAAATTCCAATAACAGCACAACATTGACATTAACAACTAGTACAAATTGTTATCCTGAATTATATAGAAACTAGGCAGAATAACACAAACAACCGATAAAATTACAATTAAGGAAGCACTGCAGAATTAAGGAGAAATTGCCTTCTTTCAGTATTCCTATATTACAACTCCTTGAGAAAATCCGAGACAAGAAACTATAAGAAAATATATGTTAGCTCCCACCCTTACTTCATAAACAAACTTCTAAATCAGATTCCTACAAATTACTAAGTGTAAAGTATGACAGGCAAGATTTCACTGTGGAGTTGAAATGAAACACCCAGTGACCTACTCTGACGTCAGATAATTGTTCCTAAATATGGATCAGACCCAGAATCCCTCATCTCATCAGCCAAGCTCGGCCTTCACACATAAGTGAAAAAATCTACTTATATTTACCATCAACAAACGCTGGAGCATTGGACACCTGTTTAATCCCTAGTTGTCAGTGACCAGAGGCGTACCTTCCATTGGGGCAGCAGGTGCAGTGCAGTGGTGTAACACAAAATCATTGGACCCCCCTGCAAAATGTGATGAGGGGCACTCTGTTGTCTTTATGTACATTTCTGAGTTTCTTTTTAACAGACATTGAAATGTTGTAATCAAAGTCAACCATACCTTCACTTTGAAATGAAAAGAATGGAGGCAGCACCAAGGATGGAGTCACAAAAGCCAATATGTTCCACTCAGATGTCTTTATTCTTCTCTTAGGTTAAAACAACAGGACAACAGCCAACGCGTTTCGTTCCTTTTTTAGGAACTTCGTCAGGGCAAGAGACTTCTGTATCAAACAGGTCCCACTTTCTTAAGCAAGGCGAAGGTCAACTCCGATGTGGTTAATTAAGTGTCAGATCCCAGCCGGAGCACGTAGTTGTCCCTATAAAATGTCAATATAATATTCCGACAGGTATGTAGTAACTCTCTCACAAATATCAAACGGAGCACTATGTAATTATGTAAGCGAAAAGATCCGGACACATAGATTTAGGGTTGCAGTCAGAGTATCACACGCACCGGAATTCACACGTTTGTCTATAAAAGGCGTACGTCCATAGAGATCTGTACAAGAGGTAATTTTAAGGGTCTTATTCCCTTCCAGGATCTACAGGGGAGTTACGGCCTGCTTAGCTCCGATCTCTTCCTTCACTCCCAGATGATACACAGGATCTCGGGAGCCACGACGCGCCCCAAGGCACACAGACCGATGCGACCCTTCGAGAAATGGCTCACTCGTAAGACAGATGATCGTGGGCTCATTTCAGCAATATATTCCTTTCTCATGGCAGACATCTCTAAGACTCGCTCCGCGGGGCAGAGACGATGGGAGGCGGAGTTGGGGCTCACACTAACCGACAAAGAGTGGGAGGATATTTTCTACCGAGCGCATCATACGGCACACTCCATGGGTCATGCGGAGACCGCCTTCAAGATCGTGTCCTATTGGTACTATACCCCAGCACGCCTTACTAAGTGGCATCCTAACTGTGACGGCCTTTGCTGGAGGGGCTGTGGCAGTCCTGGCACGCTCCTCCACTTATTGTGGCACTGTCCCAAGCTCACAAGATATTAGGAAGGGGTATTGGATGACATCGACAAGGCCTTCTCCACTACCATACCTAGGCTCCCGGCTTATACCATCTTAGGCTTGCCCAACGCGCTGACCTTCCCCCTGCGCTCAACTAGAGGGAGACAGATGGCGCTTGCACTGAACGCTGCGCACCGAGTAATCCTGGCGGGTTGGAAAACAGACAGAACCCCAGACCATAGGCAATGGTTGCATCAGCTATGGTACCTTTTGGGTATGGAACGACTCTCAATGGCCACCTTGGGGACCACTGCAAATTATACCAAGATCTGGGCCCCACTTATCAAAATTCTCTCCACTGAATTTCGGGAACTGACATGTCCCAGCTATCTCCGGCTCTTGAATCTGATCCCTGAGGACAACACCTCCCACAACCAGTGGTGACGTCCTATCACAATTACGATCCCCAAGTCAAAAGAAGGTCATACTAACTCAATCGCCGACAGGCAGGCTCTTTCTCCTTACCTTTGTTTACTGCTCACTGGGGAGGATGGGTGGGGGTGGGATTGGGTGTTTAGGGGTTTTTCTTTGATTTTAGTTCCTTATGGGAAATGGCACCACTAGGAAGCGTCGATCTGTCACAGGCTTCCGGCTTTCACTGCCGGCACGACGACCAACACACTGGCCTTTTGCATGCTTATATGTTGGAACCGCGTTTATTGCCATTTTGTTCTCTCTATTTTCCGCGGCCGGCCCTCTGGGTTGTAGGCGACTTGCTGTGTTAACTATCGGTCAGTAATTTACACTTTAGAGTAAGTTTACTGCTTTTTTGCTGTTCACAAACTATCAGTGCAAATTTATTCCAAAAGTGCAACTTACATGTTTCCACTACCAGATTGAAGGGCATGGGAGCTGTACACTTTTGAGTAATTTACACTTTTGAGCAGGCTTACTAATTTTTGGTTATTCAAACAATCCTTGTGTAAGGTTGCCATTGGAAACTGCTTTCTCATTGGTTGGGGAGTGTCCAGGAGTCACACCCACCCACTGGCTAGTGAATCCCACAAAAGCATCACCTCATCCTCAGCTTATCAGAATTTTTTCTAGGCCTATGGTAAAATAGAAAATGTCTGGCTCTGCAGTCTCTGACCTGTGTGGAGCCCTAAGGGGCTGGTCTTTCTCTAACTTATACCCAGGAGTGAGACAGGGACTCCAAGGATCAGTCGAGTGACATCCTGTGTGTTTTCAGAGATACAATAAGATAAAAGAGGCCTTTTCCCTGAAGTAACCAGTTGACCAGTATCTGTTGGACCTGGACTGGACCCTGTTACTGGCCTCTGCTTGGGTAAGTCCTGACACTAGTGCTGTTTGTGATGTCCTGTTCAGAAGGTCTAAAACATTGTAATTTATTGGATTTCCAAGACCACTGGAAAGTCAGGGGAACCTAGCAGCAAAGCTAACCGACTTTGAGAGTCCTTTGTTGAATACAGCTTTTATGCTTGCCCCACTGGAGGATTCTGAGCTTCAAAAAGAGGCCTGATTTAGATTTCAGCGGATGGGTTACTCCATCACAAACGTGACAGATATCCTGTCCACTGTATTGCAAGTGCATTATATCCAAGTGGGCTGGTAATACGGTGGACGGTTATCCATTGTATTGTATTATATTGTATGGCAGCATTTCCATAGCCTTGCTACCCCTTTTTGAATCACTTGCCTACATGAGTATCACGCTACACCATGTAGGATATGTGTTTTGGAAGGATGTTGCTGTTGTTTTGATCCTAAGTGGGAAGCGATTCCATGTCATGCGTGATGGCCATCGAGGTGCAGTTATCGTGTTTTGGGATGCAGCGGATAGCAGTGTGTTGGATGATGAAGTGTAATAGACAGACTCACAGTCTACATCTGGCATAGAGGTCCCCCACAGTTCCTCAGCAAGCTTGAAATCCCCATCAATGACCTCCTCTATAGCCCAATAATAAAAGGACACCTCTTTTCTCCCCGCCGGCCTCAGGACTAGTTGCTCCTCTAGTGTGTTCCCTATGCCTAAAAGTTTTTTCAAATTCTGAGACCAACTCTGCAATTGGAGATATTTTAACCTGGACATCCCCTTCTCAAGCTTGACATCCAATGACGCCCAGGACAGCAGTGAACCCTCAGCAGCCAAATCGCCCCACACCATCAGCCCAGCTGTTCTAAGTGGGGCTGCCAATTTATCCTTCAAGCAATCTGGTGCCCCAGGAGAATCCCACAAAGGGGCCAAGCTTGAAAAGTAGTTTAAACCAGTGCATTGCTTGATTCTGCCCCATATACGAGACATACCCAATAGAACTTTCAGCCTGATCTTCTTAAAAAACTTCTGGTCTCCATATTTAAAAAGAAACCCCTCGTGTGACAACCCCACTCCCTCAATCATAACTGAAAACATGACCCCCCTCTCGGACGAATCCGGAGATCTCAGCAGCATTCTTGAATGAGATAGCTGGAATGCCCAGGCGTAATACTGCAGGTCCGGAAGTGCAAGACCCCCTTTCTCCCTCCTGCGCCTTAGCTTCTTCCAAGATATTCTCGTGGCCTTATGGGCCCATACAAAAGAATTGACTGATTGCTGCAGCTTATCAATAGCCTGCTTCTCAAAGTGAAGAGGAATAGAGTTGAAAAGAAAAGTGATTTTTGGCAAAATTACCATTTTAATTAAATTGATTCTGCCCAAGACCTGTGGCAGATCTCTTTTGACACCCTGTTTTCAGTGGTAAAACCAGCTTGGCTTAGGAGAAACCACTATTTTTCTGCACAGAGGGCCTACTTATCCCCCGCCAGGCTATCCAAAATAACAAAGGGCCCAGCTGTTAGTTGTAAGAAGTGTGGTTTTGTGAATGCCTCGGACATACATATGTTTAAAAAGTGTCCAGCCATCTTGGAATTCTGGGAGAGAATAGGGGCAACCCTAGTAGAATCATGGGAACCCCAGTTCATATTTCTCTTGCCCTCATCATCTTTGGTATAGCTAGTGAAGTGGCAGGTCCGGCCAGGGGGTTCTTATTCTATGCAATCCTGCTGGCTAGGCGAGAAATATGCAGGAAATGGGTAGAGGTTATGCCCCCCACTCATGCAGATTGGCTGTCCTCCCTGTTCTAAGACCGACATCTGCAGATTGCAGAATAGCAGAAAGAAGGCAATATGGGACTGTCTGCTCAATTGGTCTCCTCACTAACACTATATTATCCCATGATTATACCTCTTGGGTAGCTCTCTGATCGCACTGGTTTACCAGAAGAGAGTATGACCACCCTCTCTGTTCAAATGAGAGGTCAGCAACTTCTAGTGGGTTTGTCGGTTACTGGTAGGCGGGCGGTTTTCCATCTCGATTGCCTACATTTCTCGACACAGAGTAACGGTAATGACATCCTACTTTGTTTAGTTGACTGGGGTCAGAGGTGGATGAGGATTAAAAAAATAAATAAATAGACAGACTCACAGGTTTATGGTTTTCAGCATACTGGTAGCTTTGAGTGTTTATGAGATGTGTAGAAGCCAATGGATAGCATAGATATTCAGAACATTTAGTGAATGGACTATATTCAATCAATCAATCAATCAATCAATCAGTTTACTTCTAGAGCGCAGCTAATCACCCGGGAGGGTATCAGGGACCTGGAAGAGAACCACAGCTTTATTCGAAGAGCCAGGTCTTCAGCTGCTTTCGGAATTCCAACAAGGTGATAATGGGCAGGATGTGGGATGGGAGGACGTACCAATCTGTCACTACGAGGTAGGAGAAGGAGCGCCCACCAGTCCTTTGACAGTGTATCCAGGGGGTGTCGGCCTGGAAGAGGGAGGCGGAGCGTGGGTTCCTGGTGGTGGAAGTGGAGTTTGTGATTGATGTATGTCAGGCCGGAGTTGTGCAGTGCCATGAATGCAAGCGTGAGGATCTTGAATCTGCATCTCTTCTGGATCAGGAGCCAGTGGAGACTTCTTAGGTGAGGGGTGATGTGTGATTGGCGCAGGAGGTCGAGGACTAGTCTGGTGGCGGTACGCTAGATGGTTTGTAGTCTGTGAAAGAAGTGAGTGGAGGTCCCAACGTAAAGTGCACTGCCTTAGTCCAGGAGGAGTCACTTGAATATCTTGCACAGCATGCGAAAGACGTAGAGCAGGAGGAGGGGACAGCATTGATCTGGGGCTTCATGATGAGCTTTCTGTTGAGAATAATTCCTAGGTTTCTGGCGTGGTCGTAGGGATGCGAGTGGGTCCAAGTCCTGAAGGCCACCAACAGTCGTCCATGAGAGGGTTTGTTGCCAAAGATCAAAACGTCAGTTTTGTCAGTGTTCAGTTTCAGACAATTTTCCTTTATCCAGGTGGCAATGCTAGTCATGCAGGTGAGGAAGTTGGTTCTGGTAATGCTGGAGTCTTCCGATAGGGAGAGGATGAGTTGGGTCATCTGAATAGAAAATGATGTTGAGTCCGTGGTTCCTAACGATGTTGGCTAGTGGTGTAATATATGTGTTGAAGAGGGTTGGGATGAAGGAGGGATAACATAGATGATGTTCTTGCGCTCGGAGGTGAAAGGCAGCAGGTGCACCAATTGGGTTCTTTCCGTAAGAAAGGAAGTGATCCAGTTGAGTGCTGGGCCCTGCATACTGATGTTGTGTAGTCGGGTGACTAGGGTGTGGTGCGATATGGTGTTGAATGCCGCTGCGATGTACAGGAGGATAAGAACAGCCATCTCTCCCCCTGTTGAGCAGAGTCCGGATGTTGTCAGTAGCTGCTATCAGTTTGTTTGTGTAAGATCGTTGCTGCGGAAGCCAGATTGGGAGTGGTCCAGGAGTTGATGCTGTTCCAGGTGTTTGGAGAGCTGCTGATTGATCACTTTCTCCATCAAATTAGCTGGAGCAGGGAGATGGGTCTGTAGTTGCTTAGTTTGTGGGGATCAGCCGAAGGGTTTTTGAATAGGGTGCTGACTTCTGCGTGTTCCACTTGATCTGGTAGGTTACTGTTTCGATGGAGGCTTTGATCATGGTGGTGAGTGCTGAGCTGATTGTGGGTCTTCCCAAGTTGAAGACGTGTTGAGGGCAGGAGTCGGTGGTGGCCTCTGGGTCAATAGATTGCATGGTGGTGGCGGTGCCCTGGTTGGAAAGGTGCTTCAAAGCCACCAGTTGGGGGGTCCGTGTGGGTTTGCAGATGCCTGGTTGGTTGGTAAAGTCTGACGGTTTGGGTTGGGGGCATGAAGTTTCTGTAGATTTTATCATTCTTGAAGTAAAAGAAGTCGGCTAGGCAGTCTCCTTGTGATGGGGTGATGGTTTTCTCTGCAGCAGGGGGGTTGGTGAACTGCCTGATGATGGGGAAGAGTTCTTTGCTGCAGTTGGAGCTGGTTTCGATGCATGCCACTAGGGCTCTTCTCTTCATCTTGCGTAGTTGTTTATCGTATGTGTGGAGTGCCGTTTTGTAGGATGTCTATCTGTGTCATCCTTGCTGGAGCGCCATATCCTTTTGCAATGTTTGCAGTGGCACTTTAAGGTTCTCAAGTCTTCTGTTTACCACCTGGCTTGCTTGCTTGATGGTTCTACAGTGTTGTCGCAATCTGTGATCCAGGTGTTGAAGTGTTGAGGTCCATGTTGTCAGATGGGATTGTCTGGTTGTTGGCCAGGGCATTATTCCATACAGTTTCTGTGACTTTCTTCCAGCCGCAGCATGGGATGCTAGGCATTGTGGATGGGGGTGACTCTGGTGAGGAGACTTGGAGGGGCACTCTGTGGTGGTTAGACCAGGTGAGTTGTTTGGTGTGGCTGGACTTGATCTTATTGCAGGAGGTGAAAATGGGGTGGAGCGTGTGTCCTGCAGTGTGAGTAGGGCCCCAGACAAGTTGGTTGGGGCCAATGCATTCCAGGCCTTTGAGGAGGTTGGTTGAGTGGGGTCAAGTGGGTTCGTCCAGGTGAAAGTTGAGGTCACCGAGGAGTAGGAAGTTTAAGATGTTGATGGTGAGGGGGGCTATGAAATCAGTGAGGAAGTTGCTGAAGCTGGTTCCTGGTTCCGGTGGGCGGTAGTTGAGGATTCCTTTGATGGTGGTTCTTTCTGTTTGTCGCAGCTGGAAGTTCAGGTGTTCCATGGTTGGGGTGTCATCGTCCATCGTGGTGGTGCAGCGAATGGATTCTTTGTGGTTGATCGCTACCCCCCACCTGGTCTGTTGATAAGGTCCCAGTGGGATTCAGGACGGCGGTGATGATGTCAGGGGTCGAGGTGGGGCTGAGCCAGGTTTCTGTGAGGAACAGGACTTGGCCTGAGGGTAGTGATGAGATCCCATACCTCGGTGACCTGTTTGTACAGCTAGTACGAGTTGAGGAGAATGCATGCTAATTGGTCAGGCAGTGTCTGCCGAGTGTGGCACATTGAATGGGGAATGGTCTGAGTGGTGGGGGATGTTGGTGAGTGTGTGCTGGTGCAGGTGATGCTGCAGTGTGTGCAGATGAAAGGGCCTACCGTTGTGCATGGCGCAGTGCAGATTCAGTGTTTGTGATGGCGTCCAGTGTCCAGGATGCAGAGTGCGGTAGAGGTGTACCTGCTGGGGGTGCTGGGGCAGGGTTCCTGGTGTTTGGCGTGGTCCAGGCATGAATGGGCACAGATGGGCTTGTCACCTCCATCAGGTAGGTCCTGGGAGGCGGAAGGAGTGCTAGGCCGGTGGGCGGGGTGCAAGAGCTGGAGGAGAGCAGCTAAGGAGCGGGGGTGGGAAGGGGCTCGGGAGTCCAGGAGGGTGGCAGGAGCAGAAAAAAGGTGGGAGCGGTCCTTCGGCAGGTGGCACGGGGCAGAAGTTGAGGGAGGCTAAAGGGGCAAGGAGGAGCAGAGAGGGGGCATAAACAGGCCACAGAGAAGGCATGAAAAAGATCAGAAATTGACTAATCTGTTCCAAAAATGAAGTGGCAGAACGACACAGAGTGAACAGAAAGGTCAGAGATGGGCAAGCAGAAGTGGTAATAAATTAATAAATCCACGCTGTGGTGGCTAACAAACGCTCCCACTGCTCTCCAAAAGATGCACAGGGGACACACAGGAGAGCGACGAGAGTGTTCCTTGGCCGCCACCATCAGTAGAGAACTGGAGGGACGTGGGCCTGTTTTTTCACCCCTCCTTGTTTTTATTTTAACACTAATTTCCTACAAGTGCCCTGAAGAAGTTGTGTGACTGGCTGGCCACTTGGTACTGAACTCAGCTGTGCCACGACCCCTGGGACATGACAGAAGAATACGATATATCCAAAAGAGAATGTTGAATATTTAGTGTATGTTAGAAGGTGGTTCTGACCATCTGAGCCGCCCGGATTTTTCGCTTTTTGAACACCTATTCGTTGAGCTTTTACTGTGGGAGAGCCTCATAAGTTGGGACTCACCCACAGTGAACTCCTGATGAAAGGGACTGCATGTGTATTTTACCGGTGTCCCCCTGGCGCGAGTAGGCCGCTGCACTGCAGCCAGAGTAAGGGGCATCGGGCTGGTTACATGAAGACACATGTGTACATGCGTGTTCACAAGTGTAAGGGCTGCGCAGGGGAGATTCCTGGCGTGCGCAGCCCAGGAGCAGTTACAAATTGAATGGTGTGGCAGGACTTACGCAGAGCTGGATGGTGACATGGAATAGGCTTTCTACAATGGGAAGAAACATTTGAGGGAAAGTCAGTGTGCTTTACTGTTTTCACTCCATTACTCTCCTATGAGGATGGGGAGCACATGGGCTAGTTTCACTTTCCTAGGGCCTACAAATTCCAGACACGCACTAAAGTCCACTGTAACTTATGCGAGAATAAGTATTCTGCAGAGTCCAAAGTCATATTTGTACTGCTTTTGGGTCATCCAGAAATATCATATTTCTCTGAGTCAGCTCATAACCAGGGCCTGGCTGGGGCTGACCCTGCCAGGCTGAATTAATGACCTTCCTCCCCAAGCTGTAGCATCAGAGGCCTAGCCCTGCCCGACAAGCATTCCAAGGGCGAAGGCCTCCTCTCCAAGAAGAGATGGGTGGAGCTACAGGTTAATCCATCAGCAGCTGTCACCTGGTGCCAGGCACCAAGCTGCTCTGGAGAGAAGGCAGCGAGGGGGGAAGGGGCTCTCAGAGACCATGTGGCATGAGACCCCTGGATGACGCCATTTTGAACAAACCCAGAGGCCTGGGCAGGAAGGAGGGAGCAGGGGCAGAGAAGTGATGTGTCGCTGTTTGATAGGGCAAACAGAGACTTCCTGCCAGCCCCCTCCCCATTCTTTAAAAAGAGTTTGCACAGGAAGAGGAGCTCTCTCTGGGGTGTGGTCTGCTGAGGACGACTGGTGCTGGAGCCTGGCACCATGGGCAGCTGGAAGGAAGAACCTCCAGACTGGCCCAAGACCCTGACTTGCGCCACGAGGGGAGACCAGGACCAGTGAGCTGAAGCCTGGGCCTCTGCGCAAGGAGAAGAGAGGCCCAGGAGGAGAGCCAGGCGAAAGGCTGGCGCAGGGAGCCAGTGAAGACAGCTCCCTGCTGAATCCACCCTCCGTGAGACCAGGAGGGTGAAGGAAAGTGCTCCCAGTGGCTGGGGTGCACCGCCAGGAGCAAGAAGAGGCCAAAATCATGAAGATCGGTCCCCTGGGGCTGAGATATGCCCCCCAGACGGTAGGCGACCTTTGACCTCTGGCCGACCAATGACGAAGCGCGTGGGGCTCTGCCGCCGTTCCAGGATATGCCCCCAGGGTGGGTCAGGTCCCGGGGGCTGCACCCCAGCAGAAGATATGTCGGGGAGCGCCGTCGCGCTCCCAGTGAAAAATGCCCCCGCGGGGTGCCAGGAGCCCACCCTGGCCCTCGCCGAAACTGGGGACAGGGGAGCGCCATTGCGCCCCCTGGGAATGGTGTGAGGGGCCCGGGATCCCAACTCCAGGCCACGCTGAAGGCAGGGAGCGCTGTCGCGGGCCCGCGAAGACAGAAGTCGGGGAGCGCCGTCGAGCTCCCCGTGAAGGTGCGCCGGGGCATGGGATCCCAACGCCGGGCCCTGATGATGGTGGCAGAGAGGAGGGGGGTGCGAGATCGCGCAACCCCCCTTGCGAGGAAGCCAAAGCCAGGGAGCGCCATTGTGCTCCCCGTGAAGATGGCCCTGGGCCTGGAACCCCATCCCCGGACCCCGAAGTGAGGGAAGAGGAGGGGGGAGTGCCGCCGCACTCCCCCGCGGTTGGAGGAAGGCGGGGGGAGTGCCGTCGCACTCTCCCGAAGACCCGCCGGTCAAGCTGCAGCCGCCGTGTAGGCCCGCCGGAGCGGGCAGACCAGAAGAGCAGTGCTGGCTCTCGCGGCCGCACACGAGGGTGCGGGCCAGACAGGGAGCCAGCCGGAGCAGCCGGGGGTGGGCTCCCCGGGCTGCCCTCACCTCCCCCGTGATGAGGAAACAAGGTACGGGGTGCCCGGGTGGGACCGGGCCCCCGAGAGGTGGCAGAGGCAGCCGGGGGTGGGCTCCATGAGCTGCCAGCAACTCACCTGAAGAGAAGGGGGTCCGGGTGGGACTGGGCCCCCACCAAGGATCCAAGGCGGCGTGAGGCCGCCAGCAGTGCAGCGCTGCTCTCCCTGAGCAGCGGGGGAGCTGCTACTATGATATGCACGGTGCCGGAGCACCTCGCCCCATAATGCTTTGCAGGCCCGGACCGGCCTGCAAGGAAAAATGCTTGGGTCTCTGCTTGTGGTGGCCCCAGGAGGTCAGGGTCACCGCTGACAACCTACCAAGGTGCAGGGGGAGCTGCAGGAGCAACGCAGTCTCCCCCAGCACGAAGATGAAAAGTCCATCCCTGAGTCTCTGGGGACACCCAAGGAATAACCCCTCCAGGGCTCAGTCAGCAGTCAACGCATCCTCAGGCTGGAACTTTTGTTCTACAGCTGGGGGGTGTCTTAGGGACTATACCATGGAATGGAGGTCTGAGTTGGGGATGTCTGGAGAAGGGCATCCTCTGGAGGTGAAGAGGTGTAATTGCTCCAGAAATGCATTTATCCAGGTTATTTCTTTTTAGAGAGACTGAAAGTCACATGTGTAATGTGAAATACCTTTGTAAGGTGAAACTATAAGCCAAGTGGGGTTATGTTGCCAGACATTCCTGCTAGGGTGTCTGGCTGTATATGCTTAATCCTGTGATCCAACTGTGATGCCTTTTAGGGGCTTTAATTGCAATGCATTACAACTGTTATCAGCTATGATGAGTACCTCATTTAAAGTGATACCCAAACATGTATTCTTGCTACTACGTTAGGGGAAGAACAACCCAGACTGTTAGCCACTAAGAGGTAGAGGTGTATACTGTATGGTCAGTATGAGATGATCAGTCAGGGTTATGTGTCCCTAGGGCAGGTGTACCTATTTTAATGCTTGTTGAGATGATGGGGTGGGTCGCCACTGGGATGGTGCCCGTGGGCCAGGCCCTCGCCCCAGGTTGTGTCAACCCACTGCATTAGGGGGCAAGATGATGCATACATGGGAGTGGTGGTACTAGACTCCACCCCCCCGCGGGAGGGGTGGAGATGTTATGCAATGTCACAAAGTAATTCCAACAGCTTATGTGTATTTGTAAATTGGTGCATAGTATTAAGTAGTGTGTGTATTTAATAAATGTACTCTTACTTTTTTTTTTTTTTCTTTTTTGGTCCTCATTTGTCACCCTTCTTCTAACGTAACCAGCCCCGGGTTTCATACCTCATTTATACTGGACAAAAGGGGGGAAGGGAGGGGAGACAGCACAAAGTGAGGCCTCCCACAGAGGCACCCTCGTATTCCTTCTGGGAGACCTCGTCCTCTGCTTAACCGCCCACCAACCCCCAAGTCCTCCAGCCAAAGCAGATGAAAGGCTTAATCATTGAACCGTTTTTAAAATTCCCCAACCATCAACCACACCAAGACAGAAAGGGAGTCCAGAATTCATATCTCTTTCTCAACTGATCCGAAGTATCCAGCTTGGCAATATATTTCATCGATTGGAGCCAGTCACCCTCCATTGGTGAAGCAGGAGATACCCATAATTTACATATCTCTCTACGAGCCAAGAGTATAGCATAAAATATTAACTTTGCACCATCCTTGGTAACATTACATTGCAGATCTAGTCCCCCAAATATTATCAGTTCAACGCTTACCTTGATCTGCACTTTCAGGATATTAGACAGGCAATTACTCACGGCCTCCCAAAAGGATTGGATCTTCAAGCAGCGTACAAACATGTGAAGGTCATCTTCATTTGGATTGCCACACTTAGGACACACCACCACTCCTCCTGACCCAAATTTCGACAGCCTTCGTGGAGACCAATAGGCCCTGTGCATGGTAAAGAAATGGTTCCTCCTGAGATACGCAGGTTTGACTACTTTATAAAGCATAGACATAGATACTTGCCATTGATCTTCCATCGCAGTCTCTGGCAAGCATCTTCCCCACAGATCTTCAGGTAACGTAAAAGCACCGTCCTCCGTCTCAAGCAGCAGCCAATACCAAAGTGCAATTTCTTTTTTGAACACAGAACTAGACAGAAGCTTTTCTTCCAATTCATTTGAACCACCTATTTCTTCACCCGACGCCCTGTGCCAACTCTGGATCTGAAGATATTTAAATCTTGAAAGGCTCGAACCCAACTCCTGCTCACACCAGGTCCAAGAAACTAAATCTCCATCTGGAAACAGCTGCTTCCACCTTACAATACCCGCCTCTTTAAGTGGTCGAGCCAAAAGATCCTTAGTCCACATTGGAGAGCCTGGCGCATCCCAAATCGGGGCTGACCAACTTAAGTACGGAATTTTTAGGGCTCTTCTGATTCTGTACCATGTTTCAGCCATCGATTTTAACACCTTTAATCTGACCTTCTTAAAATACTTCGGATCAGCAAATTTAAACATAAATCCCACTTCTGCTCCCTCTTCTTCTCTCAGCATTTCTTTAAACATCCTTCCTATCTCTGTATTCGCAGGGGAGTCTAATAGCATCCTTCCATTTTTCAAAAGAAATGCCCAAGAATAAAATAACAAATCCGGCAAAGCTAAGCCCCCCTTAATCAGCCTCCTTCTCAAATTTTTCCAAGAAAGCCGTGGTCCTTTTGACGCCCAAATAAATGAACTAATTTTGCTTTGCAGTCTTACGAACCACTCTTTCCGAAATGTTAGGGGGATTGTTTCAAACAAAAAGGTTATCTTCGGCAAAACAATCATCTTGACCAAGTTTACTCAACCATATAATGTGAGTGGGAGATGCATCCATCCTCGTAGACTCGCACTAATCTCCTTCTTAACTTTATCAAAATTCACCTTGGTAAGATCTGTAATATTCTGGGTAACCCTAACCCCCAAATACCTTATTTCTTTTTTACATTCCATCCCCTCTGTCTCCATATTCCAGGCCATAACTTCAGTTTTCTGCTCATTGATGCCATATCCCGAAATCTTCCCGAAATCATTCGTTATATCCAACAGACACCCCATCGACTGTTGTAAATTTGTTGTGAGAATTAAAATGTCATCAGCTTAGAGCCCAATCTTTTTATTCCAGCCATGAAATTCAAAGGGCAATATACCTTGACTACTCCAAATTTTTCTGGCCAAGGGTTCTATATATAAGTCAAACAAAAGTGGGGACAAGGGGCATCCCTGCCTAGTTCCCCGCTCAATCTGTACCGGTTGTGTCAATACTCCATTAACTAGCACTCTAGCATTCGGAGCCTTATATATAGCTTTTAATATTTTTCAAAAATTCGCACCCAAGTTAAGGCGCTTTGCCAATGTCTGCATGTATACCCAATTTACGCGATCAAACGCCTTAGCGGCATCTAGCGCTATTACTGCCAAGGGAAGATCGTAAGCCGTAGCCATATCTATAGATCCTATCAAAGAATATGTCAACTCCTTCAGAGTTCTTCCTTTAATGAAGCCCTTCTGATCCTCGTGGACTAAATTAGGCATTACCACATTTAACCTTATTGCCATCACCTTCGCAAACAGCTTATAATCGACATTTAAAAGAGAAATAGGCCGATACGATTCTACATTTTTTAATGACTTACCAGGCTTTGGAATTAACGTTATATTAGCCTCTTTCCAAGACTTCGGTAATTCAAAGTCAAACAGAAAAGCAGCATTAAAAAGCTGTCTCAATATAGGTATTAACTCAATAGCCAGTGCTTTATACACATCCGCTGGAAGGCCATCAGGCCCTGGAGCTTTCCCCTTCATACCAGCCCTAATAGCCTCCTCCAACTCCTCAACAGAGATCTCCTTATTCAATACCCCCATTTCTTCTTCTGATAATGGGTCCATGTCATCTAACCAAGCCAGCACCTCACTCTCCATAACAACCAGATCTTCCTTACATACCTTTCCAAAATATTCATAAAAGGCTAAAGCTATTCCACTACTATCACTTAGAACCACATCTGACCCTTCACACCTAATTTCTTTGATCAGGTTTCTAACCTGATCACTTTTGCCTTCCAGGCTAGTAGTTTGCTACAGCCCTCCCCATATTCAAAATGT